>JBBDHG010000065.1:1982500-2360000 GCA_037951165.1 Lophius americanus | reverse complement strand
ACAAACATGTTATGAGAGAGATGAATAGACGCCGCGTCACAACATCCACACACACACACACACACACACACGGTGTCACATTTTTGTTTTTTTGGAGAACCAAAGTTCAAAAAGGAGCGGCTTAGAAGGAATACTGACTCCGGGTCAGTGCCGCCGGTGAAACTGGTCTTTGCAGCAAGTTCTAAATGGGTCCGACGGGCCTTTGAGCAAGTTGACTAATTTCAACTTCGGTCGGCTAAAGGGAATTTAAGAACTGGGGTGTTTTTTTTTTTTTGGTTTTTGATTCATTTCAGGCTCAAGTGTAGAAAAAAAAACTGAATTAAACTTCAAGAAAATTGCTGATTCAGGTTATTTTATCCACAGAACCACCAGCGACTCCATTAAGACCAGCCCCTGTGTGATTAACCCCGACACATGCGAGGGACAAAGCGCCGCAGACGTGATCCACACTGGCTGTGCTGCTAACGAAAAGTTAGCTAACCCAGCGTGGCGGCTCAAATAAACGTTTTGTAGTGTTTTACGGGTCGGGTTTTCTTTTTCCCTTCGGATGAGCTAAAGAATGTAATAATTCCCCCCCGGGTGAACATTTCCACAGATACGCAGGGCGGCGGTGACGAACACCACGCCGTCAGCGTCTGCCTTCCCCCCCCCCCTCCAATAATCCTCGTGACTTGTCAAAACCTTAATACAAAGCGGTTCAGAAATAAAAAAATATATAATTCAACATAAAATTCAAATCAAATCAAATTAAGTTCAATAAAATTCATTTTTTAATAATTTTGCTGAAAAAAGCAAATACTAAATATAAAGTATAGGAGAAACCATTGGATAATTTGTGGAAATGTGTATATATATTTAGATAAATATATATATGTATATAGACAAAAATGTAAGCATATACATCCACTTACATTCTTATACACATATATATAAATGTGTGTAAATATATATAATGTATGTACGTAGATGATTTGGGGGATTGAGTCTGACTTCTTAAGGACGACTTGTTGGTTCAATTAATCCTCAAGGTCAAAGGTCGGAGTGAAAAAGGGCCGCGTGTTCCCCCCCCCCCGCATTAGAACCACCCCTCGTTCCACAGATTTGGCAACATGGCCACCGATGACAGGCGCCCACACACATCACCCCGGGGGTTTTACTCGACATCATATGACCAGATTTACAAAATAAGCCCATCAAAGGCGCAGCTACTTAGCCTCTTCTTCTTTTTTTTAAAATTCCTTTTCATTTCTTTTTTTCTTTTTCACACCCACACGTTTTCTTTTCCCCCAATCCTCCATCCTCACCCGGAGAGTTTAAGGTTCGGTTAGAGTCGTGTTTACAGGTTTACCACCAGCCATCTGGAAATAAAAAAAATCTGCTTTTTTCTGTTCTTCCTCCTCTCTTCCTCCTCTTCGGCCCACGACGGTTTGATTTAAGGCCGAGCGACCAGCCCGTTTCTCACACATCACTCCCGATCAGCCGCCATGTCTAATGACAACCCTCAGGCTAATCTCAGCTGCGCCCCCGAGCGCAGCCACATGAAAGACCCGGACAACCGCACATCAGACTTTATTTGCTTTACTTATTTATTTAACCCCCCCAACAACCACCGCCGCCGCCGCCCCCGCCGCCGCCCTTCCTTGCCTCACCCTGTCATAAACCATCCTTTGGGTTGGCGACGCCTGATTTCCAATCTGAGAAAGTCGGAGGTGGCCGTGGCGCTCGGACGTACGCGAGGTTCTGACAGGCGATAACGGCGGACGCATCTTGTTGTCTTGTGAATGAACGCCTCAGATTGACAAGCGCAGCGGGGAGCTAATTGGGTTTGATGACATTTCGGATGGTTAATAATTGCTTTTTTTTTTTTTTTTTTAAACACCCGCTGTGGCTTTAAGGCGAGGATGCTATCGGAAAAAAAAATCTCTTCCCCCCGATGCAAATTCTCACTCGGAGAATTCAAAGCCGCTCACCTTTTTTTTTTTCCTTTCTTTTTGGGTTTGCCAATCAATCCTGACTTTGAAATGTCACGCTCGGAAAAAGTAACGCACCCAGCTTACGGGCGCCGCTACGTATCAAATCATCTGCGGTGTTTAGACTTTTCAGAGAGAGGTGACACGTCTCCAAACGTCCTTACGGACATCTTTGTAGCGGCGAGGTCAAGGTGAAAGCGTCGCAATTTGAAAAGACTAACCTTGCCGGGGTGCAAAGATCAAAGTTGTGTCCTCGTGAGAATTCAGCCCACCCAAACTGGCCTCGAGCGAAACGCTCTCAACCGCCATTGACTCAGAATGACAAAACAGAAACAACTTAGTCCTCCCACTCCTTTCTTTGATTTCAAACGCTTCTCCTTGACTCCCCCTCTCTCTCTTAACCTGCACTACCTCGCCACTTCTCCCCCCTCTAACTCCACCTCATCTCATTCCATCTGCCACATTTCCCCGCAGCTGCAGGGTTCAGATGGATGGTCCCCACAGAGCAAGACCCTGACCCGCAGTCCAGTGACTGATTATCCCGGCGCCCTGTTATGATGCGCCCCTGAAAGCACGCCGGCACGCCGTGCACACAGAGGCGCTCGCAAACAAACAAGCAAAACATGCACACAAGGTTACAGAGCGACTGGGGGGGGGGGGGGGGGGGGGAAGGATCGTGGAGAGGAAAAAATATCATTAGACTAGAAAAAACACTCCGAGAGCGCAAAGAACCGCCGAGGCAGGACAGAACCCAAGGTGTCGGAAGAATTCATGCAGATTCCTCCATGAATGTCTGAGTTATTGCCAGCCTCCAAATCCACCGACCTTCTCAATGAGCCCTCATCGCCATCCCCAAAGGAACATCAAAGGAATCAAAGGAACTCTTCGAACTAGGTCCGATACTCCAGAACCAGAGGACCATCAAATTAATTGTTGAAACTGAGCCGCAAGCTCCACCCCCCAAAAAACATCAAAGGAATCAAAGGAACTCTTGAAACTGACAACCCAACTCCACCCCGAAAGTAACATCAAAGGAACTCCTGAAACTGAGTCCCATGCTCCAACCCCAACATAACATCAAAGGAACACTTGAAACTGAGCGCCCAGCTCCACCCCTAGAGGAACATCCAAGGAAATTGTTTAAACTTAGCCGGCTCCACCCACATATGGACATCAAAGGATTCAAAGGAACTCTTGAAACTGAGCCCCGAGTTCCTCCCCCAAAGAAAGATCAAAAGAAAACAAAGTATCCAAGGCAGCAAAAGCCTTCTTACGACGTCAACACTCCAAACGGCTTATTATTTAGTTTTACGTTATTTTCAAATGCTGTGAAACATGTAAAGTCATAAAAATGTAATCGCCTCTATGAAAGGCCAAAATCTACAAACAAACAAACAGACAGACAAACAAACAGACAAACTAAAGCACAGGAGTGAAAACAGAGCCTCTTTGGCGGAGGAATTAACCAACCCTCCTCATCATCTGTGTCTGCAGGTTTGATCCGCCTCTTTGACCTCGATCACGCCGGCAGTAAACACTCGTACTGAACTGTAATGAATGACACTAAAGCCTCTTCAGTGGGCAGCAGATACCAACACAGCTCGGCACAATCAGCCCTCAAGGGTGAGGGTGTGAGATGTGTTAACTATACAAATGATGGCCTCCTCGTCGGGAGGCCTCCTCATGCGCTCGCCTGTCACAGTGTGGGCGTCGACCATAATGCAGGCGTACGGCGCTCGGGCCGTGCGTGACCTTGTGCATCGGCGTTCGGTATAGGCAAAGAACTCGCCATCATGCAAACAGATCATTCCTGAGGCGTCTATTGTTTTGGGGAGCAGAGAGTGTGGCGGGTTTTTTGGGGGGAGGGGGGTGTCGACGCCGCCTCAACAGCCAAACCTGGAAAATGGCAGGGATTCATTTGTGCGCGGATGAAGAGGGGAGGAGGAAATCATGTAACATATTATCAACAAGGAAAAAAGAAAAAGGGGAGCCGAGCGCAGGGCGGGGCGGAGAGGTGGGAAATATAACGGATGAGGGGAGCGACACGGCAGAGAAAGAGAGGGAGAGGAAGAGTGGAGGAAGAAAGGAGGGAGAGCGCACTGAAGGGTGGAGAGGAAGAGAGGTGGAGGGGATGCTGGGGAACGCGCCTCGTGGCAGCTTTTCTCACGCTCCGTCTGCGCTCGGGCGCCGAACAGAGGCAGCGCAGGGAGGCATGGAAGAGAAGGAGGGAAGAGGGAGGAAGAGGAGGTGATAGTGGTGGGATTCTAAAAGCAAAGACTTCCTCAAAGGGGGAGGGAGCTGCTACGATGACAGCAGGTGAAAACGCGGAACACAAACTCATCCGAAGCCGCGTGCCGAGGGCGCGCCGCATCCACTTGGTTGCGCGTGGCGTCGACTCCCACTCCTGCGTTTTGTTTTTTTTTTGTTTTTTTTTTACGCATGTAAATGTTCACAAATCAAAACGCCTCCATATGCACGAATGAACGCACGCCAGGGAAAAGCGCAGGCACGCAAACCCCGTTCACCACACGCTCCTGGCACTTAGACGTCTACCCCCCAGCACGGCAAACGGTCCGTGGGAGGATGAATAATCTTACTTCGGCGAGGAAGAGGAAAATGAGAGCGAGGCGGTAGGTTGAGAGGGAGCCTTAGCGAATGTCAGCTGACGGTAAGCCTCCTCAACAGACAGACGGCGTTCCACTGTCACCCCACCAACATGGCGGAAAACATCACAAACGGCGCCCGATTGCAAATCTCTGAATAACAGCAGCCTCCCTAATAGACGCGGCGTAAATCAGCCACAATATGACTCCGTATCTGTTGGGGAAACAATTGGTACAATGTGCGGCGGTGACATTTACGTGGCTTTTGTACAGCCGCCGCGCCGTTTGGTGTGTTAATGCACTATTTAGGCTCACGTGAAGGATGTAAGGAGGCGCTTGGTGCAAACGCGCTGCACCCACAGGGCAGTAAAATAATTAAAGTGCCAAGTGTCTCCTATTATCTAAATGCTAATTTGCCTTTATATACCCTGATTTAAAGTGTAATGCCGTATTAGGGTTCCTTCAGTGCACTAAGGCAACAGCAGTTTAATTCCTCTTCGTTTAGCCCGCCGCGCTATCTTTTACCTGAGGCGATAGCGCGGATATTTTTCATAAGTTAACTCGTTTTATGGCCTCGGCGCTAATTTACGTGGAGTCCTTAACTCTTTAATGTCCTCGCCAAGACAAAAAAAAGGTAGCATTTAGCAGTCAAACTACCGTAATAACTTATGAATGGTTTATAATTAGGTCATAAATTAGGCTGGGTCACTATTTGGCAATATCCAGTTTGCAGTACAGATAAGTGTGCTCACTATTTAGCAAGCATCCGGTCTCTGGATACCGTTTATATCTCATGAGTTATAGCGGATTATTAATGGAGTGTTTACCATTTAATTAGTCAACTACATACAAGCCATTTAGAAATCCTAAATAAAGGGAGTCTCATTATTATTATCATTATTTTTTTTAGAGACTTTATTTATCTGAAGGGAAACTCAAGAATTAAAAAAATAACAAAAGTTATGTAAAAACAACTTTTTCGTATATTTCATTGAATTTATTAATTTGACTTGTAGATCAAATACGTTTGGGCTTATTGAGGCTAGATTGTCTGGGAGCTCCATTACATATACCCTCAATCTACCACAAAATAAGTCATTGTTGGGTCAGGCATGTTTTTAAACCAGGGAAAATCTGACTTTCTTGGAAAATTGAAATATTTAATTAGATTAACTCACCGTTACTACCTTCATTATAAAGTGGAGTCTCCTAAGCCTGTTTTTAGAAAACTATTTGACCCTTATGGAAGTTATTTGGTTCTATCAAGTTATATAATTCTGTTAAATAAGTCCTCACATCCTTTAATATGCAAAAAAACCCATCCTTTTTATTGAATAGTACTTATAGACATGTGGTGCTCCCCAGGGCGCATTGCTTGGCCCCTTACTGCTTAGTATATACATGCTGCCAACAAGTTAATTAATAATAATAATAATACATTTAATTTATAATGCACTTTACATTTGGATCAAATCTCAAAGTGCTACAAAGTAAAAGCAGATAAAAGCATTAATAAAAAATTTAATAATAACTATATGAAAACCTGACCAAAAAGCTGCAATGTTAATTAAAGTTATAGGTTCTGCTAAAAAGGAAAGTTTTAAGTCCTTTTTTTAAATGCGTCAGTCGTCTGTGGAGCCCTCAGATGGTCAGGATCTACAGACGATCTACAGATAAGCCCTCAGATGGAAGTTATATTGTTAACAGGTTCCGTTAAGTGGCACGGATTTTTCAATAAGAAATAATGATTTAACAGTTGAGCAGGAAATTAAAGTGTCAGACAGTTTAAAGATGTTTAATTTTAAGATAAATATTTATAGCCAAAGCTGAATTTGAATTCTAATACATGATATAAGGTTTTAATTAACAAGGGGTCAAAATAAGACACATATTTTACAGTATGGTTCTCATCCATCAGTCATTTTTAGTGTATTGTGGGTACTGCTGGTTTTTTCGTGCCATGACTCAGAGTTGATAAGAGACCTTGAGTCAACATCGCAGCGAGGAGACGGCCGTCTTTAGAGCCGGCAGCTTATCAAAGCTTTTTGCATGAAAATACATCACTGTCGACAGGGAGGGCAACGGGGGGGAAAAAAATATTATCTCAGATATGAGATGTTTTTGCTGAATACACAGATAGACTAGGAATAGTGTTGTTCCAGCGTTCCCATCTCTATCCTGATAAGACTGTTTTAGAGGACATGCAGTTGGGGCATGAACAGCATTCTCAGAGAGCCGGTTCCATATTTCAACAGCTCAAATATCCTTACCAATGTTTGCTAAGCACTTTGATGTGGGCTGGCGCTGATTAAAAGATTTTGAAAGGCTCGAGTTCCCTTTGGTTCTTGGACACCCATGAAACGGTCTTTTAGCCGGAGCTAAGCTATTGTTCTCATAAAAGTCAGAGCGAGCTGCTTGTGCAGCTCCAGTCAGAGGAAAGCAATGGTTCACCCGGAGGCAAAAGTAACAATTCCTCCCCTTTGTCGTTTCACTAAGACGAATGCTCAACCATTGCTACGTTAGCAATCAAACAAGAGCAGTTCCCCGGCAGTGATGGTATATCGTAGCGTTTGAACGAGGCGTTTTTATTACGCTGCAGGAAAAGCAAATGAAACGGCCCTTTTTTCCAGCCGCGGTTTCCGAGATTGAAATTCAAATCAAATGCCACCTACCAACAAATGCCAGTACGGCGAATCAAAACTGCTCTGTCAATGCCTGGCATCCGGCGGGAACAAAGAAGAAAAAAAAAAGGCACAGTTTGACATTTGGAAAATGATTCTTTCTTTCCGTGTCATTGTTTCACATAAAATTAAATTGGCAGTCATCAGAAAAAGAAAGAAAGAAAAAAAAAACGCTCGTAAGTCCACATCACACAAATAGTCTCCGCCGCTCGTACTGCATCTACGAGGAAACCTTTCTGCGGCCCCCCAGCCCCCCACTCACACACCCGAAAACATGATTAAGACACTGTCAACCCTGACATCGCTGTCTCCCATGCTGTCAGTGGCCCTCGCTGGGAGCCGCTGTCGACTGACTGCCTGGATGTGCCTTATCATTAGCAGGGCTGATCGTGCCACGACGGAGGGGCTTCGATGACAGAAACCGAGACCCCGGTGCCAGCCCCTCCCTCTTTGTCTGCTCGAGTGTCATCTAAATGAGATAGGGCCCAGGAGCTAAGGGATTAGGCAGTGCATAATTACCTATTTAAAGGCCCTAATTGAGCATTTCATTAAGAGACTTGCACACGGATTTTGCCGAGGAGGGCACTACGGGGAAAAGAGACATATTTGCCTATGAATGCATGCATTCATGGACGTACGCGTGCACGTATAACCTTCGATCCAAGGGTTACCTTGTCAGCCTCTCACTTCTTTTCTGTTTACACTGCACTTAAACCATCCTCTGTATGATTTTCAAAGTAAATCAAAAGGATTTCAGCTTTAAGTCGATGGTGATGGTTAGCGACGACGGCCTATTAAGAGGGATGCTTGGATAAATGGTGGTTTTCTCAGACTTTATGGGAGTTATTACTTCGGCAGCCCTCCATTGAATGAACAGAATTCTATTTCTAAGCCTATTTTTACCTTACTAATAGATGATTATGTGAATCTATATGTAATATGATGTAGCTGTCAGACATTTATGTAACCAACAAAAAAAAGAATTATTCATTCTGCAGCGCCGTTATTTCATAATTTGATGCACTTCGTTGTATTTATTTGATTAAAACATATTTTTTTTCGAGTCAGCAGACCAAAGCTTTCAGCCCGTGGTTTGCCCAAATTAAAACATTTGAGATATTTTTAGCTTAAAATCATGCAGTTTTTGCTCAAGTTGTTCCCAGATGGTGCGTTTAAGGCCACAAACAAAACTAAATACGATGATATCATTGCAAGACACTCTTTCATTTTGCACAAACCAATTGCACAAACCTTTGGTTATTTAATATCTGTTGATAGTTCTACATATATATATATATATATATATATATATATATATATATATATATATATATATATATATATATATATATATATATATATATATATATATTAGCTCTGTATCCCATGCCCATTGCTTTACCATGATGCATCATGTCTCATTCAGCTCATTTGCATTCTTCTTCTTCTCTGTGTCTTTTTCAGATTTCACTTTATTTCATTTGATTTCGTTTTAAACTCTATTTCCACTTATCGTGACACTGAACCTGCTCCGACAGAACAATGTCCTGTAAAGGATCGATAAAGTATCTATCTATCTATCTACTGGACAGTAGAACCGGACCATTGTACAAATGCTAGGGGGAAAAAAGGTTTTCTAGTAATGAGTCGTGGGACGCATCTTCACCTTGTATCACCCCAAAGGCCTCCAATGTTAAATCTTAAGCAGTTTGTCAGGCAAACTTTTCTATCCGCATGACGCAAACTAGTATAATAGCAACTATAAATTGTGTTGTTTACCACCGAGATTTAATTTGCGGTGAGGACCATAGACATTCTTAAAGTGGGCAATTTTCATGAGCAGTCCTTAAAAATCTTCAAAGCTGTTGAAGAAAATAAAATGCCACAGACAGATTGCTAAGAAAATGCCACAATAAGTTTCTCTGCGCGACATTTTACACACAAATTTTTTGGCCACAAATGTCTTTCAAGTCTGGATCAAAATCGTGATGTCATCACGGCCCACCATTAGTCCATTACAATCAAAAGGCTGAGGTGAACTCTGGGTGACACCTAAGCCTCCTGATCTTTTGCCACTACATAGTGATGATCATTTGAGAACCCTATAGTTTGCTGACGACCAATTTGAGCTGATTTCCCCGACGGAGCAGACTACAACGCTTCTTTTACCCCTAATCTCCGTATCTGGTATCACTGGCAACGTTTGCAACTCAGCGTCAGTTGCTTTGCGCATGATTGACTTGTTTTCTAAATGACTATCATCTGAAGTGGCACCGCTAGCTAGAGGCCATTGGAGTCATTGGGGCAGACACCAGCTGCTGGCTGCTACAGATAAACTGTCCCCTCCTCTGGGGACTCGTGGTGGTGGAGGGGGGTAAGGCTGAAGTCTGGCCAAAGACGCTCACGGCTGTAATGACACTGAAACATCATGAGTCAGTCAGTGCCGCTCCGGCTTCAGACCTATTACTCTTCTCCGACACCTCGGAGGCTGGAGAGTTTCCTGCACTGGCTGCTAAACGAACCTGGAATCTCATACATGTCAGGTGAGGAATCTGTCTCTGTGCAACCCCCCGATACCAAACTCAAAGACCTTTCTATCTGCAGCGGGTTATGGAATGATAGTATAGACACTTTATCTATAGATTTATGTAGGCTCTGAGCTCTTAGGTTGAAGATGAGCAGGAGAGACTCGAGGACAACCCAACCACAAAGCGCTCGTGAATCGGTCTGCTTCTGGTGTCGGTCCCAAGCCCGGATAAATTGCGTCAGGAAGGGAATCCGACGCTAAATCTGTGCCGAATGAATGTGCGGAAAATGAAATGGATTTCCAAACTGGATCCGTCGAGGGTCGGGTTAATAAATACTGTCGCTGGTACTGTTCTCCAACGGAATGCCAGGGGTAACTATGGTTGGAAACAGATGATTTCCTGTGGCGACCCCAAATGGGAACAGTTTAAAAAAAGAAGAAGAAGAGAGACGTGTTCAGAGTTTCGGCCCAAACCACAAACCCTCCATTGGAAAAAGCATTTACGCCGCTTTGAATTGCGCCGTTCTACAGCGGCTAGTGGTGTTGTGACGAAAAGACATGAGCAGATATCGATCCACCTTGGACTAGTTTTTGTATTTGACGCTGTGTTTCAGTACTTTAAAGGTTTTTCCTCTTGTTTCACACCTCAATCTCATCCCCCTGGTACTGATGGACCCGTATCAGAAACGGGTTTACCGAAATCTACATGGAGTCCAGGTTGTAGCGGCTTATTGGCTATATTTTCAATGCCAGATTCTTGTCATACGTTCTCTCTGTGTCTGATGGACTCTGCTTTAATTCCTAAAGATACATTATGTATAAATCTAACCCAGCCACAAAAGGGTGACAAGCTAGTGTACTGTCTAGTGCCGGCTCCAAGCCCGGATGAATGGGGAGGTTAGTCAGGGAATTGGCATACGGGTCAAAACCTATGCCAAATCAAAATGCGTAAACCATTTCCAAACCAGATCCAGTGAAGCTCGGGTTAACAAATACCGCCACGGTAACTATGCATGGAAACAGATCGTCTGCTGTGGCGACCCCGAAAGGGAACAGCCAGAAGACACAGAAGGAGATAACATCTCTATGTCAGGGACATCAAAGTCACAATGACAAACTTTCATCCCCAGAAAATATTACAGCTAAAACTAACACAGAAGTAGCTGTTAGCACATGGTGTTGATCAGATGAGCGAGGATCTGCTGCTGCCGGGTATGACGGTAAGTATGTTGATTACTGGGTAGGATGTCTTATCCAAATTTATCCAGCCTTTTGTCGCCTCACAATGAACCGGAACATCGAAGCACATGTTTAGCTTCAGTCTCTGAAAGAGATCTGCGAAGGCTACACGAGAAAGCTAAACGCATCATCTCCAGATCAGAAGCTCTTTGTGTGAGAACGTGGGCATCAAGCATATAAATTAATTGGCTTGTCACTCCAGTGACTGCAGACGGGGGTATTCGCCCGTGTGCTCAATAATATGAATACCTCAGAACCAACGCTGTACCTTGAAACCCTGACTGCAATTAGTTATTTTGGGGTCCTATAGCATTACTGGCTATTTTTTACACAATAATATATTATCATGTTCAGTAGCGTTGATTTGTTGTTGTTTGCATGCCAAATTGTGAACCAGACAATTTGACACCGATGTCCCACCTACAGGGAAAACTCCATTTGTGCTGGTAGACGGACCGGAACCACAGCCATGGGCGGAGTCACGCGAAATCAACTGCGTTCAAGAATTTATAAATAGGCAAATTGAAGAAATGTGCTTTATTGGAATTCAAAGCAGCGTTTTTTTTGACGAGATGTGGACACTGTATTCCCCCCTTGCGTACGGACAGGAAGGATGGTCGGACAACGATAACCTTTTATGTCACCTTTGGTGCGGGCATCAAAAAACAACTCGGCTTCTGGGTTCCCCGTCTGAAACTGCCCACTAAAGATTATCCCCAACGCCACGTACTTTCTACTCCAAAGTTCCTCAACAGCCATCGCAGCCGTTGTGGCAGTAAAGCCAATCTAATGGGCAGTCCAATGTGAGCCATATCGGGTCCCATCTTGGCCCTTCACAGTCCATATCTCCCCCATCTTTGCTGGGGAGACATCCATCATGATTTGTGCTGAGTGCTGAAAAAAGAAATAGCGGGCTAAAGAGACAGATAGAGTCGGAGAAGAGGATGGAAGGCACCTGATAAGGCAGCAGAGAATCAGAGGAGATGATCTCAGGGAGCGTGACCCCTTGCATGCCAGGAAAAAAAAAAAAGAAGCAACTTCATCTTTATCTAATTACCAGAGGTCCATTTTGCTAGATAGATAGCATGAGCGTTTATGGCTGCTATCGCTACGCTCATGCCTTAACAATCGCATGCATTCTCATACACTGACTTATTCAAATAAGATTCACATTCAAATACACTTCCAGTGACACACACACACACACACACACACACACACACACACAGACACACGTGCACGCCCAAACACATACATGAGGCCCGCGGCGGAGTGCCATAACAGCCCAATGAAATATATTCAGATTAGAAAGGTGTCGCATTACTCTCCAGCTGGATGATAAATACGCGGTTAGCCCCGTCATTAATCTTGTCCCCCTCCCCAACGTACGCCTGCAGACACGGTGATGTAAGGGGAGGTTAGCCAGCGTACGCCGGATGGAGCTACTGCCTTAGCGGCGTAGCTGCTGCGTGCATTAAGCAGCGGCGCTATCTTGTTCAACTAGCTCTCGCAGAATCAATGGGTCAGAATATATCATTTAATTTTAATGAATATTTCACAAAACCACACTTTTTGGTTACTCTCCTTTGATCTAAGGCTGTCCACATCATTTCTGTTACATGGGCTTCTTTGTCCCTTAGCTTTTTGGCTAATCTCTCTTCCTGAGCACGCCGTTGATTGTTGTCTTTGACATATTGCCCTGAATGTCATTTACTAGTAGGTGGCCATAGCCTGGCTAATGATCAGCACGCGTAGAACGCTGGGGAGATGATGAGAGGACGATGGTAGACTCAACGGCAGAGACAAATGCCTCACCGGGCTGGAACTGCTAACAGTGCAGTTAGGAACACTTTTCTCCTGCAAAAATGCCTCTAAGGATGAAACTAGAGGGCATATCCCCGAAAAGTCACCACCGCCAAAAAACAACAACAGTTTTTCATTAATAAAAATCTCCCTCTAAGGAGTAAATTATGAAATATTGGCTAGAATAGAAATACAAGATAGATCTCATGGGGTTGATTCACGTGGACCAAATTTCGGGACTAAATTGGACCAACAATTGAGAAATTATGGGCTTTAAGAGCTTAAGCTCCCCCTAGTGTCAGAAATATAGAACCGACCTTTCCCAAAATCAAACCAGTTCTTCCTGGTACTAAGGTTTTTGTCTGTATAAAATTGGAAAATGACTTTTTGAATTATGTTTGGAAAACGTGGATCGAGTTATCGTCGATCAAATTCTGACTTAATGGCCCAACGATTTCAAAATTATGGGCTAACAATTTTGGAGATAAAGCTCCCTCTAGTGTGAGAAATATACAACCGACCTTTCCCAAAATGACTCCAGTTCTTCCTCAAACTGCGGTCTACGTGGAACCAAAATTTGAAAATGATCGGCCAAACAGTTTTTTGCGTTATCTCTTCAACACGAAGGCTCTTTCCAACAGCGGACGGATGATATCCCAGACCGTTTCGGGGGACATGATTAATCCTTCTGAGTCACGAGTGCGTGGGAGGATGCACCTCTCGGCTTTTTCTGCAGACGTCGCCAGAAACCTATATGTTTTTGATGCAAGAGGCCGCGACACGAAATAAGAATCGGGGAAAGCTGCATAAACATGAAAAAAGGCTAAGCTGCAGCTGTCTGAGCAGCAGGCCGTTTGGGGAGTATCGTCAAAGCCTGAGAAGACTTCAGACAGACAGTTCAGACAGTGGCATGCTGCCCTCAATTCAAACGCCGACCCGGAGAGGGGTAAAAGGTCAAGAGCTGAGGAAATTACGTGTGATAAATTGGCGATGGTGTCAGTGGCGTTGTGTATATGCGAGAGGGGTCATCCTCCCCTTTCCCTTCTCCTGCGCCGGCGTGTTTGATGGAGTGTAGAGCCTTTGAAACCACAGCATGACTCTCCAGCTTGAGTTTGAGAGGCTTCCTCCCACGTACCCCCATTCAATCGGTGCCTCTTGGGATGGTGATGGGGGGCTTATATGAGTCACTTTTTTATGGTTCAACATCTTCTGTGAGGTTTATATATATATATTCTTATATAATATATATATATATATATATATATATATATATATGAAACATTAAGCTGTCTAAACCGTAAAATGTTTTTTGACAAGACATCTCGTCCACTAAATTCATTATGTGTTCATCAGTCTGCCCCTCAATCTTTGCAAAACCCCTCTTTTACAGTCTTATTTAAGCTCAACAAGACCCTGGGGGTGATAGTATTTATGATAATCTTAGATTCTAACCAGGAAAAAAATGGTCTCAACCCACTGGAGCGGCGTGAACTTTTGTCCCCGAGAAAAAAAACGCTTAGACATCACATCCCCGCCGGAATCTTTGCTGATACAGAGTCGATTAAACTTCACAGCTGATCTCATATTCCAAGGGTAATTTTTCTGAGGGACGTTGGCGAGAAAACTTGGACCCACAGTCCTGTCCGGAAAAAAATACTCTGGTTCTAATTATTGTCTCCACAGATTGTGTCTTTTATTTTCTCCCGTACGCTTTAAGTAACCGCCGAGACAGGCAACAGTTTCATTCTCGCCAAGACCTTAAAGCTCGAGAAGCTCGCAGCGAGACCATTGTGTGAGAAAAGCTAATATAAACTCTACTGTTTCACTGCAAGATGGCTGATTAGTTCTTGAGGGGGCCGTAAAGGAACTGTGTGCCCTCGCCTTTTGGGGCTTCTTTCACAAGGTGCTTGTTAAATTTTGGTGATGGAAACTGTTCCGCACATTCATTGCATACGACGCGTTAGAAAACAATGCTCTAATCAAGCACACATTTTACACAAAAAAGAAAAAAAAAACACACGTTTGGACTGTTACTTTGTGTTGAGACAGTTTTGTTGACACTTTTTTATGGAATCTTTCAGTCGCCCCCCAAAATCCCTGCGAACCATAAAAGGCTGGCGAGAGGATCGGGGCTAGTATAAAAGTTGGCTCCATGCAGAAATAAACTGGCTTTACGGCTGCAAACAAAGTGATGTGACCTGGAAAGGTTGTATTTTCGCGGTGATGATGACCGTCAGGTCTCGCCGTTGGTCTCAGTGGGTTTAGTAATAAAGTCCATATTTACTCCATGTTTATAAAACACAGCATTAATGTCTGCTGACATTACGTCTCGTTTTTCCTTCTTTGTGGGAGAGTTTGGGTTCGAATTTGCATATTACAGGTAAGCAATATCTCATTTATGACGATGTATTATAGAATGACATTAAGGTAAATTACTGTGAAAAGACCAGATCTAATGTAAGCTTGTTTTAGTGACAAGGGAAATTATATAAAATGACTTTAATTCCAACAAATTCAGATTCTTTTGAACCTTGAAAGTATTTCACACTTTTGGTTCTGTAAAAATGAAAGTATGCGCTTGTTATCTTCCTCGGCGTAAACCTTGTCGGAAAAAACGCAAAGTTAAAAACTGTCAGGTAGAACAGAAAAGACGGTTAAATTTAAGAACAGTAGTAGATAAAGTGAATTACCCTTAATAAAAATAAAAAATAAAAAAAGTATTGTTCAAAAGTTCAAAATGTGTGAAGAACGTAGAATTTTAGTGCGAAAACATGAATGTTTCGTAAAAAGTAATAGTAAAATACCACAATCGCAAGGAGGTCATTACCGTAAAAGTACAGAAACATATTTTACTGCCATGTACCTTTAATTTGCCGTAAATATAACTTCACCACTCAGCATTTAGCATATCTTATCTCACACAGAAAAAGGACGTTAAAGTTCTCTAATTGTGATTTTAAGCTTAAAAAATTCTATCGTCATTGAAATTTACCATCTAATTATCCAATAACCATGTAAACAATTTTACAGTAGAGCTACTTTTTTTTAAATACATGGTTATTCACAGTCATTTTTGTACTGTATTTTTTTTTCTTGAAATTCTGTCAATCACAGCTGCTGGTATTTTACTGTAAATTAAACAGATTTGTATTATTTTTTTTATAGTGTATGCAGGACTTTAAGCATTGGAACTATATAAGAGGAATTCTATGTTTTACAGCTTGAAACAATCAGGGCAGCTGAACGGATAATCCAAAACCATCAGGATCCGTCATCTCGCTGGACCCACATTCTACCAACTCTGCCATGAAGTTAAGCGAGACATTCTTTTTTTTTTAAAGAAACTGTCCTTTGATTTTCAGATTTTTTTTTTATGATTTCATCCTCCACACTCTGCTGAACGAGCTTCCAGTGAACTTAATCACCGTGACAACCCCATTTCCTCATAAATATTCAAATCAAACACAAACGTCTCGGGGGACGCTGAGAGCTGAAGGGGACTTCGGGTGAAGACTTGACGAAGACCTCTTTCTTCCTTTAAAATCTAGCGTCACGTCTTCTGAAAACACGCGGCCTTCGTGAAGTTTCCAGGTTTCCACAGCAACATTTTTTTTTTCTCCGAAACACAGCATGTTTTTTTTGCACTCAAGTCAATTTAATCAAACGAAATGGGAGCACTCTGTTCTGCTCTCACCGTAACGCCACTTCCTCTTTGGAGTGTTTTTCTTTTTCTTTCCACTGTGGTTAGAAAAGTGAGCGCAGACACAGGGAAGGCTGAAGAAACGAAGACCATCCCTGCCATCTTAATGACAATAATACCGTAAAGATGAAACGACGGAGGCCGGCTTATACCGGCCTCACATTTATTCTTACGCTCTGGTCTCACTCCTAAAAACCTCCACGGATCCGAAGGGACTCCCGGCAAGAAAAAGGGGGTTTTTGTGGGGGCATGGAGGCTTGGATGTGCCTCATCCGACTGTACATTCCAGCGGTGTGTAGAACTATAAAGTCCTGGTAGCTGGTGTGCAACTGCTTCCTTTAGCCCCGCCCCCCCGGGGTCCCCTCCTTGAGGAGGATCACCTCAATCCATTTTTTGTCAGCTGTCTGGTCTGACCTCTGTCTCCCCGCCTGTGTTCCCACTGATCTACTTGTTCTCTGACGGCGGCAGGAGTGGGTGGGGGGGAGTTTGCGGACGAACAGCTGGGAAATCTGTGCCCCCTACTGCTCCTTTGCTCCGCCTCTTGCCACCCACTCGCTCTCGCTGTCGCTGCCCCACCAGGTCGGCCCGGCGACGGCTAATAAAAGAAGCGGCCCTTGACTGCGAACAGCTGGGGCTCCTGTGATCTGACGCAGCAAGTGGTCCGATGGGGGGCTCTCTCCTCCGGCAACTGAGTCCGAAGAACTGAGTCCGATAAATGCAGTACGCAGAGAGGATTTTTGGATAAATATGGGGGCCGGGGGGGTTGGGTGGGTGGAAGGGAGAAAAAGGTTCATGAAAAGCGAGCGGAAAAACCCGGCCGAGCGGAGGAGGAAGGGGAGGAGGAAGGGAGTTTGAGCGGCTGTCTTGTCCGCGGCTTTTCTGTCCTAACCAGCTAATCAATATCTCAGAAGAAACACTTTTTCAGCCGGCTTACCGGGAAACACCGGGAGAGCCGGCGCCGTCTTTTCCGTTCGGTTTCCTCCACAGAGTGTGACAGCCGCCTTTTATTTGAATACATTTCGGTAATACACTGGAAGTAATGTGTTTCTGGCACCTGTGGCGGTGGGGGTGGGGGTGGGGGGTGAGGGGGGGGGACCATGAGTTGGATGGTGGACTCAGAGCTGAGCTCGCCATTTGTACAGCGGGAGCTAAAGTATAAATAAAGGTTACGAGAGTTGAATTAAATAATCAGGATGTCGTGCATGAAAAAAGAGCAGCCGGTTCATCCCATCCTCCATTAGTGATAAAACAAACAGGGAGACCGCGAGGGTCTTCTCTAGACGTTGACCCTGCTTTGAAACTGAATTCTTTCGGGTCCCTCGAGACGGCTTTTGATTCATCTTGCAATTGGGGGGAATCGGATGATGTCCTCCCCTCTCTGCTGACGGCACACCAGTCTCCGCAAGAGAGACCGCATGAGAGCGGCGGCACTAGTCCACAACCAGGACAGCGAACCGGACCACGGATGGGGGGTTACAACGCGAGGGCGGCAGACCTAAGTAGCTGTAGGTACGACCCGTCACGCCTGACCTATACTCTATTATCAAACCGTCCTTCCAAAGATATCGTCTATAACTCGGTGTCTTCATGGTTGTGCGTTGTTAGAACCGCTGCATGTTTGTAATGTGAAGACCCCCCCCTTATTTGATGGGGGGGTCCTGGTTCTGCTCTCTGCTGTGTGGGCATGAATACATTTCTAGCGTGTGTTTGTGTGTGGAATGTTTGAATGTTTGAATGTTTGAAAGTATGAAAGACGTCTCCAGATACTCCCAGCTGGCTGTTGCCCAGCGAGGCTAATACACTTCTGCCTGGCTAATTAGAACACACTCACTCACACACACACACACACACACACACACACGCACACACACACACACACACACACACACACACGCACACACACAGCAGACCCCTCCTCACCACTCATGTCCTGCTGTTTCCATGGGTTTATGGTAGGAAGAACATATCCCCCCCCCCCCCCCTGTGTTTTATACAGGACACACATGCAGACAGCTAAACAAACAACAAGGGGTTTAATTACCCCATAAAGGAGGCCAGGGGTGAAGGCTGCTGATGAGTCATCGCATCATCGTTTAAAAGGATGTGCAAGGTAGCTTGGGAAAAAAACAAAGGCTCTGCTGGATCTGCGACTGAAATGTGAATTTTGTAACTCAGAGACAAAAATAAAACAACGACTACTCCGCTACAAGGCTTCCAACAGAAAATATTCTATAACTCTAATTAGGCCCACGCTGTCATCCCCGTAATCCCCCTGTGTTGTACGAGCAATCACCCTGATTGAACTCTTCAAATTAAAGGTGACTTTTTGCCCTTAACACAATGTTTTTCATAAGAAAAAAAAGCTCCAAATTAGAGCGAAGCATGTTATAATCAATATAGATCTCCTCGGTTTGGACTAAATTGGACTTCTTTTAACAGGAGCGCTCCCTCTAGTGTGTAAAACGTGAAATATCAGAGTAAAATGCGATACAAAGAAGGTGTATCTTCTTGAGTCGATTCATACGCACCCAACTTGGACTACATCGGACCGATGGTGAGGAAGTTATGTGCGAAAAACAGTGTTTTTCATTTAAAAAAATGCTCCCTCTGCTGAATAAAATATGAACTATTGGAGTAAAACATTATATAATCAAGATATATATCCTTCAGTCGAGTTGGCTCTAGACCAGCAAAGAGTCGGTTCTTGTCCGGCACCAGTTCTGAGAGCCAGGAGCCGGTGCAGGAGGCTGTGGGAAAGCAATGAACAGGTGCTAAGTCAGGCTCTGGCTCCGAACTAGCCCTGGAACCGGCTCGGTGGAAAATGGGTAACGGAGAGAAAGAAGGAGGAACTCATCAGCACACAAACGGAAAGGTTTGTCCAAATACTGTATATAGAAAGTGATGAACGCTGAATAAAAAAAGGATAAATGTCGGCAGCTTTTTTCCCACTTTTGACTTTTTTTTTGTCTTTTTCTTGGTTTAAACGCAAACAACAGCTATAAAAAAAAAAGAAGAAAAAATCAGGTCCAACCATCTGCAGGCAGTTAAAGCATTTTGTATCCAATTATCTTAAAAAAGAAAGAAAAAAGATCCTAATTCTTTTCATCTTTTATGCTTTTCAATTAATGTTTTAGGGATTTTTTTTTTTTGATTTTTTTTTTTCCGACACATAAATCAACCTGTAATCTAAAAACAAATATACATGAATAAAAACGTAATACCGCGACCGTATAGACCAAACAGGAAGCGGTGTCAGTCGCGGACATAAGAGGAGGAGTGAGTTTGGGGCATTAGCAGAGAACGAAGACGATGAGGTCAGAGTTCTGGGTTCCAGCCACACACGGGGGAAGGAACCTGGTGCGTACAGACGTCAGAATCGATTAGAATCGGGCTTGACGAGCTCCGGCTGTGCTATCAGTTACTCCTCCAAGCCCGAGGTCGGGGCCGGTGCCAAGACAATGCCGACGCCTCTCTGTGACGATCGATGCCAGCGGAGGTTGTGCAAAAAGGCTGCGGCCGGGCCAACACGTAATTACCAGTCGCACAGGAAGCGCCATCTGTGAGTGACAGCGGCGCCTCGGCCATTTATTCTAAACGCGGTAAACAAAGCTGCCCGTTTCTGCATGCGGAGGTTCTGGATGCTTTCATGTCCCCGCCGGTAAGGCAAGTGCGTTTCTGCATCTCCACTCGTCTGCTGGGGTCTTCGTCCTCTTCTGAGCATCACTCCGGCGGCTGGAGGAAATAAATCTTCATTTTCACAGCCGAAGGCAGGCGGGACAAGAATCCAATAGCCAGGAGAGTGCTTGGTCTTCCTTTAAGCATAACGGCTCACAAGAGGTAGGGGGGGGGGGGGGTCCTTTTGGGGAATAAATCAATAACAGGCCATTTATTATCTTATTCTGTGGTCATTGATGATCCGTCAGAACATTTATTTTAAAGTCTGACTGGCCCTCCGAAACCATTTTCCAAAGAACTTTCTCCAGGTACAAAAGAAATAAGTTGGTAAATCGATTAGCAGCTTTCATCGAGCGGAAATGCTCGGGTCTGGCACCCGGCCCGATTGCTTTTATTCGCCCCCGTATGCTCTTCGCTCACTCTTTTGTTCAGCTTCATTTCATTTCTAAAAAGTGACCAAAAGAAAGTATTGCTGATGAATGATGAGTATATTCAGTTGGTTTGTTAAAGTAGCGCTTGCTGGGTTTTTTTTCTGTCGGAAATAAATGTTAAATCTCAATCTTGATGTTATTTCTAAACGTTAAATCAAAATTTTGTGTCAATATCTTCAATATAAATCTAAATGTTGTCTTTATATGTTAAATCTAAATGTTAAAATTTAAATGTTGTATCTGTATTTTGAATCTGAATCTGAATTTTGGACATTAATGTTGAGAAAATATGGAAATTTACACTGACATCAGGAAAAGTTCCAAAATAAAAGCTTGATGAAACGAACCACTTCTATAAACGGTAAACCCCGCCCCATTTGCACTGAGGTAGGTTCTGAGCTGCCTCTGTGTCGGCGCCTAAGAAGTTCTAAAATCCGCTTTGGTGCAAATGGGGCGTCGTTTAGCATTTATAGAATTGGTTTTCATCACCAAGCTTTTATTTTGGAACTTCCGCTGATGTCAGTGTAAATTTGCATGGATACATTTGGATTTAACATTTAGATTGAACATTTAGATTTAGATTTAGCATTCAGATCTAGATTGAGCATTTTAACACAAAATGTAGACGTACAATTAACATTTGGAGCTGTAAAAATCAGCAAATGCTACTTTGAGCGAGCGGCGCCCCCCTGAGTTTGTCATGTATTGAAGTAGAGGGTCTGTATATTTTATTTCTAGGGACAGTAAAGCTCTGTTGCAGCCTGCCAACTCCATTGAGTCACATGTCCAGATAAAGAAAAGCCCAATTTGAGCGAGCGGTTGTGACAGTTGAATATATAAAAGCTCAGCGGCGTTAATCAAAAACATCCGGCTCTCAACTCTTCATCGCAGCCTCTCACGCCCCCTTAGGTTTCAGTTTGGGGAGCGACACATTGACCCAGGTCAAACCCTGCTGTTCTACTGAGGGGGACTGAATAAATCAATGCAGCCAGACTAAGACGTTTGCCCCCCACTTCCTGAAAAACATGACCAAAAAGAAGCGCTTGTACCGACGGGATGCTAGCACAACCACTGAAGGAGGGTTATGTTTGGCATGTTGAGTGACAGGCACTGTGGCATTTTGGCAGGGCGAGAGAGTCCGATACAGCGAGGGGATGAACGCAGAGATGAATCGTCTTCCCCCCCACCATGTCTTCTCACCTTTGTGAACACATTCCTGTCTGCCTAAGTACGAACGAGTTGCTACTGAGCAACTCAACTCCCCCTCGGCTGAGGGTCCCTCTCGGGTCGCGGCCTCGGTGTCACGCGGCGGAGGAAGAGAAAGGGGGATTATCGATTCCCAATAAACTCATTAAGAAGTGAGGAGGGTCTTCCCGCTCAGACGCAGCAAATTGTTAATAAACTAATTTTGTCCCTAATTAGACTTTTTCGGTTGTATCAAGTTACGTTATTCTGTTTAATAAGTCCTCACATGCTTCATTAGGCCACTTATCGAAGACGACTTTCTCACGAGTCTCGGGTAAAGCCTCCCTCCCTGGTGGCCCCTTTCGCATATGGTGTGCCCCAGGGCTCCTTCCTTGGCCCCTTACTATTTAGCATAAACTAGGAGGTATTATAAACAAGTTCAGTCACGTTTTTCCACAAGAAAACAGCGACTCGTAATCGACTCAACCAAACACTTGAGGCTTAATTATTTTTCCGTTCATAGAAGGTTTCGGAAACGTTCTCCGGAACAATAAGAGTCTTTCCGGAGAGTTAAGTTCAAATTACTTTCATGAGCCTTTTGGGTCATATTTTGAACCAGCGGTTGGATACTTGTGTTGAACTTTTACAGTATATTAACAACATGTTGTCAAGTTGTTGTCAAGTTGTTGCCTCTTCATTGCCGCTAAGAGGCCTTGACTCTCCAGGGCCTGCGAAGGATGTCCCTTAAGACCGAGATACCAACTGAAGGACTTAGATTGCTTCTGCTATCGGAGCTCTGCCATTAATAAGATCGCTTGGTTTCTTGTGTCCACAGGTTTCCTGGTCCGCGTTATCACCCTGCTATACTGAGGGGGGGGAATGGTGCTGGGAATATGTCGCCAATATCACACGGGGGGTAAAAATGTGAAGAAATGTCTCGGGCTAGGGTGTCAGCGTTGTTAATCGAAAATAATAGCCAGCAATTTATAGTTGCCATTCGGGCTAGCGCTGGATGTACTGATGCACGAGATTGAATTTTAATGCGTACATTCCATCACATCACCAGAGCTACTGATGTTTAGGGCCGGGGCCAAACGGCACGCAGAATTATGGGGGGGAGGTTATCATAGCGCGGTAATAAACTGGGAAACACTCAGACCGTCGGCTGGGTTACCATGCATGAGGTTGGGGAACCTTGCACGACATTAGGTTGATCTGACAGTCGCCTGGTTTCCCATCTGCAGACGCGGTAGTATTTAAACTCAACAGGGCGGAGGTAGGAGGTTATCTCATGTGAGAGGTAAATAGAATCCACCTGCTGTGTTGAGACAACCGGGTCCGATAACTGTCGGTATTTTTCTTCATGCGAAAAGATTTCGTCTAATCTCTCTCGTTTTTTCTGACTGTATGGTTTGTATAATTTACGGTATTATTTTCACCATAAAAAATGCATCCATCGGATACAAGGCATTACGGTACAATAGCATGAAAAAAAACACAACTACTGTAAATTTGTTTACGGTATAAGAGCGTTACTGGACATAACAGTACGTTACGGTCAATTCAGACTGTATTTTAAAACTTGAACTCCACAGTATTTCACAATTTTACACTTCACAAGTTTTTTTGTTTTTTGAAAAAATACCGTGAAATACTCTAAATCAAGAAACAGTAAAAAAAACTGTATTGTTTATGTTCAAAGTATGTGAAAACACAGAAATTTACTCTAAAAACATAATTTTTTTTGTAAAGGTAAAAAAATACCATGTTACCATGTGATTACCGTAAAAATAATAAAATGGGAACTGAATTTACTGTAAATAAATGTGTTTTTTTTTAAACGGTAACTTCATATGTACATTTTGTACAATAATACTGTTACTTTTACAGTAATGACATCACGGAATTTTTCTATTTCTATTTCTAAAAATATGTAGAATTCCGGTATTTACCACTTATTCCGACCAAACAGAATAAACTTATTTACGCCTTCTTGATTTAGGGTCATCTATTTTATCTACCGCTGTATTGAATTTTAACGTCTCTCGCCGTTTCACTTGACAGTTTTTGGAGTGAAGTCCGCAGTAATGCTTCATGATGTCATTTAAGCCGCTACACTGCTTGAATAATCAGATTAACCTAAACAATAATAACATAATGATTAGAGCTTGGAGACGAATTGGACGACGGAACGTGACATTTACTGATGTATTCAACGGCGAGTGATGAAGACTCTGTGTTCTTCTCTGGCTACGCTTTTCAAGTTACGGAGAACATAACAGTAACATTCGCCCAAAATCCAACTTGCCGCCGTCCGTTTGATAATCAATCAAATCATCCGTCGTCATTCTATGATATACTGGTTTCTACCGTCATTTACGCTGCCGAACTGGTGGACGGATTGGACCAACGCCAATAATAATAATAATAATAATAATAATAATAACGATGATGATTAATGCCACTGAGTTTTTACATATTTTTGGTTAAATAGAAAAGTAATATGTTCCCACTGCAACTTTGCGTGAAATAAAATAAAATAATAATAAGCTGTTTGAAGTAGTGTCATCAGAATGTGAGCGACTAATGCCTTTTATTTATTTTGGCGTTCCATTGGGGGGAGCTGCTTGGTAGTCAATGGGCTTAACAGAGACGCTGAAGTGGAACACCAAGGAAATGACCAGCTGAAGGGTAGTTGAGAGAGTTGTTGGTACGTCTTTTTTTTTACATTTTTTTTTACCTGAAACTGGGTCCTGTCCTGTAAACGAGGCCCGATGCAACAACAAAACAATACAGTCCAGTTCTTTTGCTTTTAGAGTCAACATCCACCGCTGGGTGCTTGAGTATTTGCTGTAAGGAGACGGTAAAAGTCAATTGGATGGATTGGGGTTTTAATTACGGCGTGCGGGAACCGGTAGGCAGCGGTACAAGTGTACGTGAAAGGAGGTAAGCATCGCACAGCTTGACTAACCATGGAAGTGTCTCGCTATGAATGATAATAAAAAGAGCTTCGGCGGGTTCACATTCTGGATCATCTGGGACTCGGGCTCGTCAGCCTTAGATTGACTCACTAATTAAGCCCATGCAGCATTGTTTTGTTCCCTCAGCTCCGAGCACTAAACACCAAATAACCTCCTATAGGGCAGGAGAAGCGAAAATCAGCTGCATTCAATTTTCCCCTTTTTACACCGAGTCAATTTCTGCATTTCAGTCTTGACGTCAGAGCGCTTAATGAAGACGGCGCAGCTCACCGCCACCGCCGCGTTTTGCACAGCCAGTCTAAAGGTTTTTTTTTATTTCAGTGCTTCAACAGCTCGCTTTATTTCACTACGGCTTAATGAGAGTCGTTTGGAATAATAGGATTCCATTGAACGGAGGCATCTGCATCCACACAGCTCCAAACCAGTGAGCTAATTTCTGGAGATAATCACCTCTCCTGCTGCGACTTTATGCACCGATGCTGTAGATTTTTAGCCTCCTATTTAATGAGGTCCAAAATTACCTCCAGTCATCCTGTTGAGTTCATGGGAGATGAATTTTTCGTGGAAGAACAGGTGTTATTTTCACAAACAGGAAGCTCATCGAATGATTAATCACCATCCAGGCAAACTGTAAAAAAAAAAGTACAACCTGGAAGATTAGATTACATTTTCATGGCTTAACTTAGGTCCAACTGCAAGGGTTATAACCCCCAAAAGGTCCCCAATCACCTGCATTGTGCAAGCAATTTCCCCGTTTGAACTACTGAAATTAAATATGAAGTTTTGTCTGAAAAGCAGTTTTTATCGTAAAAAAAAAAGAATTCCCCTTGTCAGCAAAATCTGAAATTTTGGAGTAAAATATGAACTTTTCCAGGAAAATAAGATCTACGCACATGATAGATCTCATCAAGTCAATTAATTTGCACCTGATTTGAATTAAATCAGACAAACGGTTAGGAAGCAATGTTCCAAAAACAGTGTTTTTAATGGAAAAGCCCCCAATAGTGAGTAAAATATTAACTCTTGGAGTAAAATATTAACTCTTGGAGTAAAATATGATTCATACATGATAAATCCCCTCGAGTTGAATCATATGCACCAAATTTGGACTAAATTGACCAACTTTCGCAAAATCTTGGCCCGGAAATATTTGGAGATGAACCTTCCTCTAGTGTTGGAAACATACGACAGACTGTTGCCAAAATCAATCCAGTTCTTCCTCACACTAAAGTCTATGAGGAGAAGAAATTTAAGAATAATCCACGAAATTGTTTCTGAGTTATTGCATCAAAAATACGAAACAGCAGAACGAAAAAATCCCTAATTTCTCAATTACGGAAAAACCAACAAACCCTTCATTGACTTCTCTGCTAAACTGAACCCATACGTCAAGACAGCCACCGGTTCCACCAGCTCAGCGTGAAGCGATAAGAAATGTTCCTTACTGCAAAAAAAATCTTTTCAAGCTGCTGGAATATGTGTCTCAACCAGAGCTAAAGAGGAATTTTGACAAACTGAGGCGCTTAATGATACGGTGGAGACATAAGAAGAAAAGAAAAACACTACAAACACTTTTTTTTTTTACGTGTTTCCAAAAGCAAACAAGTGAAATTTCTTGGGGTGTCTGGGTAATGAAGTCCACTGGGACGTTCAGAGACGCAGCTAACGGATGAAGTGAGCTCTTTTATTCACCGCCTCATCTTTCTCTCTCTCTCTCTTGTCTCCTCCCAGTGTGTGTGTGTGTGTGTGTGTGTGTGTGTGTGTTTGTGTGTGTAGCCGTGGCGTCATGCAGTCACTACAGATGGCGAAATGAAAAAACAAAACGGACAGGCGAGGAGGAATCACTTACAAGCGGCGTAGGCCATTTTGACAGAGACAATACACTGAGCAAATAGTAAAGGTCGCAAATGGTGACGACGCAGTGAAGTCCTATTCACCGAGCTGCACTCCATTTTAGTTAAGTTCCCACCTTCGTGTCGACTTGCTTGTCTTTTGACAAAAAAAAATGCCGTGCCCTTTCATTTCTGCAAAGGTCGCTGCGGAGGCAGCCACAAGCCGGCGAGCCTAAGCTGTTTACCACAATCATGCTGTATTTATGCAGCAGGGCTGGAGAGGAGCTGTCAGTAATTTGGCAGCATTCAGCGCTTTTCCCCCCGGTGGCTCTGTTGTCGGAGTGGTCGTTGCACAAATCCATACAATACCAAAAGAAACGGCAGCAGAGGTTATTTCCCTCATGCGGCGTTGTGCAGGCTGGCGGCCCGAGCCGAGGAGCGAGACAACAATGTGGCTAGCGGCTAGCGCAGGACATCCTCCGCACGGCTTTAGGTGCAGCTTATCGCAAAAGACGGTCGGGAAGGTTTCCCGATAATAGCAGAGGGTGGGAAGGCAGGAGCGCCGGCAGAGAGACACAAACACAGACACACACACACACACATTGTACTGTGTTTTCATGGCTACCGAATGAACCTCTCTATAGACGGTGACACAAAGCTAATACCGTTAAACACATACACACACACACACACACACACACACATACACACACACACATACACACACACACACACACACTCAATCTCTCTCTCTCTCTCTCTCTCTCTCTCTCTCTCTCTCTCTCTCTCTCTCTCTCTCTGTCTTCTTGGAATGACACAGGAGAGAAAATGATCTGTGGCAGCAAAACAGAAAAAAAATCCATTTGCGGCTGCAGCTGCAGGTGTGATGGTCAGCGCCAACGCGGAGAACCATCCCCGTCCGTTTACCTAAAAGAACATTAGCTTTTCCTTGAAGTAAATACTTCAGTCACCGCCGAGGAAATTATGATTTATTTTTTTTCCTTTATGTTCGTTTGTCTGTCTGTTTATGAGCAGGATTATAGAAAAACTACAAGACGGATTTGCATAATACTTTTACCCAGAGTTGGGTTTTGGTATATTCTAAAGGTGAACATCACCATTTTGGGGACATTATGTCACTCTCAGCAATTCCAATGAAAATAAAAAATCATAATAAATCATTTAGAGTAGTGATGTCATAATGTGGCCATTGTTGCCTTCACTCCTTTGATGTTTTTTGGGGGGGATGGAACTTGGGGCTCGCTTTCCGACAGTCCCTTTTATATTCCTTTTAGGGTTGGGGCTGCGGCTCAGTGGGCTGAACAGAGACGCTGAAGTGGAAGGCACAGGAGACGAGAGCGTTCGTTGGTGTTGTCAGTAGATTGAAAGGCTGTCAATAACTCACACGTTAATGGCGATATCTGCATGAATTTATCATATACACTGTAGTGCCTTGGCGGGGGTTTGCGCTCTCTGAGTGCTTTTTCCTAGCTGACATTTCGTCTTGTCTATGGAAAGCACTTAATGTCGCCATTTCACAGTAAATTTCTATGTAGAGCCCGAGCGGTAACCGTTTGTTAGAATGTCACTCTAACCATGAATTTATGCATCTGCACCCACTCGTTTCTCTCTGTGAATGGGTAAACACACTCAAGATGTCGTCATCTCATCTCAAGCTAACCTCCTATTAGCTGGGGACCAGACCTTTGGCTTATTTCATGTAACCCGAGTGACATGTTGTGTTAAACTATGGCTGATTGTAAAGAAAAGGTAAGAGAAAGGAGGTTGTATCCATGCATTCCAATGTACGACTTCACTTTGTCTGTGGGTGTCTGGTTACAGCAAAGCCTAAACTCCTCTGGAATGTTTCTTTGGGGTTGATCAGCAGGTAAACACATGCCGGGACAAGGTAGAGGTAGGTAGGGGATTAAGTGTGGCAGCTTGGGTTACAGCGCCCCACACCTGACAGTGAGCCGCATGAGAAAGTGAGTGGAAAATGTTTGTATTCCAGTTTACATTCGGATGGGACGGAAGTTTGCATCTGAGAATTTAATATGTCTGTATTGAGGGTCAATAAATGGAATGGGTGTTTTTGATTGGTTCTGGATTAGGCTACTCTAAGTCCTTCTAGGGTTGTCACAACCAATGGAATTTAACTGGTAATTAATTGTCAGGTCTTTTGTCTTTTTTTGGTCCCAGTACTAGGGTCAGTCTTATTACAGTAATACAAAACACACCCGTAGAAGAAGAGAAGCCACGTTTTGACACATTTATATAGAAACTCATTGAAAGGCTTCAAATATAGATAGTTTCCCCGATGGACCAGTGGCTACTCTGTCAAAGTTCAGGGAATTTGGTTGCTTGGTGGATCCATGGACGTGTAGATTTCTGGTTTCAGCAGTTGACCACCACTGTTTTACACCAAAAATTAACAAATTGCCTCATTCAATATATCAGACTCCATTGTTTTGATGTCTGGATTGTGTACGATCCACAATCCAGACATCAATGCATTCATATTCAAAAGTTAGCCTGTGTGACATACTAACTAGCATAATCTTCAGGATCCATTAGCAACTTGGAAGCGAAAAAGTCCAATTATATCTCCCCTGAAAAGCAGATTTGGTCATTAAAATCAAATAACTGCCATCAAACGTTTTCTGTTTTTCTTTCTTTGCTGTGACCCACATGACTTCATGACTGCGTTTCTGCACAGGTTTATAACGGCTTCACGTATGGATTCATAAATAACCCTGTGACTGAACGGGCCTCGGTATGTGTATCTCCTTTAAGTGGCCATCAAATCCAAACTATTCGTGTCATTCTGCATCAACTTCATTTGAGAGTAACCTAAGTCTGTCTGCCAAAATTACTGCCTCTCTAAGTTTAACTGTTGCCACCTCATCTCCCGGCGGATTTGCATATGCGCGGGTCCAAATATAGTTAATTGCCAAATGGGTTCATGGCGCTGTAAAAAGTAGTGGGATACTAACACCTCGTTGTCGTAGGTGTCGATTTTTTTGTCTGGTACCGGACCAGAACGCTCTTTGGAAGTCCATATTTAATAAAAAAAACCATAGCAACTACAGACGTTTAAACTCTCCAAATCGTCTATAAATACATCGGCGGGTGATGTGCGCCATCGTTTCGGAGCCTTACTAAATATAAACAAGTCCTATGTGTACAGAGTTATCTATAACAGCGTGATGCAATCCTCCGAAATCCCTCTGAAATCGTTCCTAAAATATACATGAAAAGGGAATGGAAAGAGATACCCGATGTTCTGTGTCGGCTGTTTGACGATGCTAGCGCAACATTCGTCTGTCATCCGTGAAATATCAGAAACCGGGAGACGACAAGGAGGAAGAAGAGAGGCGAAATTAGAAAGACGACGCTGGCGTCGGCCGGCGTGGAGACGTTTAAAAACTCGCTTTATGAACATTTCTTTCCTTACATCATAGAAAAAGGGGCAAAAAAAACAAAAATCCTCAAAAGTTTTCTTTCAGATCCTGGCAGGTTGGAAGCAGGCAGAACCAGGAAAGTCACATTAGTGTCTAACACTCGCTCGTTTCTGTTCCCACACAGCGCACCGTATTCCCCCGGTCTACTGTTTGCTTTGCGAAATGCATGCATGAAATTCTTGAGACCAGCCTCCCCGCAAGAGTCTAAATAATAGATCACCAACACAGCACCCAGCCTCCGCAAAAACTTCAGCCCCCCCCCGACTGTCTGGCATCATTAGTGGGTGTGAGCGTTGAAGATAGCCAGCTGCTCGCCCAGGTGAAGGCCCTCCCGGCAGTGGCCCACCCTAAGGAGAATCTATGGCACCTCTGTCGGCGCAATTCATCTCGTGATCTTCCGCCGAAGCTCCACATCTTCTGTGGATGGTAAACGAACGGAGGGCAACGGCGGGCGAGATGGAGACAGAGGAAGAGGAGGGTGAGAGCAAGAAGTGTGCTGGATTCATTTGCAAGCAATGGCAGAAGGGGGAAAAGACTTGGTTTTTTGGGGACTGTCTGGTCGGAACCAGAGGTGACCTAAACCATTTCCATCCTCTGATTGCCCCCCCCCCCCCGCGCTTTCTCGTTCCTTATACCCCTCCCTAAATCTATTTTCACTCTCTCCTTTGTTACTCAATCTCTCTCGCCCTCTCTCTCCATGTCTGCTTCCAAATGGCAGTCATTATACCGGACATGAAAAGTCATTTTAGTTCCGCCTGGCTTCTTCAAAGTGGCTGCTATAATTGCAGATTGAGTGGGGAGAGAATGCCGGGGTTACACAGAATTTGGACATTGACTCCTCGCAGGCATTTAAATATGAAATCATAGAAGTGGGCTGACACAGATATATTTACACCTTATTGACGGTAAACAGTAGAAATTCCTGCCTTTTTCCCCCACAAACGTTCCACACTTTGCTTTTCTGAGACGCGTCTCGGCGTGGACTGGCGGGTGCCGGACGCCGTGAGGAAATTGATCCGATTACGACACGTGCCACTTAAATAATTATAGCATCGGTTGGAGTGAAACCGTATAAATTAGGAAAAAAAAATCCATAGACTATTAAACTCATACCTCATTCGTGAAATTGCTGTGTGGCAACGTCACAGAACTTTTTAATGGAATTCTTTGCCAGCTCCAGTGGGATTCTGGGAAACGCAAATGAGCAGCAAATACAAATCTTTATTACCTTTGTTCTTAAGCGTAATTTAAGATAAAAGTGGTGGTTCTATGCTAACATTCCCAACAATCTTACTGCCACAGAATTCTCTGTTCTGTCTTTTAACCCGTTAATGACCTCATCAAGATAAAACAAAATACTACGGAACATTATTTCCCTGCATATTTCACTTCATTTATTCGTTTCAAATCTCAAGATATACCAAGAAATGACAAAAAGTTTGGTCAAGCATGTTTCTTAAAGAGTAAAAAATATAAATAAAACTCAGACTTTGATGGAATATGAGTCACAGTTACTACCCTCGTTATAAAGTGAGTCTTTCAAAAAAACTATTTTTGGTTACATAATTATGTTAACTAAGTCCTCACACACTTTAAAATACAAACCTCTCTATAGCCAAGGGTAATGCCTTCCCTTTGTGTCCCGTCTGACCTGGGGTGTCCCTCAGGGCTCTTTCCTCGGGCCCCTTCCTCTTTAGCATATCCACTCTGCCCACTGAGTGACATTATAAACAGGTTCAGTCAAGTGGCACGCATTTCCCCAATAAGAAATTGTGGCTCAAAACGTGCCGAACCGAACAGTGGAGCAGGACACCAGAGGGTTAAGAGCCGTGTGTCACAGTCTTTGTGTGAGCGCCTGCTCGTATTTGGCTTGAGTGTCGATGTGGGAAACAAATTCAGGCCAGAAACGGTTTAAAGTGCCTGTATGTTGGTCTTTCCCAGTTTACAAGCTAGCCACCAGTCTGAGCTGAGAGCCAGTCCCTTGCACTTATCTCCTGCAACCTTCTATTTGGCACAGCAGGTAGTGTAATTGTTCTTGGAAAGAGCCTATCGAGTGAAGGCTCCATTTTTGACTTCTCATCACAAAAAACCTTTATCAAAACAGGCCATTTTGCCCGGCTCCAGCCAGCCTCTAACCACAGAGTGCCTCTGAGCAAAGAGTGTTTTAGCTAAGTCATTGCCTTCTGGCGGAGGCTGGGGTGAGTTAGCGGGGATGGAGAGCACAGGCTGGAAAATATGCCTCCTGTACGAGACCCTCCCTGCTGGTCCACTCCCCCCCCCCCCCCAAGTCATGAAACACAATCCCCATACGCCGACTTTAGAAGAGAAACAAATTCTCAGACTGTCATACTTTGATTGAAATGCCATCACTCCTGCGGCTGCTATTGCGGAATAATTTGATCGAGCCGTGTGACATGAATGCACAGGGCGACCGCTGCTGGCTCTTTGGTTTTGCTTCGGCCGGCTTTTATTTTTGGAGAAAATGGAAAGGGCGTGAATAAAGACGCTACCTTTTAAATACCCACAACACATCCACTGTATTAGTTGCAGGCTAATAGATAGCGGTTTGATGAAGGTTGATCCAAAATGGAGGTCAAGGGCAGAATTCCAAATTTGTGCCAGTGCCACTGACCCCGATACAAATCCATAGCAGCTCACTCCTCCCCCCTCTGTGTCTTCACAACTGGCTACAGGCATTTAGCCTCCATCATATCTCCCCGAAACCCAATCTGCAAGCAAAGGACAGCTGCAGCGAAGGGAAGGCCGCCCTCCTGGTTTCCGACACATTTGTAGTCCGTCTGTACACAAAGCCCGCGGGCGAAGCGTTTTACCTACAACCACCCTGATCCGTGATGGAAGTGACACGCACAAGTTAAATCCAATAAAACATGTAGCGAGATAAGGGTGAGAAATGGAAAGTGGAAAACTTTTTGTTCCGCACTTCTTTGTTACTTCCGCCGAAGAGTTTATGTTCCCACTTCTATTTGTTTGTTTGTTTGTTTGTTTGTCTAATATGTATGAATGTAAGCAGGATTACTGAAGAACTAGAGGACCCAGAGGTAGATTTAGGTATATACTAGAGTAGATTAAATGTCGGTGTCATTATGTTTGGCAGCATTTAAGATCTGATAAAATAAAACAAAAAAAAAAAGCACTCAGAGAGCGCAAACGTTTGTCACGGCATTAGCCAAAGTTTGTTCCTGCATATTTCTCTTTTGATGTCAGAGTTATGGCCAGCCTCTAAATCTAACAACAACTGCAACAAACCTCTCTCTAAAATACTCTGTAGCTGCTCGTCTCCTGCTTCTTCCACTTCAGTGTCTCTGTGAAGCCCACTCAGCCTCTTGCTCCACCCAAATGGGAAGATCAAAGGCATCTAAGGAACTGTTGAAACTGAGCCCCAAGCTCCAACCAAAATAAAGATCAAAGGTATCAAATGACCAAAGGCAGCAATAGCCAAATTATGATGTCACCACTCCCGATGGTTAATTATTTTATTTTATTTCATTATAAATGTTGCAAAACATGTAATGTCACAAAAATGTCATCACCTCTAGGATATGACAAAAACCTACCTCTTGATAAAATTTCATGCAAATCCGTTGTGTAGTTTTCCTGTAACCCTACTCACAGACAAACAAACAAACAAACAAATCAACAAACACAAAGGAAAGAAAACATGACCTGCTTGTCGGAGGTAATAATTAGCCGTTTGGACTAGTGATGTCACCATGTGGCCATTGCTGCTCTTGATCCTGAGCTCAGGGCTCAGTTTCAAGAATTGCTTTGATTCCTCTGATTATCCATTAGGGTTGGAGCTGGCGGCTCAGTGGGCTGAACAGAGACGCTGAAGTGAAAGGCAAGGGAGACGACCTACTACAAAGCATTCAAGAGTGTTTGTTAGAGTTGTCGGTAGATTTCTGGCAATAACTCAGACTTTAAAAGAGAAATCTGCAGACGTTTAGTCCTAAACCTTGGGTACCGCTGAGCCTTGGCGGGGGGTTTGCGATCTCTGAGCGCTTCTTCTAGTCTTCGACGAGAGTCATCAGAGGCAGAAGGGCAGAGGGGAAACATGAGAGGGAAAGCAGAGCGAGAGTAAACAGGAGAGAACACGCTCGGCTACAGCCCTGCGCTCCCCTCCGCTTGCCAAATAATATTTATGCCTCGGCGTTCTGCCTTGACAGTGTGATGGACAGAGGAGGTGATTTTGCCCGGGTGTGAAAATAGGCTTCTTATTATTCCACCCCAGTGGCAACTTGAATATCAATAAAAACTGCCAGCGTTCCCTTATGTGTAAAACCAATGCCCCGTGGCGGTGGTTTTTATCAAGCAACCCACCCCTGACGCTAGTTATGCCGTACTAGAGGTTACGGCAGGAAATGCTTGCCAAGTAAATAAGTGAGTGAAGCGATTGAATAGAGGGGAAAAACACGGCGGGACTGGGGGCCAAAGTGAACCAAGGGTAAAGTCATGATCACTTCATTATGCCGGAGTGCAGCTCAGCGTTGTGCGAAATCAAACTGCTTTCTCATTTGTCACAATACATCAAGCCGGACCGCGCCGAGCGGGTTCTTTCGCAGCGGGCCGGGGGGACACCTGATGCACGAGCGCAGGCGTCAGCTGACGGGGAAATTAAAACGGCGGGATTCTACGCTGGTGCTTCCAGCGAACACCGGCTCTCTCTCCCTTTTCCCTCTCTGATATGACCTCTAGCAGTCAAGCGTCACCTGCGTCCGCCTGCCTGCCTGCCTGCCAGCCAGCCGGTGGATGTTGAGGTCCACTGCTGGCACAGAACAACGCGAGACTGAACCCGCTAGATTACAGAGGGCAGGCGGTGAAGGGGGCGATAGCTAACAGACATGCTGGCACTCCATCTCCTACAGCTCCAACACCACGGCGCCTGATAATTGTGGCCTCTGTGTTTACGTATCCATTTTTGTAAGGCAAGTGTTGATTTCTCAGTCCACACTCGTAATAGGGGGCAGCAGTCACACGCAGTCACACGCAGTCACACGCAGTCACACGGGCAAGAACATTCACACTTCACACACAGATACACAACAAGACTTGCTTTCTTTCATTTTTTTTTTTTTTTTTTTTTTTTTTTTTTGCGGGGCCTCTTGAAATAAAAGTGACCCAGAGGTTCTCGGCTCTGCTGAGATAACCAGAGCGTGAGGTGCGAGCGCCGTACAAGAGGGCTTGGCTTGGTGCCGAAAGAGGAACTTAGATAAAGAAACTTTGATAGCTGCACTTAAAAAATAAAAAAAATCTGTATAATTTACAGTAAAATACCGGCAGAATTTTACTGTAAAAGATATGGTGACAATATACAAGTCATTTCAGTCAATTATACTGTAAACATATACAAATGAACTGTTTCAGATAAACAAGGATAGTACACTGTAAAAAATTACTGTAAAAAGAAAACTGTCAACTGTTAAGTAAAAGACGGTAAGCTTCAAAACAGTAAATCAACGCAATCTTAACTAAATCAACAGTAAATAACTTGTGATTTATAGTCAAATTACGTGGAAAACATGGAATGTTACTGTGAAAGTACAAATGCTCTGTAAAGTTTACAGAAAAATACTATTATGTTACAAGCAAGTATTTACTGTGAAAGTACTTTTGTGTCCAAACGATCGATTTTTTCTGGAATGAAGACTTTACTGTAACCCTTAACTGAGAGTTAACCATCATTTATTCAGCAATAAGATGCTAGAAATACGGTATGAACTTGTAATGGTGATTTTCTAGGTCATCATTTTATGTAATTAACTATGTTACTGTAAACAAGTTCACATTATATCCATTTTCAGGGGTAGTTTACCGTAATGTCTGGTACATGTTGAGCATACTTTTTACAGTACCATACTGGCAACCACAGCTTCCAGTATTTTACCGTAAATGATATATATATATATATATATTTTTTTTACCGTGTGCCATTCAAGATGTACATTGCTAAGGATTAGCTTTAGCTTAAAGTTGAACCACATTTATGTATACGTTGACTATGTACAGATCATTACTGTAAATGACCATAAAAAGTTTACAGTGTACTGTAGCCTTCCATGATGTACATTGATGTATTTTAGCTTCAGCTTAACATTTAACCAATAAGATAAAAAGTGCGATGACCACGTACAAGTCGTTACGGTAAATTACGATAAAAAAACTGGAATAATATCAATTATGGTTTACAGCATTTTTACCGTAAATGATCATTTCTTCTTTTTTTACAGTGTGCTGCAGCCTTTCAGGATGTGCAATGGCGTGGATTAGTTTAAGCTTAACATTTAACCTAAAATACAGTAGCGAGTGAGTTTTGCAGAAGACAAATAAAGCAATCAAAACATACATTGATGGAAAACCCCCGCTGTGCCCCTATGGACGCTGTCAGAAACATGGGAAATGGTTTCACAATACGCCGCAGGCAGAGAAATACTAGAGAAAAGGGTAGACACGTAAAAAATAGCCTTATTCCCTACAAGGCACTTTCTAAGGCTTTATATCATTTTTCAATTTAATGGGTTGCATACCATGAAGCATATCCTCCAAATACACACACACACACACACACACACACACACACACACACATGTTAGCAGCAGAAAAAAAGCTAAATTATCCTTTCATTTCCTCTACACTGTAATATGGATTTACTTTATCACAATTTATCTCCCCCGAAAGCGTTCCGTTATTATTGTGAGTGGCACAGGGAGAGAAAAGCTGGGATCTTGGGGAGAAGATGGCCGTGTCGATGCTGTTTTCCATTTTGCTGGCTAACTTTTTTCCCCCTCAGCGACTTTGGATGGAGGCAATTTAAGCAAGCACCACCTTCGTACGTTTCCATTTTGCCTGCGCTTTCGGAGTGCTGCTGTCGCGACAGCAAAATTGGAAATCGAACATGTGGTGACAGCATTCATTTTGCTGTGTCAAAATTGGGGCGAGTGCTAATTGTTTTAGAGGGGAACTGTAAAACATGGGCGACGTGAGGGTGCTGGGGTGAGCTCCCCAAGAGTGCTTGCTGGCTACAAACTGGGAAATAGCTTGAGCAAATACACATGCATGCTCACACCCCCTCCTCTTCAATAACTGCTGTCCTTTTTTTTTCTTCAACATGCAAAATACCTCCAATCCCAACACTAATGCCCTAAAATATGAATTGCAAATTAACAAATTCTCCATTTTTCGACACGCTGATGGATACCGAACCGGCTATTTCATCGCCTTTGGAGAGCAGTAAATCTATTTATGTCATTATAGTTTAAATGGGGTGTTGCTGGCAAGCAATATAAATCCCCTCGGTTATGGCATGAAGCCCCTCTCTGCTGCATTCCCCTCTCTAACTGGAGAAAATGAGTCCCCTAGTGGCCCAACTGGCACACTGAGCACAGGTGGCAGGGAACAGCTCTACTGGAAATAAAAGGTTCACTTTCACCTGATTGACACATTTGCTTGCCTTGTCTCACTGATATTTTGGCACTTTAAAAAAAGAAAAAGAGAGAAAAAAAAAAAAGCACAGTCAACTTTAAAACCCCAGAGTCCAAGAAAAACAAACGTGTTCCAACAACAAGACACTCAATATGAGGGATCTCCAGAGAGTTGCAGGAGAGCACTTTGAAAATCCTTCACAACAGCATTGGCTCCACTGGCTAATAGGAACTGTAAGGAGCGTGACATACAATGACAGCGCCTCAGCTTAAAATAACATGTTTGAACCGCTTTAGTGAACGTAACGGCGCGGAAAATCAACGGCAGCCTGCTCACAGACGAACATAAAGGAAATGTAGCGCGTTCAATCCCAAATATGTGGTAATAACCTGGTTATTAATGCGTAATAACGCATACCATGATGACTAGAATCCACCTGCGCATTCATATGTGCGCACAAACATGTGTCCGTACGTCAGTCGTGTGTAAGGTGTCTCTTCATGTAAGGTTACGCTTCATAACCTCAACTGCGCAAAACAAATATCGGCCCGTGCGCGCCCACCTAAAGCCGCAAACAGTCAACACGCGCAGAGGATGAAGGCAGACAGAACTGCCTCCAGCTGACATGTTTGAACTTCACGGGGTTCCGATCACACCTGAAAAAACCCTGCAGCAGCCGCCAAACTTCTTACCTTCTCAGCATTCTGCGGCCGGTGTGGAGCTCGGTCTCAGCAGAGGAGAGGAGAGGAGGAGGAGAGAGGAAGAGGAGTCTGGAGTTTGGGGTTTATTGGGAAGATGGTTTTTACATCCACTGGTGACAGCTGAGTCCTGGAAATTCAAACAACGCGGAGGAAAGAAATCCGTCTTCTTCTTCTTTTTTTTCTTCCCCCCCCCTTTGATTTTTGGCTCCTCTCCTCCGAGCTGAACGTCACCAACGCGCCGACGATCAGCGGCGATCGGACGGCGGCAGACGCGCACGTGGAGCGCGCGCTAGATGGTCTCTGCTTCGGGGTCCGTGTGTGCTGTGCTCCTTAGATCTTCATTGGATCGAGCGTGAGAGGCGAGACTGTGGTCGCGTTAGAGGAGTGCGGTGTGGTTGGGACACGCAGCCCCCTCCTCCCTCTCTCTCTCTCTCTCTCTCTCTCTCTCTCTCTCTCTCTCTCTCTCTCTCTCTCTCTCTCTCTCTCTCTCTGTGTCAGTCAGTCACTCGGTCTTTCCGTCTTTCTATTCGCGGAGACCTGTGCCTGGACTAAAAATCCCAGGCGGAGACAAACTGGAGAGAGAGAGAGAGAGAGAGAGAGAGGGGGGGTGAGAGGTGTGCGTGTGTGAGGGGTGACGTCACTCGAGGTCCCACTTTCCCAACTCTCCTAGATCAACACCCCCCGCCCCCACTAAAGTCCACCGTAGGAATGTGCACTTGGACATGGTGGCTATTTTAGTTGGAAGATTTCTGAGTGTAAGAGCGTGCGTGGGGGAGTGTTTGGGTGACTCTAAAAAAAAAGTTGTTTTAAAAGCACATCAAATGAAATCAACTCGGCAGTTTGGCATCAATGCAACTGTAATGAGATTACACTGTTAAAAAAAGGAGTTTTCTCACTCTTTTGTTTTTACATTACATCAATTTTGAGATTATCAACAATTCTGTTTTTATAGTGCAGGATTCCACCACTAAAGTATACACTGCAAAAAAGAGAACTGTTGATGAACTCAAAAACATTTCAACACTCAAGTTAAGTATAGGCTACTCTTAACTCGACGTAATACTCAAAAATACTTAATGTAATCAGTGTTACGGGTCGAATCGGCTATTTTCTTTTTACAGTGCATATTAGACACCCCAAGGAAAAGAAAGCTTTTCTTTTTTTTTTGGTTTTAAAGAAGAAATTCCAGCTAGAAACTTCCTGCTTCAAACTCAAACCAATTCACAACCATTTTTATTTTTAAACATTCATCTGATTAAGTTATGACAAACAGCCAGCTTTATGATTTTTTTACAGTGTGTGTACACTCCAAAAAGGGAACTCTGTGAGTTGTAAATGTAAATGACTGTACTTCCAACCAATTACATTTAAATGACAATTGTTTTTCTACTTAACCCACTTTTCCAGGTGTGACTCAAAATTAGAATTTGTTCGACCCGCAAAAGCTGATTGATTTGAAACGACCTCGATCAAAAGCAGCGATAAAGTTGACGCAAAGTTTTTCCTGTTGTTATTGCAGTATAGAATACACACATTTAAGCATTTTGTTGTATTTACGTTGCTCAGTTTAGTTAGCCACCCACTGAAAACCCTCCTTCACAAATAATGCTACGGTACATTAGCATTAGCAATATATTAGCAATTAAAATCAAAAATTTGTTAGCGCCAAAAGAGCTGATTAATTGGACCCAACCTTAGTCATGAATGAATCACGCAATCAAAACAATATATTAAGTGTATCCTACAATTATTCGTGTACACCAGAATTAACATAAGTTAAACATAAATATATAGTTATTCTTGAATTTATGTTTCCCTGTTGAGTTAGTTCTATTACCCAACACACTCACGTTGGTTTGTCATTTTTCATCTTAATTATGTTGTAATATTATATCTAACACAACTCAGGGGAGATTGTAACTAATTCTGTCTTATCAATAATTAATATTCAGGAGCAACTACAGTTTATGAATGAATAAAACTGCGTTAGGAATGGTCCAGGAATTTGCACTGACTGAAAAAGCTCGACTTTCTTTTCACATTTGGACAAATTAGATCTAGAAAAAAAAAAGGTTACCATCTGTAGGACGGATATTAATGTCAGTTAAAACCTCCATGTGAGCTGGAAGCAAATGTCGTCGATGACTTTTGACCTCGGCCGCCTTCTTTTTAAGAATCTCATTATTCAATTGTCAGTTTTTGATCGTAGATCCGATTTGGTCATTTTGATTCTTTCGCATTCATAATTATTATTGACTTCCTGTAGGCTCTAATGTGAGCCCGTGGGTCTTTCCCAATGGTACGGATGTAGACACGTATGTCATCTGCGTCACCAAAAACAAACCCAACAAACATCACGAAGGGACGAGTCGTAATATTCAAATTGAGTCGCTGCTAGTGAATCCATGAACACACTCCTCCGGCCGCTCTGCCAGAACTGGCTGACGATTAAAGCGCTCAACCCATATGAAAATACAAAAAAAGCCTCACGCATTCCAAACCGACTGCTCTAATTAATGTCACATGTCCATAAATGGTAATTGTACCCGATCTAGGACCACTTATGAACAGTTTGCGGTCAGACGACTCTGAAAAAGATACGATTTGTGTCTAACTGAGTCGGAAAGTCACAGTTGAGTCACTTCAGTCCGGTACTGTGAGCGTAACCATAGTGACTGCTTCCTTTCCAAGAGAAGAAGAAGAAGTTTCTGCTGTTGCATTTGAACATTAGCATTACTAGCATTAGCTGAAATGAAATGCAAGAATAATTGCGACTTGGCCAATTTTTGCGAAATTTTGAAGAAACAAAATCTAATTCTTGCCTTCTTTTATTCTTTCACCCTGAATATTTCAGCAATGCATAAAGTAATCCTCGTCTTCACCCCTCATAGCTTTATTTTTTTTTTTCTCCAAATCTGTTGTGGAAAATTCACCGAATTTTTCTCTTGAGCAACAAATATAAAAAAAAAGAAAATATCACAATTAAGTGAATTGACCTGTATTTTAATTAGATAAAAAGAAAAATGCATGAAAATTTTCTGATTAAATAAAGTTTTCAATTAGTATTTGCAAAAAAATATTCAAATTAAAATACTCCAAATGAAGCTGGATCAGCATTTTATTAGATTAGGTTCTCTAATAATTTAATCATAACGCAGCAGCAGCTATACTTTTTACTTTTGATATCAAGTCTAAAACTACGTCGGCGTGAGTCTGAATGGTGGTCTATCTCTATGTGTCGCCCCCCGTTATGAATTGGTGACTCATCCAGGGTGTGGTCCGCCTCTCGGCCAATGTCAGCTGGGCTAGGCTCCAGCCCCCGTGACCCTGAGCAGGAGAAGCGGTTACGGAAAATGAATAATGAATAACTTGAAATTCCTGAGGATTGTACTTATAGAAGTGAAAGTTGACTCCTGGCAAACATGGAAACTTTGTTAGGTCCAAGAAAAAATCTCCTCAAACACAGATATGCATTAATACATATGTAGTGGTGGGAAAACTGCAAGTTGTTCAATGCCGATACTCACTTAAATATACCTATTTTCCGGAAACGTGAAGTTTCTGGGTCCCACTAGTAGGACATTATGCCGAAAATCTAAATATATCCCAGAAGTGGAGAGTCAGTACATAAGTAACAAGTACAAAAGTCCGGGAAGATTTGTTAAAATATTTCTAAGGCTCTTGTTCTCCTTAGAATTATGGTGAAGACTGGGAACAACGGTGATCTTTCCTAGAAGAGGCAAACCTTCCAGAATTCCTTGTAGAACCTCCAGTCCTCTCAACTCAAGGACGTTCAATGTTCATTCACTCATAAGAAGACACTTGGCAAGAATGGCGTCCAATGAAGAGTGGCGTTGCCAACGCCATCGCTAACCCACCTAAGAGCATTAGGGCTAGCTCAAGTTTTGATAGAAAACTCCTTGATGACCCTCTGAGCTGCTGGGAGAACATTCTATGGACCACTGAGTCAAAACCCAGAACATGTCCCGTTACATCTGGTGTGGACTAAACACAGTATTCAAACAAAGAGCAGTACAGCTAAGGTCCAGTATGGAGGGGGCAGCGTGGTGTAGCAACTGGGTCGGACAGTAAGTCAAAGATCCAATGCATAAATCCATCCCAAGCCCCCAGTGGGACAAAAACCGGTACTACGATCCCCAATCCCCCCTACATTACGTAGAATCTCCTACATCCCTCAATCTCTTTCAAAGGGATCATGTCAAAGTCCAGAACTGCTGGACTTTAGCAGGAATCCACATTAGTGACATCAGAGTCTGTTCTCCACGCATCAGAGGCATTCTGTGTTTACGCAGGTCGTTTGAAGAGCCGACAGTTCAGCATGCGATAAACATCCATCGGCCATAACATTAAAACCATCCACCTCATGGTGATCTATCCAACGTTCAGTGGGAAAGACTATCCTCGCGCACACTTTTGCTAGTCTAGTCCATGTTTGCTGCTGGTTCTTGCGCCATGCACCTCCCCATCTCCACCTAATCCTCACAGATCCATCAGCCTCATCATTCATAACCCTCAGCAGAGACATCAGCCGCCACCGCCACCAGTATCCAGACTGCTAAAGGGGGATATTTCGTGCCGCCGCTTAAGGCAGAGACCCTTCAATTTAAATCTCTCAGAAGACTCAGTGCCAAAGACTTTCTATTAGACTATTTATTCAAAATCCTCCAAAATGCACGACGGAGCAATCCCTCAAATGACCTGCTGTACTTTCTAATTCACTTTCGACACTTTTTTCATATCCAAATGTCTGTTTGCGCCGATATTATATAATAATATAATACTATTAGTCTTGTTTTCTTATATTATTATAATATCAATTCTTGCATTTCTACATCATTCCTATATTTTTATACATATAAGTTATAGTTTTATGTATTTTTTTTTTTTTTTTACCTCTTATTCAAACTCTCTCTTCCACTCTTAACCGGCTTTTTAAGGAGAGTGTGTAGTAAATGAATTGACCCCCGGGGATCAATAAAGTATTTCTGATCCGGATTCTGATTATACACCAGAGTTCAATGACAAAGACTATCCTCTCGCACACTTTTGCTGGGAACACCCAACAAGACCTCCAGCCATCACAACGCGGCCCTTGTCCAAGTTGCTCAAATTTCTTCGCACTAGGTGTCTAATATATCCAGTATGCTAACAGCTGCCATTAGCTGGGTTTACATGGACAGCCTATAACCCAATAGATTCGGCAAAGACGCCTAATCGGACAGAAAACGCTGTCCTTTCCAAAAAGACAAGTCCTTTTCCGAATTCGATTTCATTCGTTTTCAAGGAGGTAGTTTAAGTCCTTTCATGAAAGCCTCTCCGTTAGCCAGTAGCTGCATGTGAACGCTGTTTCTGAAACCGATCTGTTTGAGCTGCATCTGTATCCGCATTTTAAATATGGCGTCTTCAAGATTGTACCGGTCCGCATCGGAGATTGATTTACTCATCGCAACTTTGAACGTAGTTGGACGGCGACATGGACGATGGAGGATAGTTCATATTTTTCAATGTCATTGAGGCAGAACGGAGAACTCAGATGTACAGTAACCGCAAAAGCATTACTTCTGCGAATATGGAAGTTGACATCAAGAACTGCATCGTGTACATAACCTCGTATTTATAATGTTTCCAAAAATGTCATTCTTTGACATTGACCAAATTAAATATGCATAATTGTTCACAAATAAACGCATAAAATGCACAATAATGTTCCCACGACCGCTCTCAGGCGCACGGAGCTCTGATACAGGGCGACAGAAAAAATAACAGCACTGACCCGGGGAAACAGAGGACTATGACCAATTGTGTTTTGTGAAAAGTTGCTTTTGTGGCAGCAGGCCAAACCATCTGATGAACAACCTCGCCCCGCAGACACAAACATCCAGCATCTAACAGCCGGACTCTTAGAGGCAGACAGTCAGCAGTTCTGATTTTTCACCTGCACCCAGACGCGTCACGTATCTGACTGAATAACACCGATGGAGATTAATACCTGGAAATTACACACAGCCTCGTTTTCTGAGGGCGGAATTCAATCCCACCGCTTCGTGGGCTTTCTTTTTTTTGTAGGCCAAAGAAAGTGTGTTGATTTTGTGACCAGGGGAAAAAAAGGAAAAAGCGGATTGAGAAAGGCATTGTGGGAGTGACGGTCGGTCATTTGTAGAGGCCCGGTGTACCTTAAATCACAAATGACCTTTACCAGAGCTGGTATTTTGATTAATGTAGTTGTTTATCCGGAGAAAAGGCTGTTCTGCTCACGAGAACAATACGGCAATGGCAAGTGTTGAAGAATAACTCCAAAATACTTCATGGTTGATTTTCTAATTTTATATCCCCCATAGGCCTCAGTGTGAGGAAGAACTGCATTGATTTTTTTTTGTAAGGTCAGTTGTGTATTTTCGGTATTAAGGGGAGCTTTATCTCCAAAAGTTTTCAGGCTATAGCTTCTCGACTGCTGGTCCACTTTAGTCCAAACTCGCTGCGTGTGAATCGTCTTAAGGACATCTTCATGTTTTACGATCATAGTTCCGATTTTTCTGCCAAGGGGGACCATATTTATGAAAAGTACGTTTTTTAGGGTACAACTTCCCAACCTTTAGTCCGATTTATTCCAAAATCGGTGCATCTGATTCGACATGAGGCAATCAATGATTCATATATTGTATTTTACTCTGACAGTTGATGTTTGACTCACTTCAGTGAGAAACTTGTAACAAAAAACAAAGTTTTTTACAGACATACATTTGAAACCGTTTGTCCAATTTACTCCAAATTTTGGTGCAAATGAATCAACTCAAGGTGAAATATCTTGTTTTTATCATTCTTAATTCTAATAGTTCTTATTTTTTCGCAAGGGGGGGAGCATATTTACGAAAACTTCTGTTTTTAGGGTACAACTTCCCAACCTTTGGTCCAATTTAGTCCAAAACTTAGTTTCTTAGTGAGGCGTAAATTATATTTTACTCTGATAGTTCATATTTTACTCAATAAGGATATTTTTTTATAACAAACAACTTAAATTCACATTTCATTTGAGTTCAATCAGGGGGATTGCTTGTGTCCTCGTGTGATTGGGGGCTTTATGGGGGATATACCCTTGCTTTCGTGGACAGCAGCTCAGGTCTAGATCAGAAAAATGATTTCAGACTTCCACCCTCTCGACATCCGTCCTCGAGACACAGGTGAAAGAAGCATCTTCCCTGCTTGCATCCGTGATCTTTGTATCGGATGACACCAGATTTACAATTCTGCTCTGAATCTAACCTCGCGCCTTCGTATTCATCGCGCCGGATTTAGCAGTCAGAGAGCAGCACTTGTTGACAGGTGGGGACGGGTCTGAGATTTATCAAGAGCCCGACTCGATGGCCTACCGTGGCTGAACTCTGTGGGTCCAAATAGGACGTGATAGCGGGTAGTCTATAAACAAACTGTCCTTCAACGAGAAGGATCCAAGAGAAAGGGAATCTGAGCGCCGGGCTGAGATGCAGCAGAAGGCGGGACCAATAAATGAATGATAAAGTCTCACTCGGCGATTCCTTTGCTTTGATGTGGAGCGACGACAACACGTTGCCGTCATGTGAGCGGCGGAAACAGCCGCAGGCGTGTTTGCATCTATCCGTGAGTGCGGGGTCATACAAAGTCTCACACTGATTGACATTTATTATGTAACTGAAATGCAAATGTGAGATCAAATTTCAATATACATTTTGCTTTGGGTGGATAATGTAAGCAAATCTTTGAAGTCGGTGTTTCCCTGAGTTCCTGCCAACGCAGTCGAGCTGTGGGGACCATCACGGCTTTCCGCGGCTAATTAGCATAGAGTTTCCCTCGTTTTCCTCATTTCTTCTTTTTTGTTTCATTTCCACAATGGAAAGGGAAATGTTAATAATACGTGTTCCGGGCGTCTCTCTCCCCAGCAGCAAATCTCCAGCACATCATAGGGGATCCCCAGGTTTTCCCCGTCCAGAGGGGACATATAATCCCTCCAGAGAGTGTAGTGGGTCGACCCCTTGATCTCCTCCCAGTTGGATGTGCTTGGAAAATCCTCCTAAAGCAGGCGTCCTGATCCGATGCCCACAACACCTCAACTGGCTCTAGTTTTATGCGATGGAGCGCTGGCTCTACTCCGAGCACCCTCAAAATGTCTGAGCTCCTCTCCTGATCTCTAAGGCTGAGCCCGGCCCCCCTACGAAGGACGCTCATCTCAGCCGCTTGTGTCCTTGACCTCATTCTTTCGGTAATAACCCAGAGGTCACAAGGTGAGGGTTGGGCCATAGTTGTACTGGTAAATTGAGAAAACTGATACAAAGAGCGATTGGAAGACCCAAACGTATGGCGGGGCCTTCAGACCTCTTCACTGCCTGCAAGGATGTGCTTAGCGGTGAGGGAATATCTCGCCTCTATAGCTGACAAATCCTTTTGTTCTTTAACTGTTTATGGTGAACCTGACTCCATTTTTAAGCCGTTCGTATCTCCAAGCACTTATCCAGGGAAATATCTCATCATCACCTCGATGCTCTCGCACAGCATTCCCTGTCTCCGGGATTTCTCCCTCTGGCTTTGGTGCTGCCCATCGACCCATCCAGTAATTTAATGAAGACCCAAAGCAGATTTGGCAGGGGATTCCATTAGAATTAGTGGTAATATATTGACCTTTAGTTAAAACTTTAGTCTGTTTTCAGGCTGTGATCAGTTCAAACTCTGACTTAATTAGAAAATAAAAGCCACTCATGGCATCCCCGCTAGCCGCTAGCTCTGCTATTTGCTAACTTTGTTATACTGAACAAATATGGAGGCTATAAATATGCATGCTCACAAATATAGAGTCTCACTACCAGTGGTTCTGGAACAATTTTCAACAAGTTGCGCATTCAGAATTGTTTCTGCAGCCAAATATAAACGCAAAACGATTTTTTTCTTCTTTAAAGTTGAACTTAATGCTTTAATATCATCACCATGAATATTTCTATGCATATTGTATTTCTTTTGGGCATTTATACATCATTGATACTCTAAAAAATACCATAATATCACAACTGGTTTGCTCAAACGTGTTTTTAAACAGTAAAACCAAATTTTGATTTTCACGGCAAATCAGATCAGTCAATTTGAATTAAATTAGCTTCACGGCTATTTTAAGCTACATCATTATGTTTAGTAAGTCCTCATGAGCTATAAAATGCCACATAAATCCGACCTATTGAATAAGACTTTCTCAATAGCCATTCTAAGTGTCGCCTCCTTGGCAGGCCCCTTTGATCTGTGGTGTCCCCCAGGGCTCCATCCTCGGTCCCTTACTCTTTGGCCTATTCATGCTACCACTGGGTCATATTATAAACCGGTCCAGTCACATTTTTATATTAGAAATAGACTCAGAATATGCCCAACCAAACAGTTGAGCAGGACATCAAAGGGTTCAAGTCAAAGTTTTTGAACTTTATTTATTCAGAATTTCTAAAATAAATTAGCATTAGGAATAAAAATAAATCCTCTTGTGTACATTTTATAATAAAGTATGAGTTTAAGATGTGGTTTAATTATTGGATTGACATTTTCCATTTGATATTTACCTAACTATTATAATAAAATTATTTTTCATAACCATGCACCACAACCATAAATAATTTCCTGCCCCCCTTAAAGTTAGTCCCGTTTGAGGAACCGAGCTTTGAAGCGTAATAAGATCACGCCTTCAGAGCCGATTCGGTGATTCATCCGAACTTATAAGATACATTTATTTTCAGCAGTGGCCTTTTGGACGACTGAAGTTACTGAATGGGGTAAATCGGTTTATATATTTGTCTGATTTCTTTCTACAGAGTCCAGCGTTTATCTCAGGGTAGAGAAAACCACTTAAATTCACATTTGTCTGTTTTGTATCACCGTCTCGCTCAGAAACAGACAGGTAGAAAAAACGAATCGACCTGTTCTTTTCTGCTTTCAACCAAATAATAAAAGAGTTTGGCTTTTTTTTTGCTCTGCTTAAATAGACATGGAAGTTTCACCTGTCAATCCTTGTCAGATGAATTTCCACCAAGGTCTTGGCTCAGACTGGGTTTTGTAACCAAATCAATGGAGTTTTTGTTGTAACTCAATCAAATAGATGGTTTTTCAGTTTAAAACTTGAGATTTTGGGGGGCTGGTAGTTATTTCAAAGGATCTTGAATTCAACGCAAGTTGGACTGTACACTGTAAAAGAAAAAGAAGAAAAAATAAACAAAAATTTAGGTTGGAAATACTTAAATTTGGAGGGAGAATTTGAAGAATTTTCAAAGATGGGATTTAACTTCTTTATGCTATTGAGATCTAATCATGCACTTTAAAAAGAACATTTTAGATCAACTTCAAGAAATGACTTCAACTAGTAACCTACAAAAAATTAAGTATTTTTGAGTCTAACCTATTTATTCTATTATTTATTAAGTGGAAAATACGTATTATTGCGATTTTTCTTTTATATCTCGAAAAATTATATTTTTACAATGTGTAATATTTGTCTATGCAAATTTTGATTTAATGTTTTATATTTTAGGTCTTTTGAAGGTGAAGCTTTGAAAAAAACAACTTTCTATGGAAATTTCAGAATTTGCAAAGATAGAATTTTATTTTTTAATATACTTTGATCTCAAACCTTAAACTTAAATTAAAATAATATATATATATATATATATATACTTCAGCGACAGTAACCTAACCTAAATTAAGTATTTTTGAGTATAACTTATTAGTTCAAGTTGTAAAATACGTATTAATGTGATTTTTCTTTTCCCAACAATTCGATTTTTACAGTGTGTAATATTGCCTTAAAACACTGCAGGAATGAAATAATATGAAATCCGTGTCAAAACTATGCAACTATTTATTAAATGTTTTATATTTGACTTTTTTTAAGGTGAAAAAAAAGTTTTTTAAAAGCAGATTTGTAGAATTTCCAAAGCTTGAATTTCACTTTTGTGCTTTTAAGCTCTAATCTTAAACTTAAATACTTTTTTTTTTTTACTTCAGCTTCAGTAACCTGAATCAAATTAAGTATATTTGAGTATAACTTATTGAATCGAGTTGTTAATACTTTAATCAGGTGTTACAAATCAAAGTAATATTTTGAGTTCATCAAACAATTCTCTTTTTACAGTGTACTTTCCTATCTGGCGGCTTATTTGTAATCCGGCATCGCAAAACATACATGAAAATTCAACATCTTCCACTGGACGTCACACTTTGTTTAGTTGCTCTGACCCCTAAATCGACCTCATGACCTCAGAGGGAAACGACTTACCCGAATCAAGAACAAGTGTTTCTTGCTTCCGGCTCCCCGCCGCCCAGAGTTGATCCGTTTAAAGGCCCCGCCTCCCCGATCAAGTAAACCAGTCATTGTAAAATTAATTTCCCCATCAAGCGAGACTCAAGCTCTTCTGGATAACGATCTATTTTAAGCGGATGAGTCTAATCCAACGTTGTTGAAGATTGAGTAGTTCACGGCTGCTGCCCGAGCTTCAAGAGAGGGTGGGAGGGAGGGAGGGAGGGGTCGGTGGGTGGGGTGGGGGGGCTGAGAGCGAAAAAACACCAAGGTGATATTACCCGCCATCTCCGTGGCGTGAAAACTGTAAACCAACACCCGACCGTCTGGACCCGCCTGGGGCGTCTGACCCCGCTCTCCTCCTCAGAACCCGTCAGACGTGACGGACGGCGGTGCGTTCAAGAGCAATCGGCCCTCAGTGGTCGTTTATTACAGAAGAAACACGCAAGATTCTGTGATGATAGTTTCAGTTTTCTGCAGTTAAAGCGATGTCAGACATCTGCATAGCAAGAGTTAATTCACTTAGGGACCTTTATATAACGTAGGAATAATTTATCCCCCCCCCCCCCCCTGAGGGTGAGACATTCTTTAATGTCTCCTGAACTCACATTATTCAATTAAACCTATTTATGTTTCCTTATATACCCCCCCCCCCCTCTCTCCCTTGAGACGTCAGCGCGGTGATGGAAAGCGAAAAAGCAGGCCGTTATTAATCACTCATTAGATAAAAATAGTTGTGATTCCATGAAAACAACTTACTTACTTAGTAACTTACTTTTTCTTTTCTTTTTTTTCCCCCTAACATTGAATATGCGTTCATGAGTCACCTTTAGTTCTTTTTGAAACTTTAACAGTTGAAACTTCATCGCATCATTAATAATATAATAATTAATTCCCGAAACATATACTCCAAATTAACTAAATGAAGATTTTCAACATAAAAAATAAAACAATGTCAATAAAAACAGATTGTTTTTATATGAAATTGCTGAAAACATGTCATCAGAACTGGTTTAACATAATTTGTGACATAGAATTAAGGCAATAAATATATTAAATGAGTTGAATCTTGACTCATTCTTATGGGTTCATGTAAAAAAAAAAAAGAAAAAAAAAAGCTGCTCTAAATTTGGTAAAAAGTTGTTGTTATCGCTCTGACGCTCTTCTTCATGGGTTAAAAGCTGATTGAACATATTTTCTGCCTCTCTGAATTGATTGGAGGGCAGCGGTGGGACCAGGCCGACTGACCCTGAAGTGAATCTCCTGGTCAATTATTATCTTTTACTGGCGGCGATGTCTACGGTTAGATATTAACTATACGTGCGGTCGGGTCTGACCGCACGTAGACTTCAATTCTGCTCCCGTTGGCTACACTCGGACTCAGATTGCCGCATCTGACAACAGGATTATATTACGATTCCATCATCTTTGATTGGCTTCCAAGTGACTTTTGAATAGCATCAGGTAAATGTCGTCAACGTGGCGAGTCGTGGTCACAGTAGTGACACGTGTAGAAGTGGAAAAAATGGATTACTTTATTACTTAATGAATTTAAGTACACAATTCTGTGGGGTAGATGCAGAAATCATTTTGTTCGGTAAATTTAAAAAAAATTGATTTTTTATTAAATTCAACATGAATGTGTTTAGTAAATGCAACATCATTTTGTTCAGATTTTGTTTAAAAACATTTTTTGTCATTAGATCCAACATAAATGTGTTTGGTAAACGTTATATAATTATGTTTAGAAATTAAAAAAAAAAAAAATGTTATTAAATTCAACATAACTATGATTAGTAAATGCAAAATCATTATGTTTAGAAGTTCTTTATTTTTTTGTTATTAAATTCAACATGAATGTGTTTAGTAAATGCAACATCATTTATTCAGCAAATTAAAAAAAAGAAAAACTTTTTTTTTTTTCTTTTTTTTTTTTGCATCATAATCTTGTTCAGAAATAATAAAAATTTCAAACATAAATGTGTTTAGTAATAGTGAAAGTAGTTCATATTAGACGGACTAGGGGTAGCCTTTTTTTTTTTTTTTTACAAAAAGAACAGTTTTTGGTCTCCGTTAAAGTCCCAACCTTCAGTCCAGTTCTGCTTAAATGAGTCCATACGGGTGGACTCGAGGACATCTGTCTTATTTTATTACTGAGCTCAGAAAAAATATATTGAATGCTGTATTTATCTTCATCACTGAGTCACTACGGGATCTTATCCTGGAGCATATCGCCCACTTCATAGTTAAGTTTGAGACAGATAATGAATCACATTTAATTTGAGGAGTTCAATCAGGGCGATTGGAACCTTAGGGCACCGGGGGCTTTTTTCGGGGGGATGTACCCTTGCTAGGGGAATGTGATCTTTCTTTATTTTTTCAGCGCGTAGACTTTGATCACAAATTCGTCGTCTGGCCGTATTACATATTCATTTTCCAACAATGAATGACCACATAGAAATATAATGTCTGACGCAGGGAATAGTGCCAGCAGGAAGAAAACGAAGAAAGAATCTTTCTGACAAGAACTGGTAAGAACTAAAGTGGATCCTACAACAACAAATAAACGAGATCACAACAGTCTGCAGTCTGTAAAGAGGGTCACATGATCCCTGACATGACCTGAACGTCGCTGCCTGTAAAGGGTCATTCCGTAATCAGCACGCTTAGTCATCTTTTACAGAACTTCTGAGTCACCCGTGGTCAACATCACCTCATGTAACGTCAAGCCGAGTCAGAACCAGCATGAGGCTTTGGGGATCGGTTCCCCGGTTTGATTTAGTCCGGCGCCGTCGTGGGGTGCAATGAGCTGAAAAGCAATTAGGTCCATTAAGAGATGAACCGGGACGGTGTGAGCGGCGGCAGACAAAGAGAGGGATGGAGGTAGCGAGGGAGGGAGGTTCAGACAGATTGAGTCAACTCCCGCCTGACGGAGTCCAACCGGCCGGCCGAGGTCAGGGCATCGGTCCAGTTAAGCGGCGCCGACTTGTATCGGAATGCCTGTGTGGTCCGCTCTATTAAGAGGGAAGGTGGGAAGACGTAGGAAGCCCCCGCCACTCTCCTCAGTCATCCGGCGCAGGAAACATCCGTCGCCGCGTCCGCAGACGTTCTGCTGTGTTTTACAGAGTTTACATCTGGATACAAAACAAAACATTCCATTTTTCCCAAATCACCGTTGAGCTATTGGCTGATTAGCTTAAAGTTCATTTATGGTTAAAGTGATTATTTCTATTTATTTTTTAACTTCTTTGCTTATTTAGAAGTTAAAGGATTTTGGCAAGAAACCCCTGATGCAAACAGAGTTTCCTACGGATCAGTGTACTAGTGAAAAAAAAAGCTCGGACTCGGACGAAATGATTCGGAAACATGTTCCCACGGAAAGTCGGGATCCGTATTTACCTAACTTGACTTTATAACTGCACCCAGAAAGTCCCCACTGCCCCTCTTTGTACGAGCACTCCCCCCCTGATTGGACCACTTAAATTAAAATGTGGAGTTATTTCCAGTGTTTTTTAGTGAAAAAGAAAAAGGCCCCAGAGTGAAAATACAAACTATTAGATCAAATCTGATAAATACAAGATGGATCTACTCGAGAATATTCACCAAAGTCGGATTGAGAAATTATGATACAAAACTTTCAGGGGTAAAGCTCCCCCTAGTGTCCGAAATAATCAAGCGACCTTTCCCAAAATCAATCCAGTTCTTCCTCACCTTATGGTCTAGGTGAAATACATTTGAAAATGGTCCAAGGGTGAGAAAACAGAGTTTTTCGTAAAAGGAAAAAAAAGAAAATGCTCCCCCTAGTGAGTAAAATTTGAACTTCTAGAGTAAAATATGAAAAATACAAGATACATTTCCTCCAGTTGATTCATATGCACCAATTGGAACTGTTGAAAAGTTTTGGTTGAAATCTTTGCCCTTTCCGAGGAATCAATCCAGTTCTTCCTCATCGTAAAGTAAGGCGTGTGGGTACAAAATTCAAAAATGATCCATGAGATCGTTTTTGAGTTATCGCGGTAAGATGAAGGACGATTCCATGGTATTCCCCGACCTTTTGCCAGGCAAACCATTCATTGACGCCTGAACATGTAACTCAGGTAATCTGCATTTCTACGTTATACAATAGAACACATGTTTTCCGGTAAAAACCTGTTGTTTTTAGTTTTCCCATAAGCAACTAGTGCAACTAGACCCCTCTTGTCGTCCACAACAGCAAGAGAATATCCCAGAAATCAACCCAGAAGAAACCCAATCAATTAATTTAATGCCTAAATATAAAATTATTTCATTAATAATTTAATATTTTAATAATTAAAGATCATTTAAATAACTTTTTTTTTCAAATATTAAAAAAACTGATTGGATATATAATCATATTAATAATAATTATTAAAATAAATAAATAATAATAATTATGATCCAAAGTTTTGTTTCCAAAATTTTTAAAAAAACAGTAACGAATAAATGAAATAAAATAAATGAATGATGTAAATCCTTTTTTTTTTTAACCTCAGCTTATGGAAATTTTTGACAAATAATGAATCAGAATTTAAATTTCTATCCATATCATTGATATCGTTTATATTAAAAAAGGAACTAAACGGGTGTAACATATTTTTTTATTTAAAAAAAGTTAGTTTAATGTGTCATATTTTTTATAGTGCAAATTGCAATCTCAGAATTACAACTATTCTGAATGCAACATTCTTAAAGCGGGTCAGTCCGCCTCTTCCTGAACGTTGGATCCGTCTGCAGGAGTGGAAGCTGCTGACGTCAGAGTGTGACGCCTTCTGATTCCTCACTCCATCTTCTGCTGTTTTTTCCTTTTCTTCTCTAAAAATTCTTCCCTTCCCATATGTCTAAACCAAAAAAAGGAAATCTCTCCTGCTCTTCCCGTCCTTCCTCATCCTTCCTCTCCCATCTGCCTCCGCTCCTCATCATTGTCTCTCATTTATTTTAATCTTCCCTCTCAACTCTAAAGAAGCCTTTTTACCTTCTACCGCCGTCCTCTTCTGTCCTCCCTACATCTCTGGCTTCCTCTCCACAAACCGATCCTGACACTCACTTCATCTCTGTCGCTCCCCCTCTCTCCCTCTTTCTCTCTCTCTCTCCCTCCATCCCTCTCTCTGTCAGCGGGGCGTTCGCTGGCAGACGGGCATTTACGAGAAACTTCTCACCGATCGATAGGGGCCAATGTTTTAGGCGTGTTCCTCCTTTTTTACAGTTCGGCAGTCATGAAAAGGTGCTTTTGCCACAATTAAATGTCAACACCTCCACCTCTTAAGGTACTCTCTCTCTCTCTCTCTCTCTCTCTCTCTCTCTCTCTCTCTCTCTCTGGCCAGCGGTCCCCCGCTGACATTTTCAGAAGCATACCATCATCAATTTCACACCTCCAACTCTTTCCAATGCCAAAGTAGAAAGTAAGAGGAGGAGGAAGACGAGGAGGACGAGGAGGAGGAGGAGGTGAGGAATTTATGGGTGACTGGTGAGAGAACCAGCGTGAATTCAAAGTCAAGGAGTGACAAAGTTCTCCGGGACGGACGGGGAAGTTGCCGTCATCGATATGTATGATGTCAAAGTAAACAAGATAAACAGCAGCGTGACTTTGATCCTCGTCTGTCACGTGTAGCTCACTATTCTCTGCCTCCTTCGTTACATCTTCCTCACTCCTTCCTCCAAAGATAGTTTGGCAGCTTTTGCAAAAAAAAAATGTATTCTTCTAAATTCTAAATTTTTCAAATTTCTCTTTCAAATACTAGTTTTTATCAAGTTTCCCGCCAAACATCGCATTTTACAGGATTACACTTGAACACATCTTGACAACAATTTTTTTTGTACTCTCACTTTAGTATAATCGGAGTAGTTAGTTGTTTTTTAGGAATAAAATAAGAATAAAACAACCCGTGTGTGCGGTTGAAGGCGGCCACGGAATGGACATCTCATGTCCATTCCGTGGACATGAGATGTCCACGGAATGGACTTTTTGGAGCTTCTGGGTGTGTGGGCGCGTATGGGTACGTACGTACGTACGTACGTACGCGCACGCCGCGGCTTATCGTGGCGCCGTCTGAATATCTTGCGGGGATTCACACGTTTCGTTTTTTTCCCCCCCTGCATCTCCCTCCGGCGCTTCTGAGACTCATTCCAGCTCCGGCTTTTGGAGTTCACAGCTCATTCCACGGCGCTCATTCAAATCACTCAACCAGCTGAAGCGTCCTGAATGACATCAGCCTCGCTGACAAACACACACACACACACACACACACACACACACACACACACACACATGCACACACGCTCATGTATGCATTTATGCACAAACATAATAAAACCCACATGCGAACACAGAGTCATGTGACGCCCCTCTCATCTCGGTTATGAAGGATAATCAGCCAATGCATCTCTGTGTCTTCACACCATGCGTGCAATTTGCACGCTGAGCATATGCCGCGTGTGTGAACGCGGTACGACAGCTCCTCAGAACACGGAACCCAATCTGAGGGGATGTCAAAAAAAATTCTAATGCGCACCTGTTTGCCTGATATCTTCTGCTCCACGTTTTATACGAAGAGCAAAAGAAGCTTCTGCCGTTCGCATGCAGTCGACAGCCACATGGCACCACATCCACAAAGTGGGTTTTGTTGCGAGGTTTGGTCGGCGCTGGAGATAGGGACAGTTTTATCACTGCATGGATTTGAAAACACTTATCTGCCTGGAACCAGACTGAAAAAGCCGGGAAAGCACTCAGAGAGCAGAAATCTCCCGGCCAGCTGACGAGCGTACCCAAAGAAAAAGAAGACATTATTGTGATCAGAGATTACATGACTTCATTTTAGGATTCTCTTCTAATGAATGAACCCTGTCTGAATAATAAACCGGATCTGTGATGAAATCCACTTCTAGTTACTGAACAAAGTTATTTCCGCTTTTGTCAACGTGGATTAAAATCATACTTTACCAAATCAATCAACTAAATAGATGCATTATTGACCCTTTGATGACATGTTTGCTTGGATTACATGCCAATAGATGTGACTGGAACGTTTCATAATATTACCCGGTGTCAGCTTGTATATGCTAAAGAGTAAGGGCTCACGGACGGAGCCCTGGGGGACACCAAAAATCAAAGAGACCCCCATGGAAGAGGCATTTAACAATTTTGTAACAATTTGCCTAAACCTTGTAAGATTGTGAATTAGCTGAGCTTCTTCGTGATACAACCCAGTGGCAGCATCTCTAGGCTAAAGAGAAAGGGGCCAAGGATTTAACCCTGAGGGACACCACAGGTCGAAGGAGCCAGCAGAGGAGCAGGCGTTAACTATTATGTAACAATGGCCTGAACCTTGTAAGATCACGAATTGACTGAACCTGTTTGTGATGTGAGCAAGCGTTAGCATGTATCGGCTAAAGAGAAAGGGGCCAAGGATAGAGCCCTGAGGCGCACAACAGGTCGAAGGACCCACAGAGGAGGAGGCATTACCCATGGCTACTGGGAAAAGTCCTATTCGATAAGTAGGATGTTTTTGGCATGTCAACATTTACTTACTAAACAGAATTAGTGTTAATAATACCACAAAAATAATTAATGAGGGTCAAATAGTTTTATAGAACTGAAGCAAATGAAATACAGAATTTCATCATGAAATATGTTTTTAAGTCAAAATTTTTGGTACTGTTTAAGTTTCTCCGAGTGTCGAAGACATTAGATTAAGAAACAAACCCACAGAAATTAAACGTGCAAATGAATAATCTTTCCGTCTTTCTTTTCTTAGTGAGGACATAAAGAAATTAAGAGAGTTTCTTATCTACCGATTGTGAAGATAAAGTTCTTACCACCAAATCTGAACATATTCTAGTGTTGCCAAACACGACTGCGGGCTAGAATCCCATGCCAGTCTAGCTTCCTCTTTCTGAGTTATTGCCAAAAAATAAAAACACAACAAAAACATATATATAAGTCATTTTGTGTCTCAAGGATCAATATTTGACGCAATATTAGAGCTGCACAAATCTGACAATGGAGACAAGAACATCTCTCAGCAGTTCAAAATGTCGGTTTGAACAGTTAGATCTATAATGAAGAAGTTTAAAGAGACTGGAGATGTTAGACATCGACCTGGAAGAGGATGTGTCTGTAAACTGACCCCACACACTGTGAGGAGGATGGTTCGACTGGCAAAAGACCTTCCAATGACTACAGCTAGAGAGGTCAGAGGTCAGTTGAATCTTGGGGTCAGAGAGTCTCTCTAACCACCATCAGATGGCGCCGACACCAACACCAGCTGTTTGGGTCGGTAGTAAGAAAAAAAGCCTCTGCTGTCATCCACACACAAACTAACGCTGCTACAGTTTGACAAACACCACTGGGACTTTCACTGGAACAAGGTCAGAGGTCAGATGAGACCAAAGTGGAAGTTTTTGGAAACAAACATCTAAGATGGGTGCGGCATTGCAAGAAAGGAAGCCCTAAAGAAAAGCCCCTCATACCCAATGTGAAGTCTTGATGAGAACCTAAAAGTCTCTGTCAGGAACCTTAAAGTGGGCCGTGGTTGGACCCTCCAGCAGGACAATGATCTGAAGTTCACCTCAACATCAAGACAGAATAAATACACAGAATAATCACAGAATTAAGGTTCTGTCATGTACATCCCAGTCACCTGACCTGAACCCCACAGAACATCTGTGGTATGTGCTGCAAGCTATGCTACAAGCGTGGACCTCAGAACCTGAAGGAGTTGGAGAGTTTCTGTATGGAGGAATGTCCTCAGATCTTCTCCATGTGTCCTCAGACCTCATCACAGACTACAGAAGGAGACTCTGGGCTGCTATAACTCCGGAGGGCGCTGCATGAAAGACCTCAGCTTGACCCGGGGAAGTTAAGCTAATCAAAGTGAGAAAAAAGCCTCAGATGAAGGCTGAACATGAATAACTCCGTTCTATTCAAGTGTGCCAGGAAGTTCTGACGGCGTGGCAGCGAGCCATCAGGCAACAACCGGAGCGCCTAAATGGATTTTTAGCCATCTTGATTTAAACCATTTAGACTCGTGCTTTATCTGGAGTGACATGCCAGCATGTCGGTCTTACACGTCAAGATAATTTCATATGGACATAATTACCTCCAGCGAGGAGGTGATGTGTTTGCTGGCGCCGGCGGTCGTTTGTTGGTCTGGCCGGCTTTTAGCAGGATTACACACAAACTGTTTGTCGGATTTTCAGGAAATTTGGTGGGAGAGCTCTAAGCCTGGAAACATTGGATTTTGGAGTATATCCAAGGATCAAGGGGGCGAATCCATGTGTTTGTTCCTCTCTTCCCTCTTTTAGTGTTCTCAAATATGTTTATTTTTTTACCACATCCATCTATTACGCATTAATTACCCTGAAGATCTTTGATGAAACTTGGCAAATGGTTTTTTTTAGCAAAGTGGAGAATTAGAGCGGATCTGGATGAAGATGACGGATCCATGAATCTCTGTTACCTCCTTTAATATCATAAGAAATAACATTTTGAGCTGTATTTTTATATAAACTGTTGAACGGATTGACATGAAACCGTAAATATCCCCCCCCCCCCCCTTGTAGTCTCTCCCACCTTCTTTTTATATCCCCCCAAAAAGTCAGGGATATTATTGAAGCATCATCTCGTGGGTCTTTTCAAATTTTACGCCCACAAAGACCTTTGTGCGAGGAAGAACTGGATTGATTTTGGGAATCTTCAGTTCCATATTTCTTCCACTAGTGGGAGCTTTAGATCCAAAATTTTTAAGGCAATAATATTTTCTCGGTAAATCTGAATCGACTTGAGGAGATTTATTTTGTGTATTTGATATTTTTTACCCCAATAGTTCTTCATATACTCACTAGGGGGAGCTTTTTTATTCTGTATGACTTCCCAACCGTTTGTCCAATTGAATCCAAATCATCCCCATGCGATCCGCCTCGAGACGATCCAACTTCAAATTGTCATCTTTTCCAGAAATATTTCATATTTTAATCAATCGGGAGGCTTTAACGTGCAAAAAAACACATTTTTATCTTATTTCACAACCACATGCCTGAGTTACCCCACTTTAATCTACCCATCGACGTCATTCTTGTGTGTGTATTATTTAACCATAATAATTCATATTTTACTCATTAGGGGGAACATTTTGTGGAAAACCCAGTTTCACATCTATAACTTCCCAACCACTCACCCCAGAGTTTCATCCAAAGTTCAATCAGAGGGATTGTTGGTACAATGCAGGGGGTCCAAGGCTCTTCAGGGGTACGCCATGATATTGGGGACCAGAAGAACCAGAAGTTTTGACTTCTTTCTTTGCACTAGTTTACCAGCCTCTGTTTCTTATCCAGCTATCCAGTATTATTTGGTCTCATGCCAATGAATGCCCTATCCTGCCAGTCTCACACTCTCTCTCTCTCTCTCTCTCTCTCTCTCTCTCTCTCTCTCTCTCTCTCTCTCTCTCTCTCTCTCTCTCTCTCCTCACTCCTCTCTCTGCCTGCCGTGTTTGTGGCCTTTCACTCGGTGCACATCTAATGGCTGGGGTGTAATCCACTGGCTAATCTGCTGACAGCCTGTGTGACAAGGCATTAGCTTTGTGTCACTGCCTACCATGCTGCCTCTCAGCATGTGTGTGTCAGAGAGAGAGAGAGAGAGAGAGAGAGTCTCGACTCGGTGTGTGTGCATGCATACAAAACATATTAGAAAACTTTGCAAATGTAATAGTACGCGTGGTGCGAGTTTGAGTAATAACTTGTGTGTTTGTCGGCGTTGTATTTTTTCTTCGCCATATTTCCTTTACAAAAGAATGTTGCATGTTGAGTATTTATTTAAAAAAAAAAAGCTTTTTCCTACTCAGTAAGATATGAATATATATATATATATATATATATATGTATTTTTTATCTCTAGTAGTACATATTTTATTCACTAGGGGGGAGGGTTTCATAACTCTCCCCATAGTATTCATAATATGTACTACTAAAGATAAAAAAAATACATATATATATATATAGCTATGTATTTTTTTAAACTCTAGTAGTACATATTTTATTCACTAGGGGGAGCGCTGTTATGAAAAACACTGTTTTTCGGATATAACTTCTTGACTATTGGTGCAATTTAGTCCACATTTGGTCCGTCTCAATCATTTAGGGGAAATGTATCTTTAATATATTTATTTATATTTTACTCTAGTAGTTTTATTTTTACTCACTAGGTGGAGCTTTCTGATGAAAAACACTTTTTCTTTTACCATAGCTTCGCAACCATTGGTCCGTTTCAGTCCATGATTTGATGCATATGAACCGACTCGAGGAGATCTTCATCATATTTTACTGTAATAGTTCATATTTTACTCACAAGGGGGAGCTTTTATATATAAAATTTTTTTTTGGACATTCAATTTGAGGAATTCAGTCAGGAGGTATGCTTGTACAACGCAGGGGACTAGGGGAATTCTGTGGTTTCATCCTCGCTACCAGGGACGACAGGGTATGTCTAGTTTTTGTATCACAATACTGTTTTTTTAAATGATCTTTTAAGCTGGAACATAACGTCAGAAACGTGTTTTTGGCAGCGGCTGCAATTGCTAATCCTCTGATTATTTTCGTTTCCAAAAATGACAAAAATGTGTTTTTGATTGGAGCGTTTAGTGTCTGAGACGGTGGGAAACGTCGGGGTCGGTGCCGAGAGAATACGAAGCAGAGAAAAACAGGAAACGGTCAGAAAAACATTCACGTTTTCGGTTAATGAATCTGGAATTCCTTGCTTGTGAAGTTATTGTTGGCTGAATCCATTCATGTCCCGTGGCTTAGTGAACCTCTCCACCCAAAATCTACTTCCTAGCTTCCCGCTCCTCCGGACCAGCAGATCTCATCTCGCCACATTTCTCTCTTTTCAGCTTCCGTCCTCTTTTCTTCGGCGCTCTCTTTCCTCGTCTCCACCAGAATGATCCTGTTATCACAGCTGACCCCTCTCTAGATCTGTTGACAGCCAAAGAGATTACACCGAAGACCGTGGATCGCATTGGGCTCACCTCGTTTGGCCCCTGTGTGTGTGTGTGTGTGTGTGTGTGTGTGTGTGCGTGCGTGTGTGTGTGTGTGTGTGTGTGTGTGTGTGTGTCCATGATCCCCTGACGCTGATAAGCTAGCTAAGGCAGTGGGGATTCAAGAATGTCCAGTCGGGAACGGGGAAAGGTTATGTGCGAGTGTTTGTGGGGGGGGGGGGCGCTGTAGACGACCTTAGGTCCGCCTCTAATCACTGGGCTTTTCACGAGGGATGAAGGGAAGAAGAATGGGAGCTTGGTTCTGATGGAATTCAGGCCCTGATGGAGTTAGGGATAAGGTTGTTGGGTTTTAATTTGATCAAACTGTTTACTTGGAGGTTTTTTTCTTCTTTCTTTCTTTCTTTCTTTCTTTCTTTCTTTCTTTCTTTCTTTCTTTCTTTCATTCTTTAGTTGTTGCCATTGGAATATACCACAAATAACAAACCTGACTTAAATACACACTGTAAACACAAATGCTGAAATTAAGACATTTGGAACCAAGCCTACGTCCCTATGTCAACGAAAAGCCCCCAATCCCTTACGTTGTACAAGAAAATTCTCCAGATTGAAATCCAAATAAATATGAAGTAGATTTCCTCCAGTCGACTCATGTTTACCAAAGTTGGACTGGTCCAACGTTATTTAACGTTAGAAAAGGCGTTTTCTAGGGGTGGCGACTTTGCCCCACACCACCCCCCGAGCTCCGCCCCTGCGTGTCAGGGCATAATATTATGCTAATTTTAAGAGATTTATCCGTTCCCCTGAGCTCCCTTTCTTTTTGAGACTTTTTGGAGCACTTCTCTTAAAGGGAGAACCCACAACATTTAAATCACGGACTCTCGCCGCGTTAGACAGACTCTTATGAAACCCGGCTTGCCAAGATTCCGTCACGGATGGAGGTTTGACGGCTCACTCGTCTGCGGCCTCTTCATCTTGTTGTCTTCACCAGCTGCTGTTTGACGGGAGAGGATTCCTCCCGCAGCGCGCAAAGACACAGCTACAGACTTAATAGGCCTGACAGCCAAACGCTACGCCGCCATATTTCTGCAGCATTATAATCAGTGTTACCGCCGGAGCGTCTGAAGAATGATGTAACACGAAACAGCGGCGACAAATGATACCGGGAGAAAAACCCCCTGAAGCGGATCGGAACCCGCGTGGCCCCGTATTAACAAAACAAAAGATCTTGTGTTGTTATAGGCATGTTTGTATAATACACGATAAACATGGTTTTTTTTCACGGTTTACGTCGCTCCTAGTCGTAACAGGGAAAGACTGGAATGTTTCCAAGACCTAGAAGGATGCAGCCACCAAGTAACGGGGAAGCGGCGAAAAGAAACAGCCCTTTATTGATCCTTCCTAATTACGGGAGTCGATAAAATATACGGCTTCCAAGCCCGGCAGAAGTCACTTATACGGCGCACTGAGTTAAGCAATCACCTCTAATGGCAAGTGATCAAATGATATACCGTCGCCGCTCACAAAAACAGCGGACGACATATTTGGAAGGTTGTAAAAGCCAGTCTGGAGCCGCGTTACCCGAAACAAAAGGCCTTTTTTTTTTTTTCTCTTCGCTGCTTTGAGAGAGAATCGGAAAAAAAAACGATCCGCCGTCTGTTATCTGGTGAGCGGCGCCTGAAGCAGACGCCGGGATTCTGAAAATACATGCAATGTGTTCAAGATAGGCTTTTTTTTTTTTTTAAATCAATCTCGTACTGTTCACGCCGTGTCAGCTTTTCTTTTCTGGATTTTAAACCTCCCCGAAAATCCGTCCTGCATCTCCGTCCCTGCAGAATCAGATCCAGAGAGATTTTTTTGACGGACGCGGTCTTAATTCGTCGCACCGGAATCCAATGCAGGAATCCAAAACTCGACGGCGGTGGCCCGAGCTCGCGACACTTAGTAGATCACGGTAATTAAAACATAAATTTGGAGGTATTGAGCCGCGTGCGGACGCCGGCGCAGAGTCCAGGCGGACATTGATTCATGAATGCACTCGGAAACAATTGCCCTGATTTGCACGGAGTAAAATATGGGAGCCTTAAAAATAAAATCGATAGCAAACAAGACGCCTCGGCTCCTCAAACATGCAGACGGTGAAATACAACCAGCAGGCAAAAAACGATTCAGGTACAATCCAGCTTTGTTGTACGGGATAAATGTACCTGACAGGTTCAACAGGAGGTTCAGTTTCAATAATGCTGACTTATTGTTTTAATATTGGTTGGTTTTGTTAAACCAGGTTTTTAAAGGAGGAGAAAAAAATCAGCAGACGTTTTTAGTTTTTTTGGTTTCCTGCTGGCGTGAACGGAATTATAACGCGTGGATCTTTATCTCAGTACGTCATGAATAAATACCTCGAGTGCATTAAAAAAAAAAATTGTTCTAATCACGATCAGCAATCAATGAACTTTGATCGCAATTGTTAATATCCCATGAATAAATCGCTAGATAAAGAGCCACATGACCCCGAAACAAATCTTTATTGCACGCTTCTCTGAATACAAAGATACACACTGCAAAAACAGCCGTACTAGAGCGAGGCCAAATATTCTTTAATCATAATTTAATTGTCTCAAAATAAAAAAAGGAAAAACTGCCGATGAGGTAAGAACGTTTTGCTCGGCTGAAGAAAAATAAAAAATGAACAGAAATGCTCAACTTTAAGCGACTTTTAACTAATTACATTAGCTACATTTAATTAACTATACAAAGTACATTTAATGAGATTGATTTAGTTAAAGTGAGTATTTTAGTCCCTTGATTGAGTTTAAAGATTCTATATCTCTATCCATTTATATAATAATATGTACTAAGATTTCTTTATTCTTAAAATAATTCACACTAACATCACCTGATGTGATGATAGCCAGACTGAAAACTAGACCTATGCTGTCCTCCCTAATAGCAAGAGTGTAAACCCCCTTACAGGCCCCAATCCCCTGCGTTGTACAAGCAACAGGACTTAAATTTAGCCTCGAATAGAAAATATACATCTGACATTTTCCAAGCATCAATTCAGTTCTTCCTCACATTATGATTTAAAGGGGTATAAAATTTGCAAATGATCCATAAAATAGTTTATAGTTAGTTAGTTAGTTAGTTACTTAAAAGGTTAAAGGGATCGGTAAAGGTCCGTTGAATTATTCCGGCCACTAGGGGGAGCTTTATCTCCAAAAGTTATTGAGCCATAACTTCTCAGCCATTCGTCTATTTTATTACAGACTCGGTTTATATGAATCGACCCGATGAGATTTATCTTGTATGAATCATACTTTACTCTAATGGCTCTTATTTTACTCTTTAGGGGTATTTTTTATTTCCTTTTTCTTTTTAAAAACTGTGTTTTTTCGGACATAACTTCCATTTAATTGGAATAGTTCAATCAGAGGACTTCTTTTGTACAACACAGGGGATTGGTGGCTTTTCGGGGTATACCCTTGCTCTCAGGGTCAGCAGCATCGGGGACTGTAGTCTTGCCGTCGCGGGTGACATTACAGCGTAGTTGTAACTAGAAAGTATACAAATATTCAACTTTTTACAGTACACGGTCTTTCACCAACCATGACTTACTTTGCTTGTGACGTTTTTTTTTCTTTCCTGATTTTTAAGAACTCATTCCTTCATCATTCCGTCTTCACCTGAGGTGGAGGCGGAGCGGTGCGTCCTCCAGGGGGGTAATGACGTGACCCGAGGAGGAATCCGATCAAGCACCGCCGTTAAAAACTGGATCTCCTTTGACTCCAGGTTCAAAGTCCGCTTCCAAAAAACACATTTGAAATGTGTTCTTCTTCTTCTTCTTCTTCTTCTTTTTTTTTTTCCTTCCTGAAGCTAATGCGGCGTGATGAAAGAACAGACGCGCAAGGACGGCTTTCAGAAGAGGTGCCATGTGCTGCCACCGAAGGAATATGCCCTGAAATGGCTTTTGGGCACGCACCTGAACCCCACGCTCCAAATTCATCAACTTGCATCTTGAAATGTGTTTGAAGCAGAAACGCCGCGTTTCGCCGCAAAGACTGTAGCTGAGCGTGGGGCGATTGATGAACGACACACCGGACGTGGACTTTAAATCCTGAAACGTGTAATCTGCGGTTTCTAAGATTAAACATATTGCTGCAGGCCACCGCCTGCAATAGTCACATGGGTGGGGGTGGGGGTGGGGAGGGGACAGAGAGGGATAAGGAGTGAATTTATATAAAGGAGCAGATACAGATGAGTGCCGGCATGAAGACAGCTCTGGCAGCGGAGAGAGAGTGGGCTGGATGTGGAGGGAAAATTGGATAGGGAAACAACAGAGGGAAAGGAGAGGCAGTCAAGAGGAGATAGCGAGGGCAGAGGGGCAGAGAATGAGCGAGGAGGGTGGAGGAGGGAGGGGAAATTGGAGAAATGCAAAGGAAAGGTGGTGCAGGCATAGCTTTTTCCTTCTAACTGTATAGCGTTTCCTCAAAGGGGCTTTCATCCACCTTCAAATCAACATCCCCGGGTTCAGAAAACCCTCTGTAAACTCTGAAGACACCAATTCAGACACAAACCCCGAAAATGTTGTTTTTAATAACGAAAAACCATCTCATGCATGTTGGAGCGACGCAGCGATGCTTCAAAATGAAAAAAAAAGGTTTTTCTCTGATTAGAGTCAAAGTGAATCTCGTGACACAGACGCATGTTTCAGGTCTGAGGCACAAAGTCAGGATTCATTTATCGTGTTGTTTTATGTTCAAAGGGTGACAGAGACTGATGTGTGCAAGAGAGGAACGTGAGCATGCACTGTAAAAAACATGCCCTTTGATTTACGGTAACATATTGGCAGTTGTGGCGGACAAAATGTCACCGTAAATAACATGTTGACCATTTACGAGATAAAGAGAGAGTTTATAAAAAAAAAAAAAACCTGCAAAGCGCATTTGGTAGAACCGAAAAGACGCTCTTACGAAATGGTTAAAGGTTTTCCACTGTTAATTTTGATGTACATTCTAGCAAAATTCGGTAATTTAGACAGAATTATACTTTAAAAGTAATCCGTTGATTGTGAATTCGTCCGTTGATCCGGACTATATAGGATCAACGGTTGAGAAATCAAGGCCTATAAATTTTGGAGATAAAGCTCCGCCTACTCCGGGAAATAAGCAACCAACCATTTCTAAGATGACTCCAGTTCTTCCTCTCACCAGCGTCTAACTTATTATAGAGTAGAGTATAGACTATATTTACTTGTTTATTGTGGGAACCGATGAGTTTTAGTACAACAGTGGCTTTTATTTTTTGGACCCGGTTTGTTCCTGCATCGTCTTGAAGTGGAAAAAAAAGGGAAAAAATCCTTGAGATGTTCCACTAAAACACCAGGAACTGTAAAAGATGGAGACAACGGGTCGCCCCGAGGCTAAAAATGAAGAGAGAATAAAACCCGAGGAGTCGCCCTAAGGTGCGGCACCCGGCGATTAATTCGTTTGTAACGTTAATTCTCAACGTTAAGTAAGCAGATCATTTGTGCTAATCTTAAATCGGCGTAGCTCGGCAATCAGCCGAGTCAGCATGTGGAAAATCTGATAGCGAGTCAACCATGATGGATTAGCCTTTAACGGCAACCCAGTTTTCCCTGTGAAGGTTCTCGGCGTGACCGACCAGATTAATGAATGATCCGGATGTTGACGAGTTGAGTCGTTTATTTAAAGTCATTTGAAAGCTTCATAATTATTTATATCCCCGAAAAGTCAAGGATATTTTTAAAATCGTCTTCTACTGCAGATCCTTCGTCTTTAGGCGATAACTCCAAAACGGTTTCGTGGATAATTCTCAAGTTTAATACTCAAATAGACTTTAATGTGAGGAAGAACTGGATTGATTTTGGGAAAAATCACTAGAATATTTCAGTTGGTCACTACAGGGGGCTTTTTTCAAAACTGAAAAACATTGTTTTTCGGAAATAACTCTGTAACTGTTGGACCGATTTTGTCCAGATTTGGTATGTATGACTTGACTCAAAGAGATCTCTCGTGTCATTTATCACTTTCTCTAGTAATTCATATTTTTACAACTTTACAATTTAACTTTACAACTTTACAATTTAACTTTACAACTTTACAACCAACATTTTGGTCTTGTAAATAAAACGGTTCCACATATTGTCTTTCTTATTGGGAAATACATCCAGGACTTATCTGCATGTAGCAGCGTTACTGCTGTAGCATTTCATTCATGGAGCGTCAGACACATGATTGGATTAGCAGATCGTGATTAATCTTGATTTGTTAGAATTGTTCCTCCACTGAGAGTCCAACTCTAAAAACAGGTAGGGATAATAACTAAATGATTGTTTCAGCCCTGGTCTGATTAGAGTGACAGTAATTATAAGTTCAACTTTGAGAAAAGCCTGATGAAAATATATATTTCACAGTAAATCTACATCAAAGGTTCTTCTGCTTTTTTTTCTCCATTAGGTAAGAAATGTGCCGCCTGCAGACCTGCAGAACCTCACGGCCAGAACCGGAGACTGTTACTATAGACACCGACATCCAATACCTGTATTATAGAATCGACCACGCGCCACAAAAATCCGTGGTTCCACTCTGTTCCGGCCCAAACCCCACCATGTCTGCACATTATCAGCCCAGTCTAGCCGGGCCAACACCAAAAACAGTACGAGCTCCACGTGAGAGTTCTACTGGATCCATATGTGGGCATAAATCACGCACAAGCCTCCCACCCCAAAACTCTGTCTTTTCTTTGTTTGAACAACTCGCACAAACGCCTGCACCTTTCACTCCGACCCGACGTTTCCCTCCGGGCTCCAGCGCCGTTTAAATCACGCCGAGCGGCGCGGGGCTTCCAGGTGATTTCTTTATTGCGTGTCGCGTTGATATACGAGTGTTGTCTTTTCCGATTTACATTTGTTTTACAGGCGGCTCTCGGTATTTAAATGCTTCCACTAATGCCAATTCAGCAAAGTATCTTGGGACATTTAGGAATGAAAAAAAAAAAAAAAAAGGCTGCAGACGGAAGAAAACTTGTGAAAACCCGGAGAGGCATAAAACAGGAAAGAACGGTGATCAATCAGCACCAAGTCAGGAAACACAGATCTGAAGATCTAAAGCCGACCTTTCTTGGACGTGAAAATGTAGAACAGTGTTTGAGAAACATTCCGTCGTCTGGGTGATTTCAATTAGAAACGATATTTGATTAATTCGGTCCTCGTTTGGCGAGTGTTGTGAAAATGACGTAACTCCAATGGAACAAAAAAACAATAAAAATGTACCTAATGTATGCGAATGAATGTGTCGTACTTAATTTAATCGATATAAGAATGTGTTATGCAGTGGGTAAAAATTGTGGTTAAGAAATACTACATCGTTTTTTAGTCACGTGACTCCGCCTCCGAAAAAAGTTTTATCCGGAAAACATTGTTTTTCATTCATGAAAAACAATGTCAAACTATGTCAAACTAGTTAAATACGAAATGTAAAGATAGATATCCTGGAGTCGATACAAATGCACCGCGTTTGGACAAAGTCGTACAAACCGTTGAGTAACCAATGGCCCGAAAACCTTTGGAGATAAAACTCCCTCTAGTGGCGGAAATATACCTCCGATCATACCTAAAATCACTCCAGTTCTTCCTGGTCTATGTGGGTATAAAATTAGACGCTGCAGCGATAGCCCCAACAATTCGAGGATATAATAATTCAAATATGACCGAAGTGGTAGGAAATGTCTAAGAGTGAAAGTAAATCTTCTAAAATGAAGAATTGCCACAGAGAAAAAGAACAACAACAACAAAAACATTGCAGAATCAATGCCGACCCCAGATGATGGTTCCGTTCCCATTAGCCAAGCTGAAGAAGATACAGCATCTGTTTCCAAAGACTGTTTTATTTTGGATATCATGTGATCAAGTAATCATTTCGCCGTACTAACAGTTTAAAAACAATTCTCCTGTTTCCAAGATGGACCATTTTCTCCACCCTGAATATTTTCCCTTTTAATCAACCGTCGGCTACGTAACGCTTCTCCTCTGATGGAGTGGGGAAATATTGCTCTTGGCTCACGTTTCCCGACTCTAATTTTCCACATAATGACCCAAACCAGCGCCAGAATTTGAGTTACTTTAAACAGACAACATGAACACCGTCTCAATTAGGCCACTTTTCTGTAATGAAGCCGCGGCACTGTGGTTTTTCTCGGCGTGAGCGTAAAGTCCAAACACCGGCAGATCTGTTTCCTTTGGCAAAGAGAAATCCGTACGTCCGCTCAGATGCCTGCTGGCTCTCGTCTTCCCACAATGCAACTTTGCATGGGTGAGATGATGGCGGGGGACGAGGTGCTGCGGCACGCCATTTATCTCTGTCAGACGTTGTTGAACACGAGTTCTTATTGGCTGCGCAGGATTCGTGATTGCTAAAGCGGCACCTCGCTCTCTGAGACCCTGCTAATTAAACTGTGGGGAGAAAAGAGCGAGGGACCCCCGCTCTCTCTCTCCTCGGAGGGTCCGTTCCGCTGCAGCCAGCTTTATCGCATCCCTGAGACTGAGCAGGAATGGAAAAAGCTGGACCGCCGCCGCGACCTTTCTTTGTTTCTGAAAACAGGAAGACCGTTGCATCAGACGTGATTGAAGAACTTACCTTTCAGCGCTCCAGGAATCGTCCCAACGGTTCAAGAGCTGCAGGACGACGACAGAAAAACAAAAACACAAGATTACAGTCTATTCAGAGTTCATGGAGTTAATGCTGCTATGAGTGGAAGGCGACGTGATGTTGGTGGAAAGAGTTTAAGAGGCAGTGTAGGGAAATCCACGGACAGTTTATTTCTTTTTAAAATAATATTTAATATAATGTTTTATTTTTTTATTTTTTTATTCTTTATTTTTTACAAAAAAATTAATAAATAATGAAAAATAATCCCAAAAATATTCTAGCTCATTTTCAATCTAGTTTAAGGAACAACAAAAAAAAAATGCCACAGCGGCTCTGAAGGCAGCAGATTTTTTTTTTTTAGACAAGCAACATTTTTTGCCAACATTTTTCTTGACCTATCGGAGGCTTTCGACACAATCGATCATGGAAATATGAGGCAAAGGCTCAAGAAACTTTCTGTTGGTTTCAAAATTAGTCACTGACAGATCTCGATGGATTCAAGCAGAAGGTCTTACTTCTAGCTACCTCAGTACATCCAAAGGGTCTGCACCAGGGATCAATCCCAGGGCCACTGCTTTTCATCATTTATATATATAAACTGTGTGGATCAAAGTGCGCCAAATGCAAGGTTTCACTTTTATGCTGATGATACTGTGGACCTTTCCTGGTAAAATAACGGTAAAATGAAAAATAATTGAAAAAAAGAGAGAGAGAGAGAGAAAGAGAGCTGTGTGTTTGTTTATTTCACTGCAAACATCTTATCAAATGCATAAATCAATAAGAATGAGAATTATTTTTTTGAAAGAATTTAAAAAGGAAAAAAGAAAAACACTCTTTTTTAATGCTTTCGGTGTGAAATTGTACACTGTAAAAAAAATAGGTAAAAAAATGTATAAAATGTTGATGAAATTCAAGAAATTACGAGTAAAGAACTAGTAACCTGAATGAAGTATTGTTTGGTCAAACTTATTATTTAAAGTTATTAGTATATTATTAAAGTCATAAATTATTAATTTCATTTAGTGTTTCTAGTTGAAGCATTTTTTTTAGTTCATCTAACAAAAACTCTTTTTACAGTGTATCTTTTAACATGAAAAAACTTGACAATATCTGAAATGCTCAGTAATAATAATAATAATAATAATAGTATTACTATTTCCAATGTAAGGACATTTGTTTTCTTAAAATGCTCAAATATCACTTTTCAATTATTTCAAGCATTTAGTGGTTTTAAATCTACTAGAAGAACGTTGCTAATGTTTCCTGATTAAAAGAAAAAAGTTAAAAATGTACGTTAAGAAACAAAAACATGAAGTTACATTTACTTATTTATTGAGCATTACCCATTTATTCTGAGCCACGATACGTCCTAATATTAGTAAATATAGTTTAAAAAGTCTCCCTTTAATTCTTTTATGTAAATACCACGTCTTATTTCAAAAATATTTCATCTCGCCAATTTTTTCACAATTTTTTATTTATTTCAAGTTAAAAAAAAAGGTTCAATTCATTATTGAACTATTATTAATTTGAATCTTATAATTTATAATCACAACTGCAGCCATATTATTGTGAATTAAGTGCAGATTCAGTTCTACTGCTGCTTTAATGGAGTAAAAGGGAAAAACATTAATAACCCACAGATTGCATTTGGATCTGGCCGACATTTAAGTCTTTGTATTCCTCCAACGCCCAGGAAAAAAATAATCCGTCTCCTCCGCCGACGTTCCATCACTGCTCGGATGTGGTAAATCTTCCACGGATTTTCTTTGAGGCGGAGAAAAGGTGTTGTGAGAATAAAAGGCGGAGGAGTATTGAGTGGCTTCCATTTTAGAAATACAAATTAAAAAAATGTGGACCGCACTCGAAAGGTCGGAGGTCGCGCGGAGACCGAGTAAAGACGGGGAACGTCGCCGCTAATTGTATGCATGAGGCGCTCAAGGTCTGGTAGATTAATACGAAGTTCACTTTGGAGAGAGGGGGGGGGGGGGGGTGGGGGGTGGAGAGAGATTGGGATAGGGAATTAGTTGTGCGACTGATAAACACTATATCTCAAAGCCGGCCCCTCCCCCCCCCCCCCTTTTTTTTTTTTTCACACTGGGAGATAAAATTCAGGCTTGGCAATGGTTGCCAGCACAATTGATTCTGGCAGAGAAAAATGATTGCAGAGTATGAGGGCTAAGTATCTGAATAGCTGCTGTCAAAACGCTGAAGGGGAATTTATTCCTAGTTTATATGCAAGCCGTACCACGGAGTTACCGTAACTAAATGGCTACAACTTGACGGTTGGACGTTGTTTCCGCTGAGCTGTTCTTCGTGCGGGCTTATCGGGTGCCGTGCCCTGGATTCAATGAACGCCAGGCGAGCTTCGCCTTCACAGATTTACGCCGGTCCTCAGCAGGCGATTGTGCCGCGATTGTCATGAATTTGCTTTTGGCCATATGTTCGAAAACGGACATTTTACAAGCTTTAAACCCTTTAATGTCCTGCTCAACTGTTTGGTTGAGCACATTTTGGGTCATTATATCTCATTGAAAAATGGGACTGAACCTGTTTATTATCCGACCCAGTGGTAGCACGTACATGCTAAAGAGTAAGGGGCCAAGGATTAAGCCCTGAGGGGCACCACAGGTCAATGGGGCCACCAAGGAGGAGATTTTAATAGGACTATGGAGAACGTATAGTGTTTGTATTCAAGCATGTGTGGACTTACTATAGAGAATGATGTAACTTGATAAAACCAATAAAAAGGCTATTAAGTGACAGTTTTCGAAAAAAATTCTTTGTTACCTAAAAGTTGAGCTAATCTAATTAAAACTTTTTTCCGTGGGATACACAATTTTATCACGATATAATTTTATCATAACCTTTTTTTTTTTTTTTTGTATTTATTTTAAATAATTAGTCATTTCATAGTACATTTAGAGTTTCTCAAACATTAAGTTAGTAAATACTCAAATAAACTATTCATGCATATTTTTCTTTTTCTCGGTCAGTGGGTTAAAGAAAACATTCCTGTCTTATTCCGCATTAGAGGGTCTCGCCCATTATTTCAGAGTAAGGAATCAGGGTAGATCTAAACACCGAGGTAAGATGAGAAAAAGGAAGTTCCGGAAAGTGGATCCCCATTTTGTGCGAATTTTTTTTCTTCAACTTTGTCATTTCATTCATAAAAATGCAACGTCATACATTAAATAAAGAACAATAAATGGAAAAACACGAATGTAAAAAAAGAAAATTGTCGGAAAAAGAGAGAAAAAAACATTAATACAAATCAAAAAAGAAATACAAATGAAAAATAATTGATCAATCGATTAATAAAATAATTTAAAAAAACAAGGCTACTGTCGCCTCTGTGACTCCAGCAAACATCAAAGGCTGCCAGAGGTTCATGAATGATAATGCATGAATAATACCTGAACGGTGAGATATACAAACAGCGTGAAAAGTCTGGCATACGACCGCGAGATTATCCGCTGGTGGATATGAAACACGGAGGCTGTTTTTGCATTACATGACTTTTTTTCAAGTCAAGAGAACTGCTCCCTTCGAAAAAGTGTGTAGAGCGTAATTCCATTAATGTAACCGTTAATGGTTCCGAGATTACAATAAATGAAACAATTCATCATAATTACACGGTGAACAGAGAGAGAGAGATTTTGGTGAGATTTGCTTAAAAGAAAAAATGTCTTTCTGAGTTTTCTTATAACCTTTCTACCTTTTAGTCAAGCTAGTTTTGTGGAACTGGTTGAATGCATTATAAATTAAATGTATTATTATTATTATTATTAATTAACTAGGTTGAATTAGGCCTAGATTGTAAATCCCCAACTTCCTGCTTTGTACAAACAATGACCCCAGATTGTTCTCCTCGATGTAAAAGTAGAAGTTATGTCCAACGATTACTATTCAAAAAAAAAAAAGAAAAGCTCCCATGGTGAGTACAATATGAACAATTAGAATAAAATATGATAAATGTAAGATACATCTCCCTGAGTCGATTCTAAATCATCAAATTTGGACAAAATTGTACGCAAAGTTGAGCAATTATGACCCGAAAAATGTGGACATGAAGCCCCCCCTAGTGTTGGGAATGTAAAACTAACCTCTCCCGGAATCGATCCAGTTCTTCCTCTCTCTAAGGTCTATGTGGGTCTAAAATTTGAAAATGATCCATGATAAAGTTCTAGTTTGTTTTTGAGCCTGCAAAGCTAATATTCAGTTTTGTTGTATAGAAATGTTGCCATGGCTTGTAATTAATGCCGTTTAACAGTTTTCTGCATCAGAGGTTAATTAACAGTGGGCTACTAAATAGGGATAGTTATTAATGGTTTATTACAACATCATTAGAACTGTTCAACAAACTATTAAGGGATGGTATGTATTGACTTCGGAGAACTCTAAGTCCGTTGACAACATCATTGCAGATTGTTGGTTACCCCATTAATACGTCCAAATATTCAAACTGGCGTCTGTGACAACTGGAAAAAATATCACGATGAACGTTTTCAGAGCACCATCTGTTGCACAGCTCAACCGCAACAAGGCCAGGTTAGCCTGAAAGACTCGCCTTATATGTCAGAGACAGTCGTTCACGGCGTTATAAATCAAACTACAATGTACGAATCTCCGCTTCGCTCACTGAAATGGTATTTTAAAGTCTTGCTGAACGCCAGTAGACGATTCTCTCGACTGTTTTGAATTAATAGAATGCTTCTTTTCTTTTCTTTTTTTTTCTTCCCAGACCGAAGATTTCTCTGTGCTCCTTGGGTTTTACCGGTTGGTCACTGTCCTCCTTGCTCCACACCTCCACCCTCCAGCCATTCCATCCACCTTTTCTGTCCATTGCCCTCCTGACAGCCACCCATCAACCTGGGTGCAATTTAAAAAGCCCTTCAACAGCTGCCATTCCACAGGGCTGGCTATCAGTTCAGCTGCCAAATCCCAGACAGGGACTCTGCTTCAGCAGGCAACTTTAAACGTCAGGTTGCCCCCCCCCCCTCCCTCCCTCCCCAATCCCGAATAGACTGCAGGTAAAAGACTGATCTCAGAGATCGGTCCGGCTGAAGACAGAGTTTCAAGCCAGCACTGTCACTTCCTGCCTGACGTATTACAGCCAACATCTGGCCCACAGCATCGGAAGATAACATCCCGATGAATAAGGCTGAATAACATCTGCATAGAATCTAGAATTAAACACGACCTACTCCGTCGTCATGAATTGAACATGAAACTGATTTCAAAACCAGATCGGTTAACGAATGGACTAAAACGGAATAGAATGCCTTTATTGCCATTGGACCATTAAAAAAATGAATACAAAAATCATAGAAGGAAACGCGGAGTACTACTCCTGAAAGGTGGTACTGTTAGCCACCAAAGTACCGACCCGGGGCGGCCCCCGAAAGGGAGCAGCCGAAAGACGAAGAAGAATACTAAAATGTAACAAATACAAGACAGATGTCCTCCAGTCGATACTTATACACCATATTTGGACTAAAATTGACCAACAGGAAGTTGTGTCCAAAACAACAGTGTTTTCCGTATAAAAGCTCAACCATGTAAGTAAAATACGAGCTAATAAAGTGAAATGTGATGCATAAAAGAAAGATATCCTAGAGTAGATTCACACTCACCAAATTCTGATTAAATTGGACCGACGGTTAGGAAGTAATAAAGTTTTCCGGTAATAAAGCTCAAACCCAGTGAGTAAAATTTGAATAACTAGAGTAGAATGTGATTTATGCATCGCAAATGTATATTATATTAAAAATATAAGCAATATAAGCAAAACAGTGTTTTTCCAAACTCCCCTGAAGCAGTAAAACATGAACTATTTAAACAAAATAAACTTATACAAGATAGATCCTCTTGTGTCGATTCATATGCCCAAAAATTTGACTAAATTGGAGAAAGGCTTAGTTGTCTGAAAAACAGTGTTATTTGCAAGAGTAACCATTAAAATATGAACGATTGGAGAAAAACATGATTCATACACGATAGATCTACTTGAATCGATTCATATGTGACACATTCGGGCTTATTTGGAGCGACGGTTGATAAACGATGGCCGAAAACGCCCTTCAGAGTCAGAAATATATAACCAGACTTTTCCCAAACTCAGTCCAGTTCTTCCTTGCATTAAGGTCTGTGTGGGTATAATATGGATGTGGACAAGGACGCATTGGCGATCCCATAATAGCCCCGACTTTTCGTGAACAGAATCATGAAGGCTCAACATAATGTCTCTTTCAGGGGGGAGGAAGGCTCTTAATAAAGACGAAATTTCGTTTTCCTGCAGAGGTTTATCCCTCCCCGCTGTAAAGGCATCGTGTCGGCATGCAGACGCCGCATTGGTTGCTTTTCTGAAAGTGCGTGTAGCCTGAAACGATGAAGTGAACGCGTCTCCGGCTGGAGGCTGAGCCGCCTGCTGCCTTGCACATCTCCCCACCATATGTCTTTGTCAAAAATATTTGCTCCGCACCGAGTGAGGGATGAAATCAATCCAAGTGCTATTTTCGCAGTGGCTCCATCTTGAAGGCAGCAAAAAATGTCCTGATACATGCCAGATCGGCCCACATTGTCAAACGTAACAACTGGCCACCAGTGACATTCACAGACGGACCATCTGGTCTCACGCGTCCAATAGTCGTTTAGGGAAAGAACAGAATGTATGAAGCCTTTCTGCTGTCTCCATTAACAACTGTTAGAGACGGATGTGAGAGTGTTATGGGCCAATCAAAGAAGTGTGCCGTGTGCCAGTCGGAAAAATGTGTGAAGATGGTCTATAGGCACTATTAAAATAAAGGAATAAACCACTCTGAGTGACTGAACAGATGTACTCGCCGGCCTTTATCTCCTCAGTTTCACCCTCTCAGCTGGACCTCTCATTCACACGCGATCTGCGACGCCTGAAGATAAAATCCGCCGCACAGCAAGGCTGGCGTCAAGCACTCCAACGCAAATCCAGTCCAGTCATAAACTTCATAATAGAGGTTCTAGGTAGAATGCGGTTATTTAAAACATGGGATAATGTTCAGCTCCTATATATTTCTTATACTTTAGTAGTGGTCTAATGCTAAGGTAGATGTTGTATAAACCGTGGTGCTGAGGTCTAGTAGTAGCAGCAGTAGTAGTAGTAGTAGTAGTAGTAAGAAAAAATGCCGATTAAGCTGAATTGTGCCGGTGCTGCTTGTAGCTGAAGGACTGAAGCTATATTTCCTACGACTGTTCCTGGACCAGTTCCCGCTTGGTGTTGCGGTCTCCTGCTGTCTGCCAAAGCTTTTAGTCCATTGTGTGGCGGCATCAGTTTTGCCCACAGCCAAAAGACTACATGAACAAAAGCTCCAGTTGGCTGGGTCACACTGCGATGTACCTGGGGGTTGGTACGAATGTCTCGCATGGATTGCGGAGGGTAACTGTTGGGTCCATTAACATCAGAGCGGGGCTGCAGCTTCCAAGCTGAAAGATTGGCCCTAAGCGAGCTGGCATTATAGGGAAACATCCTTCCTGATCCTATTCAGCAAAGAAAGTTAATGGACTTGAAGTGGGTCGTCTAGAGTTAAATGGAATCTGCTCCCAATGGAAAGGCTTTGATGTGGCAGAGATTAAGCAATTGTTGTAATTTTTATGTGCAAGAGAAGAGGGCTCTCGCTCTCCGGGAGCAGCCTCTTTGACATTTTCGAGGCCCATCAATGGTTGCTTTACTCGCCTGGTAACAACATGACATGACTCTTGAGGGTGTTATGTAGGAGGTATGTGTGCAGGTTTGCTTGGTAATACAGATCAGTCATTACATTATCACCAATTATAACCCATTATAATCCCTAAACCCCTAACCTTTAACCCTGGATTATCTGGTTTCAGTGGCACCTGTCAGTTGGTGGGATATCATTTGATGAACCAAAATGATGGTGGCTATTCGACTAAGTGAGAACATTTCCAGAGCTGGAAGCATTGTTGGTTGTTTTAATCTACAGTGGTTAATACCTGCCAAACAGGTCTAAGCAAGGAACTGGGTCACGGGCACCCCAGGTCAATTAGGGGTGAGCTATTTTGGTTGCAAAAAGTGGATCTACACAATAGGAGGCAGCGAGTTTTAATGTTTTGGCGGATCGGTGTAATTTAAAGATGCTGATATGATCTGACAAAAGGCTATAATATCCACATATATAGTCTGCTCAACTTTCCACTTCAGCGTCTCTGTTCAACCCACTTAGCCACCAGTTCCAGCCACAAAGAAACATCAAAAGGAATCAATGGATCGAAGGCAGCAATTACCGCCTTTGATCATTGGATTCCTTTGATATTTATTTTGGGGTGCATCAGTGGGTTGAACAGAGACGCTGAAGTGGAAGTTACAGGAGATGAGTGGCTACAGAGTATATGAAAATACTCAGAGATCTTGTTGGTCTTTATTATTTCCTAAACCTTGGGTATCGTTGTGGCTTGGCGAAGGTTTTAGCTCTGTCAGTTTTTTATTTTAATTTTATTTTAGATGCTGTGACACCCGTAATCCTTCTCACAAACAAGCAAACGAACAAACAGGCGTGAAAACATACGCCCCCCACCCCACCCCGGCAGACGTAATGATGAAATAGAGATCAGAGGTCTTAAAAGGTTCATGCCTTCACACAAAGCCTGTCTTGTTTTTTTCTTGATGAACACTCTTGAGTAGGAATAAGGTCGTATATGTCAGGTTTATCCCCCGCCACTTCCCTCACGGCAGCCTCGCTCTCGCCAACCAGCGCAGAAAGAATCGCGGATCTCTGGGATATATCAGTTAATGGTAGAAGTGTCCTTCCCGTACCCTTGTGTAATAGCCAAGCATCATTAGTGCGAGGGTTAAGAGAGGACCCAGTCATCCATATGTTTCAATAATTGCCTTGCACTTCTGTCAAGGCCCATACAGAAAGACGGAGCTTCCATCGCAGCTCCGCAGACAAAATGAGTGATGAGGAAAAAAAGGTGAGCAAATGCATCGTTTTCCCTCGTCAAACTCCTCCCGCTGCTTTTCCGCAAGCATCCAAAGGTGAAATATACAAATATTCTGGTTTTATCGCATAAATGATGCTACGGGGCCATTCCTCAGCCTCGGCTGCAGAGGCAGAGCTTTGATTGACACATTATTTCTGTAAAACCCCCGTCACTCCTGTCATAAATCGCCCAAATCATAGTCCTCAATCTTTTTTCTACCTGGTTAGTCTTACGAAACTGCATATATTCTGTCAGATTATTCATAGTGGGTTCCCATGCAATCATGTCCTCGTGTGTTCAAGGAGCCGGTTTAGAATCGAAGGTCCAGAACAATACATAGCCTATGAATGGGCACGATTCGACTTGGCGGTGTATGGAAATATTTCTTACATCATTACGTATGTATAGAATTCATTTATAATCAAAACGAACAATAAATCAACATTTTTTTAAAGGACATCGGGAACTGTTATATCACAAAAAGATCTTGGGCTACTATGGATCGTCATAACGGGTTAACCCGATAACACAAAAACTCCTTCATGGATCATTTCCAAAGTCTATAGCCACATAAAACTTAATGCGAGGAAGAACTGGTGGGATTTGGGGGAAGGTTGGTTGTATATTCCCAGTACTAGAAAATATTTATCGGGCCATAATTTCACAACCGTTGGTCAGATTTAGTCCAAATGTGGTGTATATGAATCAGCTCAAGGATATCTATCTTTTACACATCGTGTTTTACTCTAGAAGTTCATACTCTACTCACTAGGGGGAGCTGTTTACAAAAACTACTTTTTTCCAGACATAATTTCCCAATCGTTGGTCCAATTTAGTCCAACTTTGCCAAATATGAATCGATTCCAGGAGATCTATCTTGCGAATAATTCAATTCAATTTAGAGGGGTTGCTCGTACAATGCAGGGGGATTGGGTTCTTTTCAAAGGAAAAAATCCGTCACAGGGAAAACATTAGAGCACTGAAAATCACCTTCAGTTTAATATTTGCCATCTAATTTTCTAATTTATCATTTTATCTCTGCTATCATTTTGAAAAGACAAACAAAATTCCTTTTGCTTTTACCAACTATGAAAAAAAAGAAAGAGAAGATGATGACAAAGAAAATTGAATTTGCTGGGTAATGATCATAACGCCTGTATTCATTGTTAACCTGAGCTGTTATTGTGCAGAAAAGTGACATCATGATGTAAAATAGCAGGTAAAATATGCATAAAGACAATGTTGCTGTCACGGAAACAAATCACAACTAACGAGGAGAAGCTATTTCTTATGTGCAACCAAGAGAAAATCACCCTGTATAACTTTAAAAATCAAGCTGACAGGAATAAAAGTATTGACATTTGGTTTCTCTCATTTGTGTTTAATATCCGTAAACACTGAAATACCTTCTGACGTTATAATCTTGAGTAAATAAGCAAAAAGGGACGATTCTGGCAGGCAGGTTGCTGAATTATTCACTATGTTTACCATCTAATTGCCCCCAGTCTGCTATTTAGTGTCGCAGACTCTACGTGGGTAAAAAAAACGCTGCAAATGATGAAATGTGACACAAAACAGTAAATTAGTGAGAAAACTCTATATGGAGTTAGTTTATTTTTGAATTCATCACGACCACGGCGAAGGCCTCACGCTGTCGTCCCGGACAGTAAGGGTATCCACTGTGTTGTATCAGCAACTTTCCTGATTGAACTCCTCAAATTAACTGTGAAGTCCGAAAAACAGTGTTTATTGCATAAAAAGAAAAGTTCCCAACTGTTAAAATATGTTATTAAATAGAAAGCTTAAAAATGTCTCTCCTCGATATGCATTAAAATCGAACCAACAGTTAGGAAGTTATATCCGAAGTAGAAGGTTTTTCATCAAAAAACACCCCCTATAATGACTTAAATCGGAATTACTTGAGTAAATTAGGATATATATGTATTTAAATATAACATATACCTCCTGGAGTCGATTCATATCCACCAAATTTGCCCCAAATTGGACCAACGGTTAGGAAGTTATGTCTGAACAACAGTTTTCTGTAAAAAGAAAAAAAACTCCCCCTAGTGACTAAAATATGAACTATTGGAGAAGAATATGATACATAAATGAAAGATATTCTGGAACTGATTCTTATACACCCAATTTTTGACTAAAACAGACCAACGCTTAAGAAATTATAGAAAATCTAAAGTTTTAGAGACGAAGCCTCCCCCTAGTGGCGGAAATATACAACTGACCTATACCGGAATCGATCCAGTTCTTCCTCTGACCAAGATCTATGGGTTTTAAAATGCTCCATTAATAGGAAAGAATCAGCTAGCAGCAGTGATGAGGATTCAATAATATCCCTGACTTTTCTGGGATAAAATGACAATTAATACAATTAATGATCTCAATCAAGATGAGGAGAAAATGTCCGAGTAAAACCAGCAAACGACGGGAAAAAACGAGGGAAAAGGAGAATCGTAATTTAATGCATTAAAGCGTAACGTCGGATTGAATAGGCCATTGACTTCTGCGGCATTATTTTCTTTTATCTCAGGGTCTGAAATAAGCTTTAACATTCCAGTAATGCTGACAATGCTGGACCTTTAAACAAAGAACACTGAAGCATAAAAAGGGGGAAATGGCAAATGCATTGGTTCACAAAGTCCGAATGGTCTCTGGAGCGGCGACGGTATTTTTCAGCCGGGATGACCGGAGCGTCTTTTTTTGGGGGGGCTGCAGGGACGTGGGATTCCTTTCAGCACAGGAGCGGCGCTGCTAAATGAGCCGCGTTAGTTTAATGGTCATTCAATAATGTGAGTTTGAATGAGATTTCCTGCTGCTGTGATTAATGCTGATTGATGCCTTCAATGACTCTGTGTTGATGAAGGTTAAGGCCATTTATCGATGTGTTTGAGGGTACAGGGGGATATGGTTTTTCTGGATTATTATCCCGAGAAATACCAAACACGAAAGGTCAAACAACGCATCCGCACATTCTTCGTGTTTATGCGATAATTCGCAAACTATCTCATGGATCATTTTCATCAATTTTATAATCCCATCGATCTAAGTAAGAGGAATAACTGGTTTGATTTTGGGACAGGTCAGTTACACATTCCCGACACTAGGGGGAACTTTACCTGAAAAAGTTTTTGGGCCGTCATTTGTGGCGGCCTCAAGGAGATTGATCTAATATTATTCTGTAGTTATGGATATTTTACTATCTTTCCATCTCTCTCTCTATCTATCTATCTATCTATCTATCTATCTATCTATCTATCTATCTATCTATCTATCTATCTATCTATCTATCTATCTATCTATCTATCTATCTATCTATCTATCTATCTATCTATCTATCTATCTATCTATCTATCTATCTATCCATCCATCCATCCATCCATCCATCCATCCATCCATCCATCCATCCATCCATCTATCTCTCTCTCTCTCTCTCTCTCTCTCTCTCTCTCTATCGATAAAATCTACCTCATATGAATTGAAATCGTACTTTTCATATTTTATCACACTGGTTCATATTTTACTCACTAGGGGGAACTATTTTTCATCTATAACCTCATATCTCATTTAGGAAGTTCAGTCAGGTGGATTGTTTTTAAAACGCAGGGAATTTCGGGGCTTTTGGGGGGGACGTATCCTCGTTGTCAGGGACGACAGCCGGGGACAGGATTATATATTTTTTTTGATGAAATCCCTCATCGGGACAGGACTGATTGTTAAAGTGCAAATCGACGTCAAATCGGGCGTTTTATCCTCCGGTGTGTAGCCAGCATTATCAAATCACCAATTAAAGCCTAAGCTGCCTTGTAAAATCAATTAGGAGTTGTTGTTTGTGTTCCAGGTAGATACAGCGCCGGCTGATATTCATCTAAATCAGCCACGAAGAGTGGTTTAAACCTGCCAGGTGAGCAAAGAGTATATAATCTGTCAAATGTAATGACTGAAAATCCACTAAAATCTTCTTCTCTTCTCCGGAGAGGTTTCAGACTCTGGGTTCAAATGTGAATTAAAATACTGATTAAATAAAACTTTTTCAAAGGTTTAACCCAAGACGAAGTGTTTCATGTACAGAGAATTTTAATTGAGAAATCAACATTTTTTCACAGACACATAATGTATTTTTGAAATATTTTTTCTGTTTAAATTAAGGGTTGCTGTTGCTAAATGGTTAAAGTCGGTTTATTCATACAAGTCCAATCCGTCATTTATAGAGAATAATACTTTTAGAGTGATAACTTACTCGTGAAATTGTGGCATTGTTCCTTTAATCTTAACAAAAGTTTGTATTTTCACAGTAAAATTCTGTTTTGAACATATTCTGACCAGAAATAAGAAAGTTATTTAGTGTTTCTTCAATCTACAATAATTCACCCACTCTACAAAAGTGATACTGATTTGAAATTTACCGTCATCTTTTTTTTTTATAGTATGAACAACTGAAAAGTTTTACAGTTAAAGTAAAAAAAAAAAAAAGTTGCAATAAACTATTATTATATGTGATTCACTATTTTATGGTAAACAGGATGACATAATATTTATTTTTTAAATGGAAATTTACCGTAATGTCTACCACATAGTGACCTTATTTTTTACCGTAAAATTTTGACAACCACAGCTGCTTTATTTTACCGTAATTTTTTACCGATTTTAAATTTTTCTCAATTTTTTATTTTTTTTAACGGGCATGACTATCTGTGTGTGGCGACTTACCACCAGAGCAGATTCCCTCCCGTTATGTCTGCTAGAGGTGTTGTATGAGATGCGTACGCTGTTACTGGCTGCTTGAACTGAAACAGTCGGTCCAAAGAACTGTGACACAGAAACAAACCGGCCGTGTGATACTTTTGTAATTCCCACATCCTTACAAATACCGCCTTAATGTACACGTGTGGGTAAAACACTCTTTTCTGCGTTCCCCCTCAGTACCGCCCCCCCGGCGTACGTGACAGACGCTAACTTCTCTCTCGGCGTACGATACAAGCAGCCGTCCCGACATCCGGGCCCGTCTGGTAACTGCTGGCTCACAGACATTCAGAATAGCCTCTCAAAGTTGTTTAACGTCTAGCAAAGATTTTTTCAGTCATAAAATGGGTCACGTAGAAGCCCCCCCCCCCACGCACTTTCCCCCAAGGTCAGTAGGTCTCTGTTGGCTGATGGCCCGCGCAGCTGGGAGCTGCAATTATGCAGCAAAAGCGTGTATTATACTGGTTTAGTCACGAGTTGTTCGGCGCCCCACCAGGACCATGCATCACATTCGGTTGCGCCGTGTTATGCTTTTGGAAGGCCGCCGTCAGCCCAGAGGAGGATCATTAGTTCGTATGTAAATGGGAGCAACGGACGCAGATTTTAACCTTGCCGGCACGGATCGGGAGCTCGCTAGCAAGGAAATGACATATACGGGTCGCACAGCCCAAATACTAGAACTGCCCGTGGTAACGGCTGTTGTAGTTGTGCATGATAATAATATGTGTATATTATATATACATAAATATATATATATATACATATGAATATATCCAAATTTATGTCCCCGACAACTCCTTTGTGTTAATGTGACAATGCAAAAACTCTTTCATGAATCATTCTCAAAGTTCATATCCCCCATTGATGTTAGTGCGAGGAAGAACTGGATTGATTCTCAGGAAGATTGTTGCAAATTATCCACCACTAGAGGAAACTTTATTTCCTGAAGATTTTAGTTAATCATTTCTTCACTCTTGGTCCAATTTAGTGCCAATCTAGTATGTTTCATATTTTACTCTAATAGTTCCTATTTTATCCACTAGAGGGAGGTTTTTTACAGAGAACACAGTTCTTGGGATATAAAATTTCTAACCGTTGGTCCAATTCAGTCCAAATTTGGCCCTAATGAATTGGTTAACGCGATTTAATTTATCTATTTCATATTTGACTTGAATACTTCATATTTTATTCTAATAGTTCCTATTTTATCCACTAGAGGGAGAATTTTTACAAAATAACACTATCTTTTTTTTGGATATAACTTTATGACCGTTTGTCCGATTTTGTCGCAATTTGGTTGATATGAATTGACTTGAGGAGATCTATGATGCAAACATCATATTTTTACTTTAACATGCTGACATTTTGCCCACTAGGGGGCATATTTGTTTTATGACATACACCGTTTTTCAAGCATAACTTAACACTAAATGTAAGGAGTTCAATCAGGGGGGGGATTGTTTATACAACACAGGGGACTGGGGGCTTCTCCGGTTAAAGTTTGTATATATTTAAACAGCTTAGTCGACCATGTGATGTTTAATTTAATCGTTTGCATTACAATGTAGCGTTTTTGTGTGTTGAAGCCGTTATTCAACAGCTCTTTTTCTCGTTGTTTTACGTTTGTATAGTTTTTCTCTGGCCTGTCCTGCTGTGGGGAAACAGTTTCACGCAGAGATCAGTGGAGCGCACCTAGTTCAGTGGATGCTTCTGTACGTTTTGATGCAACAGCTCATTCTTCCTCACTCGGCCGGACCGAGTCAAAGATGCAAATGCAGCCATCCGAGCGTGGAAAAACCCCTGACCTCGGAAGGCGAGTCTGAAATTATTATAGAAACGGCCAGCATTTTTCCTTTTCTCCTAAAAGAACGTGAAAAATGTATCGGCTCATTTATTTAGTCTTTTTTGTTTTTTAGAGGAATAGAAAAAAAGGCCCGCGGGGGTTTTCTTTCATCATCGTATTTGAAGAAAGGATCAGAAAACATCACAGAGTGACAGATTTAGCCTGATTTTAAAGGCTTGGCATTTCAGACGAGATTATATCTGGTGTGATAAAGTCAGGGCATTTTGCATTTTGCAGTGCGGTTGAGGTCAAACCGCACTGCAAAATGCAAAATCAGTTCCCCCGACCAGAAAAGGGACTGAGAAATCAGATTAAAGCTGCAACATTGGTATGCAAGGGTGCACAAACAAGAGCACATCATGGCCGACGGCAAAGATTCTACTTCATGTTTGAGACGCGTGAGTGTTTTTGTGGGAAATATGAAAAATGTATGGCTGGAAAATCACAACCATAAGCGAAACAATGACACGATTATTTTGGGGAAAGTGCTTCAAGTCCATTCATCCAGTTTTTGGTATGACTTTGAGATAAAACGTTCATAAAGGGTTTATGAATGGTTTATTTTTAGTTTATTACATCATTTGTGAACATGTTATAAATCATAAATAAGCTTCTTTAACATATTAAATACATGCTTCTTGCCAAATAGTGACGCGGTAGTGATTTTTAAAACATTTATAATAAGTTACTTTTAGTGGTTTATTAATGGTTTATAAGGTGTTTATAACCTATTTTATAACCAAACATTCTTAAATCCTTCATAACGTGGTATTTAAAGTTCTATGGAATGCAATGGTGGTTTTCACCTTTTTTCACTTTTTGAATTATGTCGTAATAAATAATTATAGTAGAATTATTATTTTTGATAGGAGATGGAGTCCATACAGTTTCAGAACCAGTCATCCATGACAAGCGGCAGAAACGATATCATCCCTGATGTGGCGACCCTTCAGCGAATTTGCTGTATATTAATCAAATTGACCTGAAAAAGTGTTTATAGGAGGGAAATATTCCCCCCCTCAGCTCTTCTAAGTATTTCCACACAATCAAAAGCGTTGATGATGAAGAAGAAGACTCCAATGAGTAAAAAAAAAAAGAAAGAAAAAAAAACATCGCCGAGTTTTGGGTCGACCAAGTCGCGAGCCGCCCATGTGGAACGTGGCGAGTAATAATCAGCACATTAATGTGGGGGAGGCGACTTGAGGAAATGAACTGTTAAGGAACATCTGAGGCCGCGACAAGCTGACGCGAAGAATATGCTCCTCCGGTGGCTTCAACGACGCTCAATGGCCAATCCCTGAAGGAGAAAGGATTCTATTTATAGTCACCTGACTTTAATGGCGTCTCAAGATGTGATGCGTTTTTAGTGCTCTAAGTCTGAGCTAATTTCCCAGGTATATATATATATATATATATATATATATATTTGTTTTAAGATTTGGAAGTAAAGGACATAAACGTCCCCCTACATTTATCACTTTTGGTCAATTTCAAGACTAACATAACATATTGGAGGAAAAGCAAACATGTGGTGGCGTCTGCAAAAAGTCATTTAATGTTATCAACCTGGGAACCATCAACCGGCACTTAAATGGAGCCAGAGATTTTAAATAACCTCCAAAAAAAGAGGTTTTTAGAGGTCTCTCTTGATCTTGCCTTTCTCTACACTTTGCATTTAATGAACATTATTCTCAAAGTCTGACACTGAAAAATCCATCTGATCCGTTTTTCTGTACAATGGAACCTGTTGGACCCCGACTGGGAGAACAAATCAGCCCTTTAATACACATTAAGTGTAAAAGAATCGTTATCATGTCGAAAAAAAGAAAAATAAAGACGTTGTGTGAAGTCTGGACCAATGACAACAGCCCGTATTTGTCGGCTAAGGTACAAGCGAGTCATCCGATGAAAGGATGGGTTCTCTCTTTAACCCTCAATTATTGGTTTGGACTTTTTTTATTGGTTTATTTGGCAGGGACATTGTACATTAATAAACATTTCTGTAAATGTACCAGAGTTAGACGAAAAGGAAATTTTTCATCCGCGTTCCCTTTCCTATGAAGACTCAAAGAACCTAAAAACAGGGCAGGAAAAACCAGACATGGAGAAAATCCCTGTCTTCATACTTGATTTAGACCATTCTGCTTGACAGGGTAAAGCTCTCTCTCTCTCTCTCTCTCTCTCCCCCTCTCTCTCTCTCTCTCTCTCTCTCTCTCTCTCTCTCTGTCTCTCTCTCCCTCTCTCTCTCTCTTCCTGAAATAAATTTTGAGGAACTTATTTGGAACCTTATAAACTGAACGAGATAGCATGTCCTTAATTGACATTAAAATCATCCGGGGTGAATGTGTGTTTGGTCGAAATATTTTTATTTGAGCCATTCAACAAAAATTGGACTTAATCAGAACAAAGATCATGAAGTTATAGTCCAAAAATCAATGTTTTTTTTGGTAAAGAGAGCAACGCTAGTAAGCAGAATAGTAACTATTAGATTGAAATATGACGTATACAAGATAAATTTCTTCAAGTTGATAAATTTGCACCACATTTGGACTAAATAGGACCAACAGTTGAGAAATGATGGTGCAAAAACTGTGATTTTGGCGATAAATCTCCCCCTAGTGGCAGAAATATGCAACTGACTTCTCTTAAAGTCACCTTCTACCGGGGTTGTAAAATAGAAAAATGATGCATAAATATTATTCTGACTTTACAAGTTGCAACCTGAAGACATCTTTAGTAAACTTCATCTGATGCACACCAAACTTTTCAGCCAAAGAACGCACACAGAATAGTTGAAATTAAATAAATGAAATATTACATAATTGAAGAGAGACTAACATTTAGATTTTTAAGACTGACAGAACTCTTTTGGTTCTTCAGTATTTTCACATAAATTATGTATTTAATTAGATTTAAAGGCATTCCGCCATTCTTCCATTGTTCCATGTACGTAGGAGTCGTTTGCACTCGGATATAAGAAACAAGACGTGAGCGTTCACATCACACCATTAGACGAGCCGCGGATGAGACGGTACTTTCCGGCCCGTGTTTGAAGCAGCTGCTGAGTTCACACGTCGCTACTGTCATGACAGAGATGTACTTCAATCTATCAGCCCCACAAAGTTATTTCTGTGGCGTTTGGAGGACGGCGTGTTGGCCACCGCCTCATATAGTCAGGAGTCTATATAACAGCCAGCTGTAATTATCTGTATCCACACAGTCTCTCCGTCTCAGTCTAATCGCTGGAGCAGCTCCGACTGAATAGGGGAGTATTTATATATGAAATTAAGGTGTAATTAAAATTGGAAATTGGCGCTAAAGGGGCTGAAGGTGATTATGCTCATTTGCATAGTACACTGATTCCCATTTTTTAATGATGCCTTCACCATCGCAACTGGTTTTGAACACATTCTGGACGTCAGTCTTTTTCTCTGTTTTTTTCTAAATTTCGAGAAAAAAAAGACGATTAGAAAAAAAAAGTGTTCACCAGAGATAAAACGTTTCATTCTTAGCATGTCTGCCGGGGTACGTGGAAATCATAGCCGGTGTCCTGATATCAGTGTAACAGTCGTTAAATTCAACGTACAGCCGTTATTATCAGTATTATTTTATTTATTCAAAGCATCTGTTGAATGTTTGTTTCTTGGATTTGTTTTTTTTTTTCTCTCTTCACTGAATCATCGTTGCTTCGCTGTTATCCCTTAAGAGCAGGAAACGTAAGCATTGACGGAGAATCTGGCGAGGGAATCGCCGAGAGTGGGGACTGGGAAAATAAACATTAGCATTCAGCTCATTTTTCACAGGCATAACATTTTCTAATTTGCTCCATTGGACTTGTTTTGAAGCAAATGGGGAACTATTATATGGGCTAAAGACCAAGGAGAAACTCATTACTTCTCACATTATTGTCGCAGATGAAAGGAGGGGGGGGGGTGGGGGGGACGCTACAGTCGCGGGCTGAAGCCTCGGCGTGTCATCCAGGTTGTAAATGGACCCCTCTCGGCTAATACGCAATTGCGTCCAAAGCCATCCCTGATATTTGGTGAAGGGATGTCACGACTGCTCCAGCTGTCATAGACACAGCTGTTCACTTTCCCCTTGAGTGAGCAGAGCTGCCCTCGCCCTGCGGCGTGATGGCGCGTGTGTGTGTGTGTGTGTGTGTGTGTGTGTGTGTGTGAGACAGAGTGTATCCTACAGCATGGTGCACGGATACTGACAAGGTGCACTAGCAACCTAGCAGCTTATTCCAGGACGCAGCGATATAAACATTCGTATACGAGTAAATTGGGAGCGGCTGGGAAGAAGAAGGCCGCGCTTTTTTTACGCCGCGTGTTCGCCAACAATGAGGAATAATAATAATCCAATAATAATTAAGAATCCGTAATGATATAGGAGGATCTCTATTTGTGTTTCTGTATTATGTATTCTATTATTAATTCAGATTTTCTAACCCCATCGAGCTTAGCGAAAGGAAGAACTGGATTGATTTGGGGAAAGTTCAGAGGCATGTTTCTGCGGTGACTCAAGAAGATTTATTTTCTTTTACTCTGAAATTTTTTTTTTTTTTACAAAAGGAAAAAAAAAATTTTTTTTAGACACAACTTCTTAACTGTTGATACGATTAAGTCCAAAGTGGGTGGATATGAATCGACTCAAAGTGGTTGATCTTGAATGGATTTTAAATTCAACTGAGTTGTAAATTTCACTCAGTAGGGGGAGTTTTTCCCCCCCAAAAAAATAATTTATGAACATAATCTCAAAACATTTGTTCCAATTTAGTCTTAATCAGGTGTTTATGAATAAACCCCAGTAGATCGATCCTGTAAATATCATATTTGAGTTTAGTAGTTCACATTTTACTCACTAGGGGGAGCCTTTTGGCATAAAGATACTGTTTTTCTAACACAACTTCATAACCTTTGATCCGATTTAGTCCAAGAGATCTGTCTTTTATTTATCATATTCTACTCTAATAGTTCATATTTTACTCACTACGGTCCAATTTAGGCTTAATCTGGTACATATGAATGGGCCCGAGGAGATCTGCCCTGAATATATCGTAATTTACTGTAAAAGTCGATATTTTACTTTGCAAAAAAACACCGTTTTATCGGCCATAACCTCGCAACCGTTGATCCGATTGAGTCTGTATCTGGTGTAAATGAATGGACCAGAGGATATCAGTCCTGTAAATATTATATTACCCTCTAATAGTTAATTCACTCACTAGGGGGAGCTTTTTTCTTTCACATAAACACTGTTTTTTCAATCATAACTTCCCAAACGTTTGTCCGATTAACTCCAAATTCGGTGCATAGACATTGACTCGATGATTTCTATCTAGGCCACATTGTGTTTTAATTTTAATAGTTTCTCAATATTTGGAGCTTTTTCTTTTCACCAGAACGGCATACATCTCTACCTCACATTTCATTTAAAGAGTTCACTCGGGCATATTCGGTTACATGCCCTTGCTGTGGGCGGCGTAGGCGTGGGCCCACTTTCTTCTGTTGAAGCTCTGACATGTTTACTGATGACGAGTGTTTACAGGTTTCGCTTCTTGTCCACAGAAGCCTGATAGAACCTGAGGAAAAAGCCGCTGCTGATGTATGCACTTCCACATGATTGATGCCTCTACCCTTTGGCCTGGGCAAGCATTTACTTTATCACCGCGGTCTTCACACCATGACTGTGTACCTCTTGAGGTCTAGGTGTCCAAAGTGCTAAAAGGTCCGTATTGATTGCATACTGAAACGTTCAGTTATGATGAATGAGCACTTGCTAAATCAAATTCGGAGATTAATCGGCCGGCGGCGGTGTCATTAGGGTTTTGTGATGGGTGAATTAATATGGTGATTAAATGAGAGGTTGCTACTATGTCACTGTGTCGGCTCTGACAGGCTGACCCCAAATCGGCTCGCAATAGAGTAAAAGACACTTCATCATCTTGCACCTACAGAGTGTCTTTGACCTTTGGTATTTGCATTTATCATCCAGGCTTTCCCCTTAGACTCAGGCAGTAACTAGAATCCTTGCATGTGTGCAGGTTGGAGCACATTCGAATCGTTTTTTTTTTCTCTATCTATAATGTAAAGCGAAGAAATAAACATCCTCGGTTTTGCACGAATCAACCAACTAGCGAGTTCAGTTCGGGAAAATATGCAGTACATAAACAAACGCATTCTCCCTCCCTGAGATAAAATCTGTGATACGCCGCGTCGCTATGACCCTTCTACTCCATATGGTCAAAAGAGGGCAGAGAAAATAAGAGCAAGGCTCTGTGGGTGACTGCAGTTTGGCAGCCAGCAAATGCCAGAGGTCTGCGGTGTTGAAGCAGCAAAGCGATGGATATTACAGCCTTATTTTCTGTACCAGTGCTCCTGTCCCGATTTACATACTCTACTTCAGTGTGACAAAACATTTTGAGGGTGGGAGGGTAGATTTATAGCCCAAAATATACCCTTCCCAACGACTAATCGAACCAAACTGCAGCAGAATACATAAAAAAGATTAACTTATCAGTGACATCCGTGGCTGCGATGCAATTTAAACACCATTAATCTCAATGAGTGACAAGTGGTCCTGTGTAGGTGGACCCGCCAACATCTCTTGATCTTCTGTGCCATGCACTGGTGAAGGGAGGAGGGAGTAGGCTACCTGTGCTTTACTTTATATGTAATATACTAGGAGGTCACTTAGGTTATAAAAATGATGATTCTGAATAACAATGGATGGAATAACAGTATGTGAAATAATACGATAATGAGGAAATGTATTGATTGCGTTAGCTGAAGAAATCCCCCATTGGAAAAATAAAAATGGCGACGGGGGGGGGGGAGAGAAAGAAAAGTTAACTTCATTAATAATTTAGATATCTATTAAAATATGTAGGATTTAACCAAAAAACACTCGGAGGGTTCAAACCTCTGCAGAGGTAGAACAGTATCCGAAGTAACGGCAGAATGTCCCCAAAATATTAACAATCGTGCAAATATGTCCATTAATGTACGAGTTATTGCAAAGGAAACTCCAAAGAAGCATCGTGAGGTCATGACGTACTGTCGCCAGAACATAATCTATAATATCATATTATAATGTGTTATAATATCTATGTTTGTGTAAAATTCCATTACTTTTTTTTGTTAACTTGCTAACAAACACAAACAAACAAACAAACAAAGGTAAAAACAAATCATCTTCGGCAGAGGTAATAAGGTTCTGTGTTCCGGTACGGACCCAAAAGGTCCTGAGTTGCCCTCAGAGGTTGGGTTCACATGGTCGCGATTATCTAAATACGACGATTCAATCATCCGTATGCAATTCTGTTTAAACGGCCTTTGAGATTGACTTTTAGTGCAGGAAGTTCAATTATTCAATCTCTTTCTGCTGCATAAATAAAAAACTATGCAGCAACAATGTGACTGACTGGACCTCATTTTTAAGGACAGCGTACCCAGATGGGCTCCGTTCCTCTGCTGCTTTAACAGCGTGGATGCCGTGACTGTGATGTCACTGCGTCACTCAGGAACTCCTAATCACACGGTCCACCTCTCTTGTCTTTTCCACATTGTTGATGACGGTGGTGGTTCTTTTTGTGTGTGTGTAGCTGTTAATATTATTTCGTACTATCAGACCCAAAGACTTCACGGCCGTGTTTGTATGCAGTGTTTATAGTGATGTTTATAGTATTTATAGTGATTTTTATAGTGTTTTTAGTGATGTTTACAGTGTTAATAGAGATGTTTACAGACTGTATAGTGACGATTGTAGTATTTATTATGACGTTTATAGTGTTTGTAGTGTTTTTAGTGCATTTTATAGTGTTTATAGAGATGTTTATAGTGTTTATAGTGTTTATAGTGTTTTTAGTGTTTTTAGTGAAGTTCATAGTGATGTTTATAGACTTTATAATGACGATTGTAGTATTTATAGTGATGTTTATAGTGTTTATAGTGTTTATAGAGATGTTTATAGTGTTTATAGTGTTTATAGTGTTTTTAGTGTTTTTAGTGAAGTTCATAGTGATGTTTATAGACTTTATAATGACGATTGTAGTATTTATAGTGATGTTTATAGTGTTTATAGTGTTTATAGTGTTTATAGAGATGTTTATAGTGTTTATAGTGTTTATAGTGTTTTTAGTGTTTTTAGTGAAGTTCATAGTGATGTTTATAGACTTTATAATGACGATTGTAGTATTTATAGTGATGTTTATAGTGTTTATAGTGTTTATAGTGTTTTTAGTGAAGTTTATAGTGTTTATAGAGATGTTTACATACTTCATAATGACTATTGTAGTATTTATAGTGATGTTTATAGTGTTTATAATTTTTTTAGTGATGTTTATTGTGTTTGTAGTGACGTTTATAGTGTTTTATAGTGACGTTTATAGTGTTTTATAGTGAATTTTATAGTATTTATAGTGATGTTTATAGTTTTTAAAGTGATATTTATAGTGTTTGTTGTTTTTAATGATGTTTATAGTGATCTTTATAGTGTTATAGTGATGTTTTTTTTTAAACTAGCACCTTTTGACGAATGTCGACGGAAGATGACGTCAAAGTCGTATCAATTCCGATCTGATGGCTCACACTGAGGTCGCACCACAAAAAGTCCCAAATCGGAACTAGAAATCATCGGACTCCACGTTGTTTGTGCTGTTCACACTGCCATGAAAGAGTCACATACTGTATGAGCAAAAAAACTAGAACTGGAGCCGTATTCTTTACTCAAGTAGAAGTACTGTTAATGGTGGGGGAAACAAAACCTCCGGTATAAGTTAAAAAACTATTGGTCAACCTTTTAAGTCAAGTAAAAGCACAGGTTTGAAATTTAAATAAACGTTTCTACCAGCTGTGAAAACCTCTTTGAGCCTCATAGCATCGCATCAAGTCAAGTACGGATACCCCCCCAAAAAATCGACTTAAGTACAGCAACAGAGTATTTGTACTTTGTCGTATCCCACCTCTGGACCCGGTCCAAATGTTTCCTGCAGTGAAAGCGCTGCTGAAAAGATCATCACTCAGACGTTAGCAGAACCGAGCGACCTCCGGATGTTTTGATGTGTGAAATAATCTTATCGTGTTGATCGCCCATTCGCATGTCACCATATCTTCCAAACGGCTTTCCCTAATTTGAGTGGACAGGTCCGCCGTTGGGTCACGCAACAACATCATGATGCATTTGACCGGGAATAAAAACTGAAGTCAATTTCCTTTGGTCCCTCTGTGGGGGGCCCTTGGGGGGTGTTTGTGCCCGAGGGAGCACTTACTCCACTTCTGCCGACCCCTTTGTCCCGTTTCCTACCAGCATACTTCTCCCATTCAGACCATAACTGCTTTTCAATTTGTGGTCAAAACAAGCGGGTGCACTTTTCAGAAACCCCAATGGCTCTAAAAGCACTTAACCCCAGTACCGGAGAAATGATTTCCACGCCGTTATCAATATGGGATCCGGAATCGGAAATTCTTTCAGAACTCAACCTAAACTTCGCCTGAGGGAATTTTTGTTTGACCTCTTTGTTGGGCGCCATCATTCATTTCATCCATTCCATGAGTATCGCGTCGGACGTTATCACTTCTGGTTTCACCTGATGTATAAAAGCCTTTAATGTCCTCACAAATAAATACATTTCTTTGTATTTTTTATATTATTTATTCATTTACAATCTCCGACCCTTTAAATGTGTGTCAAGCGTGGAAATCATGTTTTAAACGGTAAAAAAAATCTCAAATTTTCGTGGAAAATATTCAATTTAACCAGATTATTCGATTGGTACTAACTTCAATATAAAGTCAAAGTATGTTTTATTAAAATTATTATTGTATCAATAAGTTACATAATTCTGTTTCGTAAATCTTCACAGGCTATGAATAAAATAAGACTTTCTCAAAACCTAATCGTTGGTTCCTCTTTTAGCTGTGGTGTCCTCCAGGGCTCCGTCCTCGGCCCCTTGTGGTTTAACATTTACATGCTGCCACTGAGTGGTATTAGAAAACCGGTTCAGTCACATTTTTCCACTCATTAAAAGTGACTCAAAATGTGCAGGACATCAAAGGGTTATTAAGATACCGGCCATAGTTACTGTAGTAGAAAACATTTGTATCCTCGGATCTTTCAACGGCGTGAAAAGTTGCGCTCAGTAGGCAACAAAGAAGGGCCAAATGGAAACAAATGCAATCGTTTTCAAACTTTCTGTGTCATATGCGACCGTAATTCAATTACTGTACCACCAAGGAGGCCGGGAATCTGTTGCAGAATGGCTCGTTCCAACTCGCTGCTTTGGGTAATGGTGTTTTCTTTGCTTGGGAAATGAAATATAATATCATTAAATAGAGATATGCAGAATGAAGTGTCGGCAGATTCATCTTGGGTGCCGGCTCAATCTGTTTGTGGGTGCTGAGTGGCTCCCCGATGACGGATCCGGCTTATCATTGAAACATCTCGCTCATGGAAATCTGGGGATTTGGCTCAAGCGACATTTTAGAGATTTATGGCTGTCAATATGTTGAGGTGGAAACAAAGAGGGGCAATTAAGGGAAAGATCCTGAGGAATGCTGAGCCGCCTCTCTTGCTAAGGAGCGCGAGCGCATGGATGACGGCGTCGCAGGTTTCGCATGTTCAATCCGCACGTGTGCAAGGTCGTAAATCACCGTCGGAACACGGCGATCACGCCGCTGACAAGGATCCCGCTTAACCGAAAGATAACATTTGCAGCATTACTACTTCTTCTTCATTACTACTTTTTTTTTTGCTCCAGATAGCAGTTAAGACGGTCTGAGGAGGTTGGAAATGATGAGGAGAGAGGCAATAAAGAAAAGCTTTGATGTTGTCATGCATTACGGCGCGGCGGCGTCCCCGGGATTTTGTTGAGCGCGTTGATTTAGTGAGCGCGGCAGAATCGGGAATGCAGATGGCTTCTGGTGCCGTTTGGGGGCCGAGCCCCGACATTAGAACCTCTTTTCTGACATCCTTTATCTCGGGTGACACTTTGAAACCTTCAGACACCACGACGTCAGATTGTGTTCCTCAAGTGTGGAAGCATGCCCACCTAATTCATTTGCTCGGTGTTGGGTGGGCAGGCTGCCATCAGGAAGGGGGGACCCACAGGAGCAACGGCAAACAGGCGCTCGAGCTATAGTGTCTAAACATATAATAATGACGTGTGAAAATATCTCAGTATTATATTACAATGACATAAAACACTGCTGATAGTTATTTGGATGAGTCGAAAAAGCGATCGCGTGGCTTTGCGCTCATAAAAAAAATGAGCGCGGCCTCGTGGAGGCTTGGCGGCGTCTCCTGATTCTGATGTCACACATGAGGTTTCCAGGTGTTCGGGTCTCGCCCGCCTCCGCTAAAGGATTCAGTACGTTGGTGTTTTACTCCGATACCTAGTTCATAAATCATGCAAGCAGCCACTTATGCAAAGGTGACAGATGTTCCCCTGATATCAGACACAGGAAATAAATAAATAAGTGCAAAGTGCAACAAATGAGCAGCATCCACTCGATGCGGTGGACATCTGTGCTGCAGAATGTCTCTAATAGCGGCTTCGCCTCCTTTGATTTAGAATCAAGGGAGATTTAGCTATGAGGTTTTATTTTAAAAGCAAAATTCCAGATCTGTCTTTTTTTTTTGGTTTGAACTAAATCTATTTATTCCTTCTTTTTTTTTAATTTTTCTATTCATCCACATTTTTGTAATTTTTTATTATTATTATTTTATGTTCCATGTTTTACATTTTAGTTATATTTTAGTATTACTGTAGGTAGATAGATAGATATAGATAGTTTTAAAAAACTATCATTGAAAAATAAACTACTCTTCTCATAGTTTCATTGTTTTTACTGCCTCCAGTGTTTCTTCTGGGCTTTTTGGACGATTAATGAAATCAATTCCTCAGTTAAGTTCTTGTTTTTATAGTCCTGTCATCTAGTTTGTTCCTGATGTTTGGTTGGAAGTTGGGGAATATTGGTTTTCAGCATTTTTTATTATTTTTTTGTATATCCTGTTTTTATAGTTCACACTTATATGTATGAAAAGTGTTACGTCAATAAAGTTTGATAGATGGATGGATGGACGAGTGAGGGAGGGAGAGAGAGTGAGAGAGAGAGAGAGAGAGGGAGGGAGGGAGGGAGGGATGGATGGATGGATAGACAGACAGACAGACAGACAGACAGACAGACAGACAGACAGACAGACAGACAGACAGATAGATAGATAGATAGATAGATAGATAGATAGATAGATAGATAGATAGATAGATAGATAGATAGATAGATAGATAGATAGATAGATAGATAGATAGATAGATAGATAGATAGATAGATAGATAGATAAATTCTTAAATTTACACACTAAATGTTTCTTATTACCGACAAAGATGTGCAAGAATGAATGAATTAAAACGCAAGAATATACAATGAGACATTGTATATCCCTGAACTGGGTTCGGATTGTGGATTACTTAAACCGCGAAACCGTTCACAGAGCTGCAGGCGCTCCTCTGTAAACGGAGTAACTACTATGAGAGTAACTGCTGAGTTAACCCCCCCCCCCTCCGTGTTCTGTCATCTTTTTTCCTTTCTCGTATGACTCACTGTCGCTATCACACATCAAAGTTGCAAGTTTGATCATCGCCGCTTTTTCATAGCGGTGATATGCGCAGGAATAATTTGCTTGCCAGGTGAAGCATCACACAGGATTGAAGTGACAAAACCAGGGTGCTGTGCCAATATCCCATTTCTGAGGGTTTCCTGCCGTTACTATTCAAGGATATGAATTGAGTATACATTTATATATATATATATATATATATATATATATATATATATATATATATATATATATATATATATATATATATATATGAATGTTGGCGCTAGAGATGACGTGAGAGCTAACCCACTGATTAATAGATGTGATCCAGTAAATTGATTGAACGGGGACCATAGCTGGAGGACTTGGTTGTCGGAGGAGTCCAAATACATTTTTACTTTAGCGATCTGCACGGTTTCTGGAACGGTGATCAAAACCAAGACTAATTTGATTTCAGAAGTATTTATATATTTCCTATTAAGATAAATAGAATGTTTTGAAGACTGATGATTGACAGCTCAATGCACTACTTCTCTCTCTCTTGGTAAAAGTCAATGTAACTCATCCAGCACTCTCTCTCTCTCTCTCTCTCTCTCTCCCTCCTGAAACATCGATAGATGCGTTGATCTACATAACCCAAGTTGATGTATATAGACTCTTCATACAGACTGGACTACGTATCTGTGCTAGGAACTCCTAATGCACACAAACAGGTATCACATGTAAGCGGACTGGACTTTTCCCCGCTTTAGAATCAGCTTCTAAACGTCTCACAATGAATCAGATGTGCTGGCCGCCTTCCGATATCAGTCATTTCTGTTAGGAACCGTCACTGGAAGGCAAACAGTTAACCCTACTAACACCGCAAGAATTAAAAGGCCGACCCAAAATGAAGTGGGCCCACCCGCAGTTGAAGTCCTGGCGCCTGATTAAAGTTAAAGGCTGTCATAGGTTCTGAGGGGGAACATTAATGCCTGTCCAAAATTTCATGGAAATCCATTCAATAACATTTTTTTCCAGAAGATTAAAATGGTGGAAAATCTGAGTAAATGACAGCTAAACACTTTAAAATGTAAATTTGATAGACTAAAGAAGAAATGTTTTATACACTGAGGTTGAAATGGCTTAGACATTTGATTTTCTTCTATTTTAGCTTTTATCTTTATTTAAGCTTGTTTTTAATTTTCAAATGTTTCTTAATGTTTTTACATGTGTTTCAATAATGTCTTGAAGTTCTTTTGTATTTTTGTTGTTTGGTCTTGAATGTTTGAGTAAAGCACTTTGAACTGCCCTGTTCCTGAAAAGTGACTTAGAAATAAATTTCCCTTAACTTGCTTTATATTTACAGATTTATGACCAAGCCTCAGGTTTGTCCCCGACGGCAATGGTTTATCCCTGAAAAATCCCCAAATCCCCTGCATTGTACAAGCAGTCCCCATTTGGTTTTGTCCAAAAAACAGTGTTTCCGTACTTAAGTTCCCCGTAGTGAGAAAAATATGAACTATTAGAGTTAAATATGACATATACGAGATAGAACTCGGGTTCTATCCTTTTATTATTATTATTATTATGTTATTTTACCTTTAACTTGAATTCTAGCCTTAAGTCGATTCATATGCACTAAATTTGGACTAAACTGGACCCATATGTTTGAAAGTCATGTCCGAAAAATGTGCGTTTTCTTTGGGGGGGGAGGGTCCCCTAGTCATTAATATATGAATTATTAGCGAAAAGTATGATATTAACAAGATAGATCTCCTCAATTCTCAATTCTATACAGATGCACCACATTTGGACTAAATCATCACGTTAACGCAACGGATCTGTTGGTGGCGACGGCCGATGCATCGAAGACAATTCGATAATATGTTCAATATTTCAGGGGATGTTATTAATTCTCTCAAACTCAAACAGTGAAATAGTTAAAGGCATAAATTACACAAATTAAGACTCAATTTATCCGTTCATGTTTTTGTTCAGAGCAAAACTCTGAATCATCGTAAACCATAAAAAGTTTAGGCCTGTTTAAGATTCTGCTCATATAAAGAGTTTTTCTCCACTAATTGAAAATCCTGCTTGCCGTAGGGGCGTCACAACATTCCCACCTCGCCTTGCAAAATCCGATAAGACCAAAATTCTAAAGATAGCGATCGCATATCTGACAGTTAGTCACAGATATCTCCCACACAGTCAAGTCTGAAGAGGCCGCGACCTTCACAGTCAGCGCTTTGTAGCGGAGGGAAACCAGTTAGCTCGAATTCATGAGCCGAACCCTGGATATCGGACTTTTTTCAAAACCAACGGATTGATAGGAAACCCTTATTGGTCGGAGGCTTTGAAATGCTACAAATGGGCGGCTTGGAGGCGATGGGATTATGTCCTCTTGGAAACTTGTGATTCCACACCGCTAACCTTGAGTCTTAAACTTGCGGCCGATGTCTGATATCTGCTTGCAGAATAAAGCAGGGGAGCTTTGTCACATCACACAGGTAAGAAGAATCCAAAAGAGCAAGTCCGCCGTTTCTTTAACTATATAAAGTGTGTCACGCTAGTAAAAAAGAAAAAAAGCCTCATTTCTCATTTTTCCGGAGTTTCCCGATCTGCTATATCGGCCTTATCTTCCGTCCGCAGCCAACTGTATGGTCCAACGGCGCCTTGATACGACAAGTGTAAGATAAACTTGACAGATCAGCTTTTTCGATAGTCGCCAAGCCCATAAACAACCGGGGCCGCTAATCTGAAAATCCACCAATGAAAGATTAGGCGGGGGGAGTATTATTGTGTTGTCACTCTTGCTTACAGGGTCACATGGGCTTCAGCTGCCAGTGGTTAGACATCCCCCGGAAAATCCCGTGAAGGTGTCAAATCTCAGCAGGTGAGGCGCGGCGATAAGGCAGACCGGAGGATATAAAATAGACGAACCGCAATTATCAAAGGAATTAATGAGAAATCCAAAATCTACAGAGGAGAGGGATTGATTGGAGGCTCGTTGTGAAGCGGGTAGGTTCCAGGTTTGATCCCAGGGATAGTCCATGTTTGTCCATCTACTTATACAGAGGAGCACCGACGCGCAAGACGGCAAAGATCTATTTCTGTATCACTTTAAAAAAATGTAAAACTTTGTCAGCGTCAACACAACATTGTCTCCCTCTGCTTTTTTTTTTTGTTTTAAATGATTCCCTCTCCATTTGTGAACCTTTTGTGACAAACCATCCCGGCAGCTCCTGCATACGCTCACCGCTATCTCTCAAGGAGAGCTGTGAGAGTTGGAGTAATTCAAACATTCTTCAAACTGCAATTTATTTTTCGCCGAGTCGTAATTACGGTCTATTAAAATGCAAATGATGTCAATGGCAGAGCAGCGCTAATCACTCAGTGCCTGTTTATGGGCAGTGCAGATACGTTAGAGGGGCGGGCTCAAAAGTGGAGACGGAGAGGAGCAGAAATCCTCCGCCCTGCAGAGGAGCCAATACATTAGGACCCCACTGCCGGGGCACCTTCTGTGGACGCATGTTTGTGTTTCGTCCACAAACCGAAACAAGCTGATACTGTATTCTTGTTTCAGACTGAATAATCTCTTTTACCTGTAGGCACAGAGAAAGAGACTCTACACACTGTGATATTCTATTACTGTAATACTATGTGTAGTATAATAGTAATTACCGTGTTATAACACTGTCCTCTGCCCTTTTCAACAATTTGATTAGCTGAAGTAGAAATCATAAAAAGGGAACATTGAAATATTATTTGTACTACTAGAAGATACTTTAACCTTTAACTTTACATTAAAATCTCCTCTTCAAAACTTTAATATCCACGAAGAAAAATATAAGTCATCTTTTTTTTTTTAAGTATGTTTTTATATGGTAAATTAAATCCGATTTGTTTTTTTGTTTTTTTCAGGATGTATAAGATGCAATAACACCAATAATATATCAAATATTTGTTTTATTTAAAATCCAATTTTGAATTAAAATCAGAATAGCTTGACGACGCTACCTTTGACATTATCACAGCATGTTTTCAGAAAATGATTGTACCCTTATTAAACATTCTTTGGGTTTTATAAACTGATTCAATTCTATTCAATGAGGTCACACCTGGTATAATATACCCAATTGTATTTACTTTATTGTTTGTAAATTTTCAAATGTAGTCATTAGTAGTAGTAATAGTGGTAAAAGTGGTACTAGTATTGGTGGTAGTAGTACTAGTAGTCGTAGTAAAGGTGGTAGTAGTAGTAGTAGTAGTAGTAGTGGTAGTAGAGATAGCAGTAGTGGTAGTAGTAGTGGTAGTAGTAGTAGCAGTAGTAGTAGTAGTGGTAGTACATATAGTAGTAGAAGTAGTAGTAGTGGTAGTAGTAGTAGTAGTAGTAGTATTAGTAGTAGTAGTAGTAGTAGTAGAAGTAGTAGGTAGTAGTACTAGTAGTAGTTGTAGTAGTAGTAGTGGTAGTGGTAGTAATAGTAGTAGAGATATTAGTGGTAGTAGAGATACCAGTAGTAGTAGTAGTAGAAGTAGTAGGTAGTAGTACTAGTAGTAGTTGTAGTAGTAGTAGTAGTAGTATTAGTGTTAGTACAGAGAGTAGTAGTGGTAGTAATAGTGTTAATAGAAGTAGTAGTAGTATAGATAGTAGTAGTAGTAGTAGTAGTAGTAGTAGTAGTAGTAGTGGTAATGTAGATAGTAGTACTAGTAGTATTAGTAGTGGTAGAACAGATAATAGTAGTAGTAGTAGTAGTAGTAGTGGTAATATAGATAGTAGTAGTAGTAGTAGTAGTAGTAGTAGTAGTATTAGTGGTAGTACAGAGAGTAGTAGTGGTAGTAGTAGTGTTAATAGAAGTAGTAGTAGTATAGATAGTAGTAATAGTAGTAGTAGTTGTGGTAATGTAGATAGTAGTACTAGTAGTATTAGTAGTGGTAGAACAGACAATAGTAGTAGTAGTAGTAGTAGTAGTGGTAATATAGATAGTAGTAGTAGTAGTAGTAGTAGTAGTAGTAGTAGTATTAGTGGTAGTACAGAGAGTAGTAGTGGTAGTAGTAGTGTTAATAGAAGTAGTAGTAGTATAGATAGTAGTAATAGTAGTAGTAGTTGTGGTAATGTAGATAGTAGTAGTAGTAGTATTAGTAGTGGTAGAACAGATAAACTCTCTCCGCCATAGAAGCGTCGTTGACGATCACACAGGTAAACATCTGATGAGGTCACTAATTACCCTTAATGCGCCGTTTTAGACGCGAGTGTTTCGCCGCCGTTGGATGGAAGTGTCGTACGCGTGAGGCTGGCGCCGTGATTTCCTGTCCTGTCCTGGCTCATGATGATGTCATGGAATGCTCTGAGCGCGGATTCCGTTTGCGTCGGAGGCGAACCTATTCTACATGTCCTCCTCTTCGGCACGCTGGTGTCTCACCCCGCTGCTGATGTACGTTCTCCGCTCCCGTCGCTTTTGCTATGCGTTGCATCTGGCCCAGTGGGGATTAGAGCTTATCTGCAGGACTGTTAACCATATGCTGTGACAACAACCTCATGTCCCCCTTATCACACAATTAGCTCCTGACAAGACGCGGCGCCGTTCATAATCAAAAACCTCTCGACTGTTCAGCGGGTGCAGCCCATTAAAACCGCCGGCGTGTGGAATTTAAGGGCATCGGCGTGAATGAATGGAAGAGAATATTCATGAATGTTTTTTAATTAGTGGAAAGCTGAGAATCGTTATGAGTTTTTTTTGTTTGTTTTGTTTTTTAACGTCAGTCTAGAAAAAGACTTTTTCTGTCTCATGAGCAACGAGTCCAGTTCTCCTGAGGAACCGAAAACACCGGCTGTCCTCTTCTTTCAGATATTCCCTCCAGGAGTCGCCACAGCGGATTTCTACCTTTCCCTGTCCTCTGCATCTTCCTCTAACACACCAACCAACTGCATGTCCTCTCCTCTTCGGTCTTTGGTCGCCTCATCCTTCTACCAGCAGATCCACTATCCCTCCTCTTCACGTGTCCAAAACATCTGAATCTTGCCAAGACGTCTAACCTGGACTGTCCCTATGATGTCCTCCTTTTAATCCTCTCCCTCCTCCTCACTCCCAGAGAACATCTGAAGATCTTCATCTCCGCCTCCTGTCGTCTGGTCACAGCCGCCGTCTCTAAACCATCCAGCAGAGCTGCCCTCACCACCATCCTGGAAACCTTTCGCTTCACTCCTGCTGCTACTCTTCTGTCACAGATAACTCCTCACACTCTTCTCCTCCCAGTCCACCCTGCGTCTCACCTCTTTTCCACACTCTTGCTTTGAACATTTGACCCCTAGTCCGTAAACTCCATCATTTTCTCCACCTCTACTCCCTCATCCTCACCATTGCTCTCTCTCTGCCGTTGACTTTCATTCCTCTTCTCTCCAGCACGAACCTCCACCTCTCCAGGTTTTCTCCTCCACCGGTTCCCTTGCTCTCACTTCAGATCAAAATGTCCTCCACCAACATCATAGCCCATGGAGACTCCTGCCTGACCTCATCTGTCAGCCTGTCCAACACCACAGCAAACAAGAAGGGGAACAGAGCTAGTCCTTGATGCAGTCCCACCTCTTCCTTGAACGCATCCGTCACGTCAGACCGAAAAAGTTGTAGTTAGTCATTTATTTCTGTCTGATGATACGTGATGCAGTTTAAAACTATTTATTGTGTCTGAGAAAAACAAAAAAACATATACAGTATATATATATTCATATATACATGCGTGTTTTTTTGTTTTTTCTTTACTACTAAAACTATTTATGTGATTTATGCGGCACATAGGACAACGAGATCTTTTTGACACTTTAAGGCACCTGTAGATTCTTGGATGGGGAGGGGGAGCTGATAGAAGTTGCAGTCTGGAAATCCAACCAATAGATGCCAGAACATTTCACGTACTGCACCTTTAATGCAGAACCTCCCACTGAAATGAAACAAATCACCACGAGAGACACGGCACATTGTGTTTCCATTTAAAACATTCCTTCCCAGACAGACATTAGTTTGACATTCGGTTTCACGCAGCCTGGTGGGAAACGCCGAGCCCCCCCTACAGAAATCAGGATGCTAACGTAGCCTCGTGCGCGCACGGCTAACAGTCTGTTATCCTGTACACTTAACAAATTGGGAGCTGACTGGTCACAGTAGAGCGGAGTGCTTTTGTAATCACTGGTGAGAGGATTTGTGAGAATATAAATAGCACTTTCATGAGATCAATACTGTCATCCCTCCTCTGTCGGCTCACATTAGGAGCACAAGCTGGGTAATAATGGAGGTCTGGTTGGACACACTCCAGCGTAGCGTTCTGTTTGATCGTACGGGCCGGTCTCCCCCGGGGGGCAAAGTCTCCAGCCTGCTGATGAATTCATCTTTCTGCCTGTCCCCCCTGGGAGCTCGCCGATGAGTGAGGGACATTGACTTTTCATTAAGGAGATCACTGCATTGGAAATAGAATTCATTTTGGGCTTAAGAACGCAGAAGAGCCGTTTGCTTGTCAGCCCCAAGGCCGCAGAAGAATGCCGATACAATGAAAGCTGATGGAATGTCTCGGTTGACTAACAACCATCCCCGCTCTCCCCCCACCCAGTGAAATATGCGCAGGTGTCAAGAAATCACATGCATAGTTGGGAACTCGATTATTATTATTACTGCATACTGTGCGCTATAGTTGTTCTTTACAGTGGGCTGTTAATGCCGTTAGCCTGGGCTGAAACGATGACAGTAGCCTTGGGCCTTAAAGAACGCAGCAAACGACTGCATACTGAATGCATTAAGAGTTGCTGACACCCCCAGCAGGTGTTGCCATATAATAGCATTCTTTGTATTTATATATATATATATATGGCTTATTAAGATTGGCACTTCCTGGAAGCAGAGAAATGCCCAGTGGTACTAGTACTGTGTTTAAAAGATATTGTTTTCATGATTTCATCAAGCTCCTAATAATGAAACATGGATGTTGTTTTTGTGGAAAGAACTAAAATTGTACCGTTAAAATACGATGATTTATTGTATTAATGACGTATAAAAAGGTTTCAGATGAGATAATTCAGTTTTTTTACACCAACACAACAATGTTTTAAAAATAAGTACACGCAACGTAATTGTGTTTAAGTAAATGAAGCATGGATGTTGTTCGGATTAAATGGCTTTTTAACTTTTGAGAGAACTAAGTATTTTTATTGTGACATTTTAAAACAACTTAGTTTCATTGCATGAACAAAATAGGAAGAGATATCAGAACTAAGCCTAATAAAATAGTTTTTTATTTTATGTTTCGTCCAAAAAAACCTGTTTGTCATAAAAAGCTCTCTCTAGTGAGTAAAATATGAATATTTTAACTAAATTATGCAATAAATTTGGACTAAATCGGACCAACGGCTTAGAAATGATGGCCCGGAAACCTTTGGAGTTGAAGCTCCCCCTAGTGTCCAAAATATATAACCGACCTTTCCCCAAATCAATCAAGTTCTTCAGGACTTTAAGGGGTATGAGGGTCTAACATTTGTAAATGGTCAATAGTTTTTGAGTCATCACGTGGTTTTATGAAACTAATTGTGTTTAGTAACATCAACATAAAAATGTTTAAAAAAATTCAACATGAAACTGTTGAATTGTGTTATCATATTACTACCGTGTAATTACATTATAACTGTGTTATTACACTATTACTCTGTTATTACACTATAACTGTGTTATTACACTATTACTCTGTTATTACACTAGTACTCTGTTATTACACTAGTACTCTGTTATTACACTATAACTGTGTTATTACACTATAACTGTGTTATTACACTATTACTCTGTTATTACACTATTACCTTGGGAAGTGAGTCGTAGACTATAGACTCCATTTGACCACCTGAAGGCTCATGAGGAATCATCACGTGTCTCTTCCTGCCACTGTAGCCGCCACCTATGCAAAGAGTTTACACTCGCTGTAAATTCCATCAAGGTGAGCTAAAGTGTTTACCCCATTAATTTATCTCAGCTAAAGCCAGAGCGCTGACCCATAAAATGAGCTAAGATAATACTGACCTTAACATGGTCTTCTGCGCAGGGAGGTAATTGCTAAGGCTCCAGATCAATCAATATTGACTTGCAGCTTCTTCTTTTTTATTTTTTCCTTTCCCCCCCCCTTCCCCACTGTTGCTTGAGCTGAATGTGTAATATTGGCTTCAGATGGATGAAGAACATATCCCTGATAGTTTAACATTTATCTAGCTAACATGCTCACTTATCTGTACAATTATAGATTTTGCCAGTCAAGCTCTTTCCCAGAGAATCCGTCGAGTGGTTAGACTGCGGAGGACGCCGCGCGGCTAATTGTGGACCCCGTGTTCAAGTCTGACGCTCAAGGGAAGCGTTAAACATACCATAAACGCCTCAATATAGAACATAAAACATGCGTCGGTCATTTAAAGGTATTTACGGGGGAAACATATCTGCTCACAAATATCACACTAGTAATCAAATAACTGACTGTATGCAGTAAGTTACCGTTTAAAAAAAACCTAAACGCACACTTGTACATCACAAAGAGTTTGATTTCTCTTTAATGTTTGGAGGCGGGGGCGGACTAAGCAGGTATTTCCATCTCCACTTGATAAATCTCTACAATCTTCCCTTCCCTGCCACACTGAAGTAATTTATTTTATATCTCTCCCAGCTATATTTTCCAGTTAATATTTCTTTTTTTCCCTTTTTTTTTTTTTCTTCACACAGCCTGACAAAGGATGCCACGAGGGATGATAAGAAGTCTGAAACCTTTGCACTCTGGCTGGAGATACAACATTTACCTTGAGAATCTTTCCGGAGAAATAAGACTTCTAAAATAAGGCGGGCGCTTGAAACGGCGTCGGCTTCTTTTTTTTTGTTTTTTTGTTCTTTGTAGCTGATAAAGGCGAGCTTCGTTCTACTAATAGCTAACTAAGGAACAATAATGTGAGATTTAATGTTAATAAATGACTCCAACTCACACCTGGCATAAAAAATCTAGACTGAATATTATATAAAAGTAAATAAAATTGTTCTCCAAATGTGCTTCCTCTCACTTTAAGACTAACACTCATTCATCACCCTCATCATCGGTATTTCTATATCCGAAAAAATCCTTTGTGTCAACATGATAAGTGAAAAGTCATTTTCAAATCATATTACCACATAAACCTTACTGTGAGGAAGAACTGCATTCATTTTGGGAAAGGTCAGTTGCATCTTTCCGACTCTAGGGGGAGTTTAGTTTTTGGGCCATCATTTTTCCATCGTTGGTCCGATTCAGTCCAAATTTAGTGCAGATGAATCGAGTCGAGGAGATTTATAGTTTATAAATCGTATTTTACTACAATAGTTTTTTTTTTTTACTCTATAGATGGAGCTTAGAAAAAATATATTTTTTTAAAAGGTCAAATTTGGTTCATATTAACCGACATGAGGAAATCTATCATGAATGTATCATCTTTAACTCTAATAGTTCCTATTCTGCTCATTAGGGGGAGCTGTTTTACAAAAACAGGTGTTTTTTGTACTTCGTCAATTTAGTACAATTTAGGTGCTTAGAAATCGACTTGATCATGTTTCAGGCCAATAGTTCAAATGTTTACTCACTAGTTGTACTCTTTAATGAAAAGAGCAATTTAGTTCAAATATGGTGCATATAAATCGACTATAGGATGTCTATATATATACATATATATATACATATATATATGTATATATATATATATATATATATATATATATATATATATGTATACATATATATATGTATATATATATATATGTATATATATATATATATATGTATATATATATATATATATATATGTATATATATATGTATATATATATATATATATATGTATATATATATATATATATATATATATACATATATATATATATACATATATATATACATATATATATGTATATATATATATATATATGGAAAAAAAAGTTTTAATATTCATTTTGAAGAGTTCGAAACAACCAATGCAGGGGATTGGAGGCCTTTCTGGTTCAAAACACAATAAAACGTTCCCCAAATGCGGCTCCACTCAGCTCAAGACCCCAACTGATTCACTATCTATCAATATTTCACGACAGCAAACGGCGACTGCGTCTCACTATTCCTACCCAGATAAATTATACCTGCGTCACAAATGTCATAAATGTCACAAATGTCATAAATGTCCGACGTTTTTGGCCCCGATTGAATGCGAGCCACAAATTAAAAGCGGAGCCATTATTGCGTTAACATTATTATCTCCGGGAATTAGAAAGTGGGCTCGGATTCTTTTGCAGCAGAAGCAAATTACGTCCTCCTTGTGTGACGGGCGGCGGCGTCCTCGCGGCCATTCAGCCGCACCTCCATTTGAATCGGATCAGATTTCTTTGGGAGACATTGTTAGGCTAATGTAAATTTTGGCGGGGGGGACCAGAGCCCACCGCTGGCTTAACTTTGATGAGGTGTTAATATCTAAAATCAAAGCAGATAAAACCCTTATTAGCCCCGGTGGTCTCGCTGGAGTGGGAACTTATTACACGGCGGGGGTGTTGGGGGGTTGGGGGGTGGGGGAGGGTGTTGAGATGAGACTGATGTATGAAGTAATAAGTCTGCCGGGGGCTTTGTTACATGTCCTTAAGCTTTTTCGACGGGGTCAACTTAATTCTGCGTCTTAAATGCTGCGGGTTTACGGAAGCAGACAAGCCGACATTGTTTGAGAAAAAAAAAAAAACTCTTATATTTCATAGACGGCAAACATCTGGGGATTACAGCGTCTGCAGCCGGAGGCAGTTTGATAATCGGTTGTCATTTTTGTGAGTTGCTCGCCCTTCCCGGCTTTGGTGGTTTTGTAAAGGTCTTTGGTTTAATCAAATGTTTGCGAGATTAGTCGACTGCACTCATTTCGAGAACTATTTCCATGTGGGTCATTTATTATTTCTTTATTTTTCCCTATTTTTTGTCTTTATCCTCTCACAACACAACAGTAAATGTCTATATTCGGGACGACTGGTAATTCTGAACATAGAAATATACATTTGATTGAAAAGAAACTCCTATTTTATGATAAAAAATAAGTAAATAATTGATAAGCCATAACAATAAAACCACTCTTCTAATAATTTCTTATATTAACTTTCTGAACAATTTGTGCTGGGATATATTTCCCGGGATCGGACAACACAGCAAGAACTCACTCGACCGATGTGGTTTATCTTATTTTTACTATAGACAAATAGTCTCCACCCTGAATATGTCACATATATAGTTTAGCTCATCCCGCAGTAATCCTCTCTGAGACACTTATAGATTATTTAAAATTGATTTTTCTTTTTTTTTATAATCTATTGAGAGGTATCTGAACTTTTTAAATCCAGCTTAGAAAAATGTCAAAGCTCATTTCATGTCTTTTTTGTCTATGCGTACATTTCAGTTTCGATGTTTTGCCTGCACACTGGTGGGCTGCCTGTTTTGAGTTGTTGCTTTCTGTTCCTTATACTCCAGGGACGGGTCCAAAGGAAAATAAAATGAATTGAAATGTAGTTTTTGGAGCTGACTAGTCGTCAAGCCGTTACAATTTTGGCACTTGTCAAAATTGCTCGGATGGTTAAGCTTGTCTATTTTTCTGAGGACAAATTGTTCACTTACCGCCTGATGAATCCCTCCCTGAAAAACGGCCACTGCTAACCAGATTATGCTATTCAACTCATTTCAATCCTGCTCCATTTTATTTATACTCTTTTCCAAAGTTGGGCTGTCTTTCTTTATTCTACAGGGATCCGCAATGGCATAAAAAAGCTGCCTTTTACCAGACAGAAACCTGCGTGCAGAACCGGTTGGGGAAAGCCCTCTGCCTTAAACCCGTTAGGTAACATTCATGAACATAAACACAGAGTTCATCACAGGGAATTTAGCTCATCATTAATGATAATGAATAATATACAGCCACATTAACTACTCAGAGAACACGCAGCAGGGCTAAGACGTAAATGCTAACGTTATTTTAGCTTGTCTTACACTTTGTTGTCTTGTTTTTACTTACCGTACATTGTCTTATCTTAGCTTGTCTTATCTTAGCTTGGCGTATCTTAGCTTGTCATATCTTGTTTTTTCTTGTCTTATCTTATTTTGTTTTGTCTTGACTTGTTTTATCTTATCTTTTCTGATCTTATCTTAGCTTGTCTTACCCTGTCTTGTCTTTTCTTATCGTATATTGTCTTATTTTGTTTTATCTTGTCTTGTTTGATCTTGTCTTATCTTATATCATATTATCTTATCTTATCTTATCTTATCTTATCTTATCTTATCTTATCTTATCTTGTCTTGTTTTGTCTTGTCTTGTCTTGTCTTGTCTTGTCTTATTTTATCTTATCTTATCTTATATCATATTGTCTTATCTTGTCTTGTCTTATCTTATCTTATATCATATTGTCTTATCTTATCTTGTCTTATCTTATCGTACAAAATTCTTATATCTACGACAACATTGGGAAATTATTACTCTGCGTTTGACCCGTCCCTGAGGACCAGAGGACAGTCCCTGTGAAGCATCAGGGGAAACTTTTGGTTCAGGGTCTTGCTCAAGGACCCTTCATCATGTAGACTCGGGGGTTCAGTAGCAGGGTCAAACGGCCAAACCTCCAATTGCTGAACGAGCGCTCTTCCTCCTAAGCTAAAACTGATGGTTACGAACATCATAGAAGTCGTCAGTTATTCTTTTCTACGGGGACTTGATGGTTTCTATAAACAGCTGGCGGATGACTTCACTGGAAACTTGTGCAGTTCCATCGCGAGGTAATGAAAGATCATTAGAATTCATCACTTCCACTGGACGTTAAAAAAGCCGTATTCCAGTTGAGCTACAAGCGGTGGAGCAGCAGGGCCGCCGCTGCCTTCTGTAACGTCGAAGATTTCCAGGTGGACTTTGCATTATTTGCTTTAACAGCCCCTTTAAAGTAGACGATATTTGTGGTTTGAGCTCTTCAAATATAAATGCAGATCTACACTGCTGACTTGTAAGGCGGCGTAAACGACTTTCTGAGAGCTGGAGGTAAAAAAAAAAAAAAAGCACAAAGTAAGCACCCTGCCTCCGTGCAGCCAATCAATGCCTTCGAGCAAGAGGAATGAGCTTTTCACTCAGCGACTCAAGGATGCCGTCAATACGCGGCGTTCAGCCCAAACAAGTGGGAAAACACCTTGGGTTCAAGCACTATATCCCATCGATTTCTGTTCAACTGGACGTGCGTTCTGCAGCATTTAGACGTTTAATTCCCTTTCAGGCAAAGTCATTACACAGACGAGCATTTAATTAAGCAATCACAGCGGTCGAATCTGAATGATTCAGTGTCTAAATAAACGCCAAGTTGGCGGCGTGCGAGGGCGGGTCCAGTTGGCACTGTTGTGCCTCCGCAGGTCCTAATGAAGCAGCATCTAAAGATGTTGGATTTGTGCAGAAGTGAGACGTCTGAGAATGTCATAACCTTCTTTAACACGGGATTTCAACTTCACAGCAATCGTAAAAAAGTCATCCATGTAATTAAACCAACTTCATTAGGAGTCCTTGTTTTGGGATGGACGAAGCCAGCTATTCATACGATATATATATATATATATATATGATGAAATGTGCACTCGGTCAGTCAGAACTGCTGAGTCATGATTTTTATAACGGATAAATCCAAATGAAATACTCTGATATCCTTTTAATTTAGGAATAATCTGAATTAACTCTTTTTTTTTTACGATATTAGAACTTCTTCCATGCAGTCAGCAATATTGTCTGAAAACAATTACACAGATAAATATGAAACAAAAACGCTATTTAGCGCTGATTCATTCATTAACTTCTGCCAAAACAAATGAGAGAAAATCCATGTATCGCTTTGTTCCGTAAAAACTGAGTTAAAAAAAACCCCAGTTTGGGTTATTTTGTGGTTGTCTTAACGCAGCAGGGCTGGCTTATGGGTTTGACCTAGCATGTTATGCTTTCCATCTCAAAATGGGTAAAAATGACTACGTTGTCGTAATAAAGTGACCAAAAAGTGAGTTAAAAATAACACCTTAATTATTATTAGTCGGTTATTAGTATTATTGATTCCAACAAATAACTAGCCAGTAAGGTTGCAATGCAGGAAACGTAAGCAAACTAGCTAGTTGGCTAATCATAATAATAATAATTTGTTAGAAGGCTATGTTTAGCAGCATTTGCCGTAGCCCACCAGCTGACCTATTTTTTTTTTCATGGCTCGGTCTTTAGGGATTTAGCATCGTCCAAAATCTTCTCATCAAAAGCTCAAAGATTTTTCGAAGTTTCCTTAAAATCCTGGATCAAAGATTGGAGGTGAAGTCGCCGTCTGCATGAAAAAAATGATGAGCCATGATTTCATGTTCCTCTCGCGGCTAATCTTAACCCCACGTTAGATCAAAGCAACCCAAACCACTACCCAGCAGCATCAACCCGGCGTTTGAGTGCCTGCATGAGTGAGCCTCTGTCAAATAGAGGATCGATTTCTCCACAGGTGTGCAGGCGTTTTTTTCCTTTTGCAAAATGATAAACAAGGATAAACAGCACAAAATAAAAGGTAACACATTCTTTTCTATTAACACGATTCTAAAGCTTGATGATGAATATTTCTGAACGCAACTAATTGCCTCCTTCTTGCAGCTTCCGGCAAGACAATCGAACAAAAACACAGACTGGAGCCGTCAGATAGCTGTCAACAAAACAAGCATTACTGTAGTGTGTTTTTTATTCATCATCAGAAACGATAACTGTTTCTTTTTTTACCCGTCTCTAATCACTTCTTGAGAATAAATGTATTTGTATAAAGACATTTCATAAAGTTTTGGTGTATATGTGTGGATGTGTGTAAGACACACGTGTGTATTATATTAACCGTGTTTCAAAAACGTGGGAGACCAAAGATAATTATTTTAGCTATTATTAATAGTATTCCTAAACTCTTTTATGTTGTCGCCAAAATATATATATATATTTTTTTTTTTATTCTTTATTTTTTATGCATATTTAATTTCTTTATTTCATTAATTCAATATCTTTGGCATACGGAAGAGTTTTTTATCTTGATACAAATATCAGCATCACGTTATACTGTGATGAATTTCTAATTTTTACATGAAAATGTTTACGTAGTGACTAGAAAATGATCGTGTTAAAATTCGTTAAAAAGTCGGGTTATAACGTGAAAATTAGGAAAACATTAGGTCAGCTCAGAGTTCTACCTTCATTATGAAAATTACATTTCTCTCCATTTTAGTAAATTATTTGACCCTTTTTAGACCCTTTTTGATTATATTGAAGTACATGATTCTCACATGCTGCAAAATTTCCCTCAGGGCTCCGTCCTTGGCCCCTTACTCTTTAGCATATAAAGGCTGCCACTGGGTCGTATTATACATCTATGACAAGTTTAATTCATTTTCAGTAAAAAATGTAACTCAATTGATTATTAACTTTGTCAGAGAAAATAGCTGTAGGTAATCTAGGGCGAAAACACATTCACAAATGTAAAGAGTGAAGTATTATGTAGTAGTACGATGATAACTTTGAGTTTTGGCAAGCTTAAAAAAAATGTATTTTCCCCCCCATAATCAAATGTTGACATTCTAAACTGTAACTACAGATGTTAATCAAAGTCACAACCTAATCCAGGCCTGATAAGATGCTCTATTTAACAGAACACTTTTAGTCGGGGGTAAGGGGGGGGGGGGGGGGGGGGGGGGGGGGTCTCGATCAGGTGAAATGAAGAGGAACTGATTGCTTGTGATGATGGTGCTGATTACATTTTAAATTTAAAGCCTTCCGCCTGGTGCACGGACCGAAACAGCATCGCACACAATGACACAGCATACTTAGTGGGCACCACGGCGCCTGCAATCTCACAGAGTGGCGGGGAAATAAGTCCAGTTTGAGCTGCAAGTTATGTTGAAAGTTTTACGACTCAATCTACGCGACTAAGCAAAGAAGAAAAATCGACTCCTGATAATTCTTTGATCGTACAGTCAGAAAAAAAACTGCTAAAAAACGCACGTCATATCACTGAATTATCCCCGACAGATCAAAAGTTGAAAATACAACCTTCACCTAATCCTGAATGAAACAATCTTGTATGAAGAAGAGGAGGCTGCGCTATCCTGACTTTCTCTCATTCTGACTGTGAGCATTCTTCATTTATTAGATCCAATTTTTGTCCCAATCTAGTCAAAACATTATGAAAACGGTGGTTTTTCATTAAAATGCTCGCCCTAGTGAGTAAAATAGCACTTGCCCTCCCTGACCATCTGAGGGCTCCACAGACGACTGACACATTTAAAAAAGGACTTAAAACTTTCCTTTTTAGCAGAACCTATAACTTTAATTAACATTGCTGCTTTTTGGTCAGGCTTTTATATAGTTCTTATTTTATTTTTTATTGATGCTTTTACCTGCTTTTACTTTGTAGCACTTTGAGATTTGATCCAAATGTAAAGTGTATTACAAATTAAATGTATTATTATTATTACTTTTGGAATAAAAAGAGCTAGAGTAAAACACAATAAATACAAGTTAGATCTCCAGGAGACGATTCAAATGCATCAGATTTGGACTAAATCGCTCCAACAGTTTGTATGTTATGTCAGAGAAACATGGTTTTTCATTTAATAAAGCTCCCCCTAGTGAGCGTTACATGAAATTTTAGTGTCAAATATGATATGAACAAGATAATTCTCCACAAGTCGATTCATCCGTGCAAAATTTACACAAAATTGGACCAACAGTTGAGAAATTATCGGCCGGAAAACTATTTTTTTTATAAAAAAGGTCCCCCTAATGAGTAAAATTTGAACTACAAGAGTAAAAATATGAAATACAAAGAAGTGATTTCCTTTTGTCAATTCAATTTCGCGAAATCTGGACTAAATCAGATCAATAGTAGAGAAATGAAGGCCCGGAAATATTTGGAAATAAAGCTGCTACTAGTTCTGGAAATATCTAATTGGTTCCTCCCAAAACGCTCCAGTTCTTCCACGCAATAAGGTCAATTTTGGTTATAAAAATTAAAATGATTCATGAGACAGTTTTTGATTAAACCTGTTAAAAACAGTGTCTACGGCGGCAGAAGTGGAGACGGCGGACTCAGCGGGGGCGGCGACGACGACTCCATAACAACCCCGACTTTTAAGGGATACGATGACGATGATGATGAATAATGTGAGGAGACGTATGAGCGTGTGAAGAGTAAACGTTCACACATGCAGAGTATTAAAGGAACGCTTTGCACCCATTAATAACCTCATGCTGATGTTAGAATGTGAAAGGACTGAGACTAATCCGCGCCGTTAAAACAACTTCAAGTGTCTGTCGGCGACGCAGAGCGGGAACCCATAAATCATTTTTTTGTAAATTGGCATCCACATTTTGGAGCGTTGGCATCCCAGTGGGTTTTTAATCACATGGTCCAGATATCGATTTCAATCTGGAAAATTACTTCTTTGTTTTCTCCTTCCTTTTCGTTTTTTTTTTACATCACTTTGACTCCTTTTCCGGTTCATTCTGCGAAGATCGATGTTTTCTGCTTTAACACATGAGATGTGCCTCTTTTTTCTTCCTCCCGATTCCCGCTGCAGTGGGGAGCAGGAATGTTTTAACGTCATTCTGCTTTACTCTCTAGAACTAAAGGTCAGTTCTTTGGAAACACCATCACCGCCTTACTTCCTTTTCGCTCCTGTCCAATAACCAACTGCTTATTAGTTAGAGTTTAGACATATTTTGGGGAGAGAATAATCATGAAGAAAAATGTCTTTTCGGATAAATAAGTGTTGCAGCTCTGCAGCAGATCATCTTCATCACATGGATGGTATTTGAAGAAGAATAAATGTTGCTTTAAATTCGCGTCAGTTCTACTGTTGGAATCTTTCACTCCAACTACTTAAAGATGCAGAGTCAAGGTTTAGGGTTATCTACTTCAAGAAACGAGATAAGAAAATCCATGACTATATATTTTTTGAGTTTAAAATGAGCTGAAAAAATGAATAAATCAAGAAAAAGTGAAAAAAAAAAAAAATGAAATGGAAAAAAAAGTATATATGTATAAAATACAAATATAATATACAAATACAAATAATATGTTATTGTATATTTTTGTTTTGTTTTTTGATGTTTTATTTTATATATATTATATAATATTATATCCTTCTAAATGGTTAAAGTTGGTAACTATAAAGGATAAAGTTATTTAATGTTTCTTAATGAAAGATTATTAATCTAAAACAGTGATAAAGTCTTTCACTGTTGCCATTTGATATTTTTTACAGTAATAATAATACATTTAAATATAGTTATTATAATAAAAATATCATAATAACTATATGAAAAATATTCATATACATTGCTGCTATATGAAAAGCAGCAATGTTAATTAAAAGTTATTGGTTCTGCCAAAAAGGAAAGTTTTAAGTCCTTTTTTAAATGTGTCAGCCGTCTGTGGAGCCCTCAGATGGTCAGGGAGGACATTCCACAGACCAATGCATGTTCTCATCTGAAGGAAATTGTTGAGGTAAAGAAAACACGTCCACATAAAAATAACAAAAGCAACATTACGAATCCTGTAATATTTCATATACTATGTATATATATGATACATTTGTCTTCGTTTTTCCCAGACGGCCATTAAATCCGCCGCAGCTAAGACTTGTTTTCTGTCTTACAGTCACTGCAGTCGACTTGACAGATGTGCGGACCCCTTCACTGACTGTGACACACTGCAGGTCCTACGGCAAATATCAATCAGCGCACGGCGGAAATGTGACATGACTGATGAATATTACTAAGCCGAGCCAGGAGCCGCAACCCTGCGACGTCTTGAAGTTATATTAAAAAGCGTTCAACTCCTGCTATCGGCTTCAATAGGACCGTTAGATGATTATATAAGTTATAATCCGTTATTATAGTTGTTATTATTGGCTGCAATTCTGTATTCCACATGTGAATATGCGTACAAGCCCTAAAAACTAAAAGATAGGAGTGAAGGGATGAGGAAAAACGCTTAGAGGGACCTACCTTGAGGTTGAAAGTGTGAAAGTCATGAAACATTTTCTCTCCTGAGACCTGTGACAGAGAAGGGGAGGGGGGGGGGGAGATGCCAGTCATGATTAGGCCACAGTGCAAATTACAGAGCGACTCATCTGACAGTGATTGATCCATGAGGAACTCCTTTAATGAAGACAAGGACTCTCAGGCTCTCAAGAGCAAATTGGGGGGAGAAAAAATAAAGAAATAATAAATAGTAGGAATAGTGTCGCAGATTTTCGGGACACTAAGAGGATCATCCTGTCAACAGCTGCGTGTTTGGATATGACGGAAAAAAAAAAAAACAGGAGCGTGTCTGGAACAGAAGACAAACTGTAACGCAGGAAGTTGACTTTTAAATATCTTGGTTTTTTTTCGATGGACAAAACTTGTTTTCAGGTTAAAGAATGATTCCATGAACATCCTATGTCCAACCGTTTTGTAGTAATTCCAGTAACCTTCGGGATTTTTGTCTCGGCGTAGTTTTTTTTTATTTTTTATAAAATACATAGTTGAGTCACAGATGGAAAGAAATAAAAGGAAAAAAAAACTTTCCAAATTTAAAGTTATTAAATATTGATCGTGTTTAAAGTCTGTAGACCGTCCCAGACGGTGTGTGGTCCTACACACCTCATTTTTTAAAGATGTTTTGACACACAGGATGGCAAAAAATGACTAAGACATCCCTTTTCTGTCTTGTTAGCATGATGCTAGCAAGCAAAATCCTTTCCGCCTCTGAGCTTTCAAACAAACCTTTATTGGCAATTGTCATTAGACACAGATTTAATGAGAAAATAAATATCATGCAGTTTTTTTTCCGGCCATACAAGTAGATAACAGAAGGGTATTGAAAATGATACTAATATACAACCAAACCTCTCTCTTTTTTTTAAATATGTCAATTTTACGGTAAAAGAATTGGCGGCTGTGGTTGCCAGATTTTACTGTACTGATGGATAGGTACGATCTAAAAGTTTTATTTTCAGTGTTAATAACATTATGCATATTACTTTGTGTCATTTAAAATAAATAAATATTTCTATTCTATCCCAGAAACTCTTAGTTCACTATTGCATTAAATTTGATAGATATACCACAGAATTCAAGTTATTAAACATACTTATTGGGAAAAGACCAGCAGGAATCTCCATTTAGTAGAAGTGCATTATAAATTAAATGTATTATTATTATTATTATTTTTATTTAATTAGACAATGAACCCAAAATGTGAAGGAGAGGAATTTTTTGCTGTGAAATACCATCAATGTCCACTAGGGGCAGCGGTGAGTACACACAACAACCTTCATTTATGACATAAACCTACGTTTTTATTAACATCCATCTTTGTGTAGAGTATAAATATAGCAGGATCTACTTATACTCGCAATTATGGACCTTTAGACGAGAAGGAGTTGAGCTACAGGAATAAACATTTACTTTCTGCCTTTAGAATTTATTGACTTTATAATTCAATATTTTCTCTTACAAAACCAGACAGTCTGAGAATCTTCATCTTCCTTTATACAAAACATCCCACGACCTGCTCTTCATCAGGTATCGCGGAGTCATTTTACGTAATAAAAGTATTCATTTCATTGTCTTTATCTCTATGAGAGAGAAGAAAATAGATAATATGTTTTCTGAGTGTTTGAAGCCCTTATTTTCCTGTTTAATGTTTTTTTTTAAATTTTATTCTTATTTAACCCTTTCTCTTATCTTGGGTGCAAATTTTTCTATGAGACTTTACAGGTTTCTTTTAGAAGATCCTTACCAATATATTTATTTAATTAATGTATTTTTTTTCAAGATTTCTTTTTCATATCTTGAATGGATGATAGTGAAATAAAGTAAAGTCACTTAAAATAAAAGAAGAAGAAGATTTCTATAGAAAGCAAGCTTTGACTTAAACAGTGAGGATTTGAAATTCTTCCGGAAATTTATAATAGTAATAATAATAATTATTATAATAATAATAGAAAAATAATAATTATTATAATTATAATAATAATAATAGAAAAAGAGTAATTTTTATAATAATTATTATTATAATAATAATAGAAGAATAATAATTATTATTATAATTATAATAATAATAATAGAAAAATAATTATTTTTATAATAATTATTATTACAATAATATTAGAAAAAGAATAATAATAAATATTATAATTATAATAATAGAAAAAGAATAATAATTATTATAATAATAATAATAATAATAATAATAATACTTATTATTATTATTATTATTATTATAATAATTATAATACTTAAAATAATAATAGTAGATTATAAATATAAAGCGATTTTTAAGTATTGTTTTTTTTCAAAAAAACAATAAAAAATTTCTGGTTTTCTCTTTTTGCTCTCATGACGGTTTCCTTGAAACCTTCCAAACATGTTTATGATTTAACATTAAAGTAAATGACCTATAAGAGAAATGAAGGTGGGCATTTCCGGCTTAAGCTTGAGTAACTTAGAGTCTTACTAACAAACTGGTGACTTTCTAAACTTTAAAGATTTAAACTTTAAAGATTTATTTCATGGCAGTAATTTTGAAATCGATGCATGAAATAGAAATAGTCCTGAGACACGTAGACAAAAGTCTGGCTCCTGTTTTAGAATGCAGAGTCCGATCCTTTTAATCCATCTGTCACTGCCGTGGCTTCAAAACTAAAACTACATATTTCTTTTTTCATAAATATGACGTCGTTGGTCCATAAGTTGACAAGATTGGTTCTATTTTATCGCCCAAACCGGTCATCTGTGATGTGTTGGACTCTTCCAGGCTGAACTGCGGAGCCACTTGAACGTGACTGCCTCAGCTGGACTGTCGAGGACAGCCTCATTGTAAAAACAGCAGAGAGCGAGGAAATCAGGCCCTGCAGGCGAAAACATGTCAACTTGTTTCTCTTCAGCCCTGTTAAAAAAATCTGGACTACCTCGCGGTCCGACCGACCATAAGGAGGGACACGTTTGGCCTGATCTGTCCGTGTCATCTACGTGGGCGAGGGGAGGGGGTGGGCACTTGTCAAAAGCAACTCCCGCCTCCTGGAGGGGAGGAGTCAGGCTGAGGATTAATGGATGTAGACGAGGTGGATTCATTAGACGGCACAGATTTCATGAGAAAAATCATGCAGGTTTTGGTCGTAGTTCGGAAACGGAATAGTATAAAATCTAATAACATGCAAAAATATCAAAATCATATTTATGGTAAAATAGTGGCAGAATATTATAAGTGCACTAACCATGTACAACATCACAGTAAATTACCGTGAAAAAACACATATAATGTCAAACTGTTTACGGTTACATGGTTAATTACATGAAATAAAACTTAATTTCATTTTTTTGTGACTTTTTAAAAAAAATTTACACTGAAAATTATTTTTACAATAATTAAATTAAAGATTCTTTAAGAAAAAATATGGTAAAATATGGTAAAAAATAAAAACTGCATATCTCTGTAGTAGATCCGAGGAATAATCTTAGATGAAGGTAAGTGTAAATAACTGTTTTTCTCTACTGTAAGAATTTGTTTTTATCTACTGTAAGAATTTTACAGTGAAAATGCAAACATTTCGTTAAAAAATTAAATGGAATAACGCCATAACGGCTAGAAGAAAGTCATTACCTTAAAAATAATATTCCTACGTAAATGATAAATAAAGAAAACAGTAAGCAATCAAGCATAGCGTAATTTTTACAGGATAAAAACTGTGAAAATGTTGCATATATTTGTGAAATAATGTTGATTTCTAGAACTACTTGAAATTATTATAATTTACCGTAATTTTTTAAAACTATGTAACTGTAAACAGGTCAAAATTATAACTATTTTTTTATGGTCATTTACCATAATGTCTTGTACATGATATTGTTTTTATGGTAAAACTCTTACCATAAATTATACCAATTATTTATTTTTTTATTAAAATTTATTTTTTTTACAGTGTACACTTAGGCAGCAAGTGAATCACAGTTTCTGTAGGTCACACAGTGTGAGAGATGTTCATGTCGAGTCAGTCTTAAGGCTAGTCCTATGAAAATATAGATTAAATGGACGTACAGCGGACGTTTTCACATCACTCCTGTTTTGGCGTCTTTACTCGGATGTCATTATTTTTTCAAGGATACATCTCCAGATCTTTCTAATTACCGTAAACTCCGTTCATTGACTCTCTCTCCCTGCTGCATCTCTGACCTTTCGCACTGAATGCGCTCGGGCAGACGTGTTTTATCTGCTCCGGGGGGCCAGGCTTAAGGCTAAAGGAGAAAAATCGTTTGCAGTCGGACCCTGGGAAGATCGGTCCAAAGAAGTCAGTAAGCGGAATAACCTTTCATGTACTTTTGAAAGTTCTCCCTGTGAAAAGCATTTTGTGTTCGTTTGCTGTCCTTAGGAAGGCACTTGCTAAAAATTTGAAAGACGCTCTTTGAACCTTCTGAGTCCGACGATCCAATCGCGTGTCTGATTGATTGCATCGCGGAATGAAAACTTAGACTTAGAGCGATGAAGTCAACTTCTGGTGAAAACGCTGACTTGAACTTCTCTGACAGTTTTGGTTTGGTGTTAATAGAAACATTTAAACCGGAGTTGTAGGGTTTTAAAGTTACCTATTATTATTATTATTATAGTTGTTGTTATTGCTGTTGTCGTTAAAGGAAATATTAAAAACCAAGTTTCATGGGAATTAAGCCCAAGTATAATATTAATCAGGAGGACTATCCCCTTGCACACTCGGGCCACAGTCGCTACTCATAGAACCTTATTATTCTCAGTTTTCACTCATGCTCAGTCTCAGTTACCTGCTTTAAAGTCTGGAGCATCAAGTGACACAGATATCAGCCATCCAGATCCATCCAATCACATTGACACACCTTCATTATTGGCCAATCATCATCTTGCTGCTGTCTTATTAAATATGACTCTCTCCATTCACCTAGTCCTTTCATGATGCTGGGTCGCACCAACCTCCACCTCCCCCATCTCCACCTCGTCCTCGCAGATCCATCCCCCTCATTCATCGTTCATCATTCGCAGCAGAGTCATCAGCCACCACCACCACCAGCATACAAACTCCTTCCATCATAAAAAAGTCAGACTTTCTGACGGATTCATTATCAAATATCAGCTATTGTATGTAAGAAATTCTCGTCCATCCCATCCATTGTGCAGCTTTTGTGTAACCCTGCTGGAAAAAAAAAACCAACCAACCAACGGACACGGGTGAAAAGACGACCTCTTTGACGAAAGGAAAATAAATGGCTGACGCAATGAGAAGGCACGTCCTCCACAGGTCGTACAAACAAACAGAAGCAGTAGAAGAAGAAGAAGGTGTGTTTGGGTGACCGAGTTATGATTTTATTTCCAGTGGAAGCTGCCCCTCGTGAAGACGGAGGACGCGACCTCACACAATCGTTTTGTTCCTCCCTCTGGAGGCACGGAGCGCCGTTTCTTAGCAATCACAAGCTCACATCCGCGCTCAAGCTCTAACACGATGGCCTCCACCTGCTGCCTCCATCTCCCCACCTGGCCTCCACATCGACATGACGGAGATCAAGTCAAACAGCCCTCCAGAGCAATGCGACACAAAGGGCTCTTTTGCCAAAACCTTCGTCTTCGTCATCTTTTTCGAAAAGAGAACTTCCTTTCAGGCGTCTCGCTGTTTTAGTGACGATCATTTTTGACTCCCCCGCCCCCGCCTCGTTAATTTTATTCATTTTCAACCCGCTTTGGGTTCATGCTGCAAAACCCGGAGAGCGAAGCAGCTGTATCCTCATTTCACCGACAAGAGTAGCACTTTGGTTCCCATAGAAATCAAGACTAGTCAGGCAGTGGCGGCGGGGCTGGAGCACCTCTGTGAGGGTCTTTAAAGTGGCTGCATTATAACAGGCTCCACGCTACAAGTGGCCTCCGCATCCACATAATTGCTGGTAGTCATTACTTTGTCGGTATGTGGTGCAGGACGCCCGGTGAAACAATACGGATCTTTTCAGGCGATAATGTGGACCGAAATAATCCAGGACTAATAAGTCTCTGTGAGTCGGTGGCCCGCCGTTCACTAAAAGTGCACCTATTAGGATTTATTCAACGTTTTCCTGGGCTGAGATGCGTCAGATGGATACTGAGTTAGAGCTTTGAGGTTCATCACAAACTCCGGAGCCCCCACTTATCGATCTTATTTCCCATTCCAAAGTCTGCCGCTCTGCTCAGCCAACGGGTCGGCTCGATCAGCGGCACGTTTTTTATTCACAAGGACATTCTTGGTAGACTCCCATCTTATTTATTTGCTTTTCTTGTCCCAGAGGAGCGGTACTTATTGGTTTCGGTCCAAGGATACTCTACTTATGAATGTTCCTAAAGCTCGGACGGAGTCGGGGGGGGGGAAAAATAGGGCTTCGTGTTTTCTGCACCAACCGCTTGGAAAAGTCTGGAGAATTAAACTATAACTCAAGAACCTTGTTACCGTCTCTGATTTAAAACGGCGGCGTGGAATCTTTGGAATCGGAGTCCGTTAATAATTGTAAATGTTTCAATTGATTCCGAGTCGGTGTTCTCCAGCACTTTGTGGAGTTTGCACTTTTGACCCTCTGTTGTTTTTACGTTTTGTCTAAAACTTTGTTTAATCCCAAAGAAACCAAAATGGTAAAATAAAAGTTAAATAAAATAAAATGTAATCTGAAGCTGAAGAATTGCTTGAATAGGGACGACTAACACACCTGGGTACTTAAAACAAATAGACTATCCGCTGTGGATAATTTATGATTTTATACATTACATACAGACAAATGCATTTTATTAACACCCTTAATTGCTAGCAACCACTGGAGGCAGATTATTGGTTGAAAAATATCACGCACCCTCAGACGCTATCACAGAGTTACAAAAACAATTCAAATCATTGTATTTGAGAAATATTATCCTCGCCATGTTTTATTTATCTGCGGAATCTCGCCTCATAATGTAATGAGAAAAATAATAATGAGAAAAATGTTTGGTTTCCATTTTTCACCTCATAACGTTGGCGGCTTATTTAGCCTTTAAGAGCTGACAGTGACCTTTTTATCCCCTTCCTCCTCAAATTAACCTTTTCTCCTTGTCTCTTCGTCCACGCCTCTATAACTCTAAGTGACCGAGTGCGGGGGGGGGGAATTTAACGATTTGATGTTAACAGTGAACTGGGTCCTTGGGAGCGTCAACAGCTGATAGAGAAACCATTTGGCTGGCGGTCCTGCTTGCCTCAGCACTTAGATGATCGTGCTTCAATGTTCAGCTCTCACCTGGAATGGTACCCAGGAGGCCTGAGGAGGGTTTTGGCGGGGGGCTGGGGGGGATTGCATGGTCATTTATCACATAAATGAGACATGTCACTTTATTTACAATTAGGGCAGAGTTTTTTCCTCATTTGATGGTCCTTATTGTCATGATGCAGCATTCTGTTAATCTCCGCTGAAGCCACACAAACACACACACACACACACAAATAAAAAAAAAACACGTAAGAATCCATCTGTAGTAGCGAGTCGAATCGGGCCGGTACTGGTTAAACACTGGAACACTGGACTCTAGAGAACAGAAGTCCACTTTTTTGGCTGGGCAGTTGGGGATGGAGACAGGAAGCAGTTATTAGCATTTTGTGCCGATGGCAACCTATTCATCACATTCTGTGGCAGGAGCACCAAACAGAGCCAGAACCAGAACCAGGTCAGGGTCCAGTCAGGCAGCTTTTTTTTTCAGATTTTCTTAATATGTCATGTTCTTACAGCGAGGATTTTCATATTTCATTTACACACATTTTAAATATGAAGTATGTGTAATAAAATAAGAGAAATATGTGTCAGCTGGAAAAGGTTCTACCCAACCCTGAAAAAAAGTGTTTTTACTGTTATTTTATGCAATGCCCTTTTACTGTGAACATGTTTACAGTAGATCAGATTTTTTCACGGTATTTTACCGTGATTTCTTACTCAACCTAACCATATTACGCATGATGCAATTATGGCAATCACAGCTGCCGGTATCTTACCGTAAATTATACCGATTTTTTTTTTTTTACTTTTAAAAAATGCGGTTGCTGAAAAAGTTTAAGAAAGCTGAAGTTTCCGATCCCGCCCCCTGACTGTTTTCAAAGTTAAATCCAACAGTTCTGCGACTGTCGGCATCTCGCCGTCGTCCGGATGTCGGGAGTTCCCTCAGGAAAGTTCCGATACAAACACGGCGAGGAGATTTAAATAGGAGTGCGAGAGAATCGGACGTCTATGACAGTCTCTTTTTTTTTTGCCTTGGAAATCCGAATCTGTGATATTGCTACTTCAGGGTTGAAGAGATTTAAAGCACGATGGACTGATAAAGCCCGGCACGGAGTGAAATAGATGAATCTCAAGCTATTTACCCTTTTTAATTGGAAATGTCCGTCACAGGGCAGCGAGGCTGTACTCCTCTTCCTCGCTATTATCTGCCTTTCTTGATTTTTCTGCAGGTATCACGGAGAGCGATGTCAGCCGGCACTATTGGATTCATTCTTGTAGGATTCTGATATGTTTTAAGAATACAAATACTGAGAAGAGAGACGGGGGTGAAAGTGGACAAAAGATCAGGTTATTAATAATATCCCCAGGTTTTGCTGACTCCAAAAAACTTTTAATTTTAATTGACTTTTAATCGACTCTTTTTGTCAAGTTTGTGGAGTTTTAGAAGATGAGCTCCTCTAAAGCTTCAAACGGACTTTTGTCACTTGCTAACCAGCAGGAACTTTAATCCCCTTTTTTAAAAAAATGTTTTGATGGACTTAAACAAACTGTAGGGTCCTTTAAGCGGACCCTTGAGGCTTTACTCATAATTGCTCCCCAGGTCCTGTCGCTTGTTCCCGCCTCGTTCCTGAGTTGTCATTCTCTTCTCGCCGCTTGTCTGGGTCCCTGAGTGACAAAGCGGCGTCAGGGAATGAGTTCTGTTGGAGGAGATCTCTTGAGGACGCCACTGGCGCCGCTGTGATGTCACACTATAAAAACGGGCCGCTACACGAGCAGCACCAGTGAGTGTTTAAAAACATTCTTTAAAAACATGAGGGGGTATGAGATGCGAAAAATGTCTTTATTGTCTTTACCCATGAGTTTTAATTAGAGTCATTCATGAATAAGAAACTTTTTATTCAAGGTTCAAAATAAGTAATAATACAAATCATAATATTCTTCCAATAAAAGAATATTTTTTCTCTAAAATGGGTTCTGTAATAATTAACACACTGGGGAAATCCTGCCATCAGAATTATCTTTATTAATATTGTTAATATTTATTATATTATATTAATGTATATTATATTATATTATATTATATTAATGTATATTATATTATATTATATTATATTAATGGATATTATATTATATTATATTATATTATATTATATTAATATATATTATATTCATCTTCATTTTCTATACGCATGATCTTTAATTCAAATTATTCACAAAAATCTAAAATAATCAAACTAAGAAAAAGTAAAAAAAAAAGAAGGAAGATTTACATTCTTTAAATAATACAAATAATTGTGTCTAAAATTTGTGTACCACACTTATCGTCAGTCCTAGGAAACGCTGTGATTGGACGGTAACTGAAACTTATTTCCAGTCCAATTTTATATTTTTATATGTTCACCTGTTTGAGTAGGAACTGAGAGCTGCTACACTTTGACAGACACCACTGGAACTTTCACTGGAACAAGGTCAGAGGTCAGAAGAGACCAAAGTAGAGCTTTTTGGCAACAAATGTCTGAGATAGGAATGGCAAGAAAGGAAACCACAGTGAAAAGCACCTTACACCCACTGTGAAGTATGGTGGCGGATCTCTAATGCTGTGGGATTGATAATAATTGTGGCAAACAGGAGAAATAGTATTTATTTTATATCTTATATGTTATTCACGCTGAGTAACGTAACAGCTATGAAACAGCCAAGTCACTCTAGTCTGCAGTTGTCACAGCAGAGAAGACAGTGGGCGAGAATAAAAAAAAGCCCGAGTCCAGATACAATAGTGGCACAAAACGTTCTCCGGCGCCGAAGCAGCCGCTGATGTGTTCTGTCTCTGACAGCACTAAAAGCAACACTTCTGTTTCGCCGTCACCGTTTTCTGGCAGCAGCACATTTGAACCATCTGCCAGCGGAGGGGATGGGGGCAACTCAAGTACCGTGGCGGGGGGGGCTACAACAACAAACACTACATCTGCCACCATCTACCTGCTTTTTCTTCATCGTCCTCTTCAGATTCCTCGTCGGTTAAATTATTCTTTCGGTGGCATTGAGGACCGGCGATGGCGAGAGACTGAGACGTCGTGTGTTGGCACGCCGTCCCAGAAGGGATTAGCTGAAGTTCCGAGTCGTTTGCGGTGACAGGAGTGACCATCTGAACATTTATCGTGTCCTGATTCGTCATCAGGTGCGCAGAATTGGTCAAATTTAGGATTCTGAGGATGAAATGAACCCACTTTTCATTTATAGGTCATTTTTAAATCCCTCTATTTGAATTAACTGTAATTGTCTTTTTTAATTTATCCCCAATTATCTCTTTACAGTGTTTGTGTTTAAGTGTTTGGAAGGATGGACAACTACAACTACCGCACTGCTGTGTGCAGAAAGCATAACCATAATGGCAGAACATTACAACCATCAATCCATGAACCCAGAACTCCATAAGTTCTGGGTTCAAACACTGGACAGCAGGTCACTACCTCCACCCACCTCCACCCACCTCCACAAAGACAAACTGAAACAACCAATGAAATCATCCCATTTGGCCGCATACAGCATGTGTCCATTTAACACCCTCCTCAGTGATGAAGGCTTGAGGATTATAAAACGCTTCAACCCACTGGACCAAAGCGTGATCCCCCTCGCTCCGTTATCGGTCCCGAGTGCAACTACCTGCACTGGGGGCAGAACGTCAAGGTGAGCCAGAAGGAGATCTCACATCTGTCGACTACTTTACTACTTTACTGCGACCGCTGAGCTGACAGCTCATTAAATCAATCTCATTACTGATCAAAATAACAGGATTTTATCATTTCGCCATAAACGCGCGGCCCTAATCGCCGTGACATTTTTTGCGCCTTCGCTCAGATGAATACTAATGTCTGATCTCCAGTCTTTTTTTTTTTCTTTCCCCCTCAGTCGTAGACTTCCGACACTCTCACCACGCTCCTGTTGGGAATATTTGGCTTTTTTAGTCATGCATCTCAACTTTTATTTATACATTTATGAGCAGGTATTAGTGGATAAATACCTACAGCGAGATCCTGGCTTTTAAAAAAAAAAATAAGCGCCACAGCGCCATCAGAAGAAAAATGTCTCCTGTTTTATAATTTACCACCAATAAACGGAAAATTAGAGCCATAATTATCACTGCGGACATTTTTTTGCCAAGCCGACGCCGGAATTGAGCCGGCGCGGTTTCAAAAGAGCTGCTATCATGTGATTTCATCCGAACAGAGTTTGATACAGCTGTCAAATCTGAAGTTGGATTGGCGGAGTGGAGCATGTTTTCTAAAATCGCAGATATACGTCTAGATAGTTACTAGACCAGTAACTATTATCCGACCAACCAGACGCCCTCCTTTTTTCTTTTTTTTCCGGCTTTACTGCTGATGGAATGTGAGATTCCTCCTTTGATGATAATTGGATGGTTGACATTCTTGAACTGGAATATTTCACCAGGGTTGATTCTGTCCCCTTACGTTTCTCTCCAAACTTCCCACATCCAGAAACTTCTTCGCGAACTCGGTGATGGTTGGCCGATGTGTCATGCTGCCGACGGTTTGATTGCGGTCTGTGTTTTCACATGCAGAGGAGCGTAAAGAAAAAAGAGAGCTTCATGTGTTGCTCAAGGTCTTTTCAGATACTCCCCATCCCACATCTCCCTGCACAATTAATTTTATCTTTGGGGTATTATCAAGAGGGAGCCTGGCAAAGCAGCATGACAGAAAAAAAACGCTCCAGAACCCCGAGGCCCAGTTTGGGAATGAATCTGTTTGACAAGATCTCTCACAAACGATTTGCCAGGCTTTCCTTCAGTTGGATGCCGCCACTGCCCGGAATATATTCTGAGAGGCTGAAGAAATAGCAGGCCTCAAACGTGATGCGGAAGAATCCGCTCAGAACATTGAGCCGGGATGCTGGAAACACAAGAGGCGATTAATGCTGGCCGCACAGGAAGCTGGGTGTCACCTTAGTGGGGAGTGAGGATTAAATATGGCGCCATGATCGACGCTGTTATCAAAGGCTGCAAGGGTAAATGCCTGAAAAGCCTCTAAACTCCTACGTTGAACCGGCGCTTCCCCTGATTGAACGCCTCAAATTTTATGTTCTGTCTGGAAAACAATGTTTTTCATAAACACACCGCCCCCTTTTGTCAGTAGAATATTAACAAACAGAGTAAAACATGACATATGGTAAATGATAGATCTCCTCGAGTTGATTAGTATGCAACCAATTTTGACTTCATTGGACCGGAGGCTAAGAAGTCTTGGCCGATAAACAATACTTTAAGAAAATCTACCATATTGGAGGAAGGTTCAGGAAGTTATGTCCAAAAATATATATTTTTAATAGAAGAAAGTACCCCTAGTGAGTTAAAATATTAATTATTAGAGTAAAATCAACCAGATAGATCTCCTCGAGTCAGTTCAAACGGACCAAATTTGGACTAAAACGGACCAACTGTTAGGAAGTTATGACCAAAAGAAATTCACAAAGTGAATAAAATATGAACTATTGGAGTAAGATACGAAATGTTTCAAATATTCACCCAATTTTGACGAGATTGTGCAAACGGTTAAGAAGCTATGTCCCATAAACACTGTTTTTCATGTGAAAAAAGCGCCCCCTAGCGAGCGAAATATGAGCAGTTAGAGTAAAATATTACACATTTAAGGTAGATTTCTACAAGTTGATTGCTATGCCCCAAATTTGGACTAAATCAGACCAAAGATTAGGAAGTTAAATCCAAAGAATATAGTTTTTCATTAAAAAGGTGGTGAGTTAAATATGAAGTAGTATATTCAAATATGCAATATTAAAGATAAAGCCCCCTTGAAACGATTAGTATGCACCCAATTTGGACTAAATAGGACGAACTATGAGGAAGTTTTTACAAAACTAGACCAATAGTTACGAAGTTTCACTATTTGTCTTTAAAAAAGCTCCACCTAGTTAGTAAAATATGAATTGCTAGAGTTAAATATGGCATATTAAAGATAGAGTCCCTAGAATCGATTAGTATGCACCAAAGTTTGGACTAAATTGGAGGAAGTTTTTACAAAACATTTTTCATTAATTTATAAATATCTCATATTGATAAAGATATGTCCCTAGAGTTAATTAATATGCACCCCATTTAGAATAAATTGGACCCATGGTTGAGAAGTTGTGTCCCTAAAACACAATTTAAAAAAATAAATAATAAATCTCCCCATAGTGAGTGAAATATGAACTGTTAGAGTCAAATATGATATATTTAAGATATATTTCAAGAAGAGTCGATTAATATGAAAACAAACGAACTACATCACATGTCCGATAAAACGATGTTCTTCGTGAGAGAATCTCCCCCTGGTGAGTAAAACATGAACTACTAGAGTAAAGTATGTTGAATTATCTGCACCAGAGTTGGTTTTAATGGGAAGAACAGCTGAGAAATTTTGGCCCTGACACCTTTGTAGATAAAACTCCCCCTAGTGTCACAAATATGTAACAAACCTTTCTAAAAATCGCAACCAATCTGCAGCGATGACCATCTCCATGATGATCCCCGACTTTTCCGGGCTAAAATAAACCCGTTGCACGAACAGCTGACACCTGCCAGTCTTTTTCTCTGCAAAGCCGGATTTGCGTTTTTTTGTTTTTCCTTCCCTCACTTTTCCAAACTATTGACATGAAGCAGACGTTTGATGCATGATCTGGGACGCAGAGAATTAATCAAAGTAATGATTGAATAATTATCTGGAGTGCAATTAATTAAACATGCCAATGAACTCATCTTGAACAGCTGTCCCGGCTTCACCGCTTAATCACTTGTGAGAATTAGCGAACACAATCGGAGGACGCCGAGTGCATGCAATAATCTCTGCAAAGTGCATTGTTTACAAACAGTAATTAATATCACACCGTGTATTTCCGGGATAAGTGACAGCGGCACACTTCTGTAATTGCACCGCGGAGAGTTGGGTCTCTTCCCGCACTTTTGGCTCAGCCACCTCTTGTTTATACAGAAGACAGATTATTAGTCTGTGATATCACGGGCCGCATTCCAAACAAAAGGCAGACAGATTTACCCTTTTTTTTCCATTCGGCAAAAAGAAAAAATTGCAAAACGTGTGATTTAACCGGATATCCCGGACGCCATTAACAAGATAATTCCTGCTCGACTCAATTTCCGCCCACGTGCTGAAAAAGTGGATTTGTTTTATGTTCCTGCCTCAGAGTGTGAAATAGCCCCCCCACCATATTTGTTGGCAGGGAGCGGCATAAAAAGTGAGAGCTCCTTTAGAATGGATAGTTGTGACCACGCCAGTATGGCACTCGGTGGCATTCTGCGATGAGGTAATTTCGGGCATCGCATAAACGGCTTTCACGGTCGACGGAGCCTGAGAGTCACAGTGGACTCCAGGAAATGGTCTGTGGCGTTCTGACATATGAGGGATCTATCTTCAACAGACGAGCATCTGGAAAAAAAGGGATGGAGTTTGGCAGCGGGCGGCAGCAGGCAGCCGACGCTCCGAGACTTTACAGCCGATACGAAGTGTCTGAAGATAAGGTCGACTGATTACGACACACCGACGTGACTAGAACTCAATCATCACACGTGGCTTTCGACTTAGTAATAATCACAAGAGATAATTATACCGACGTAAATGATGTTTTTGTTCATTAGAATATGAAAAGACTTGTAGGGGATGATTGGCATATTCATTATGATATCGATGTCTTCCGCCGTCAACATTAAGTAACATCACAGAGGAAACTGAAGGAGTGTAGATGCTACACGTATGTAACGTACATGTTTTCAACCTCCAGGCATTTTTCAAATGTCGAGAAAAGGAGACAAAATGTTTATAAAGAAAGTTGAAATGTCAAGAATAAAGTGAAAATGTTTGAGAAAACAAGTCAAAATGTCGAAAATAAAGTCGAAATGTTGAGATTAATAGTCGAAATATCGAAAATAGAGTCGAAATGTTTGAGAAAAAAAGCCAAAATGTCGAGAATAAAGTCGAAATGTTGAGAAAAAAAGTCAAAATGTCGAGAATTAAGTCGAAATGTTGAGAAAAAAAGTCAAAATCGAGAGAAAATAAAGAGATGGTGGGAATTTTGTTTTTTTCGATATACCATTTCAAGAAAAAAATTTGAAATGTCGAGAAAAAAAGTCAAAATGTCAAGAATAAAGTCAAAATGTTGAGAAGAAAGTCAAACTAAATCAGAAGAGAATGATTTTTATTTTTATTTTATTCTGCATTCGGAGAATAAAGTGGAAATTTGGATTGGTAATAAGAGCTGAAGACATACGGTATCACCATTAGTGGTTGTATTGATGGTTTTAGTGGCTACGTTTTTTTAGGACGGAGGCCTAAATAACCAAACAAAACCCCAAACTCATAGCAAACCACTTCATCACATCCATTGAGCGATTGGGGGGATTCGACTTCATTCCTGAATTGAAATATGAAAAGTAAAATCTTGCTCCTCTCAATTTCTTTTTTTTGTTGATGCACATGGTCCCTAATACTCCTTCGTAAGTTTTACAGTATAATAACACGTAGAAAACAAAATGCCTCAGGAACTCGAGAAGAGGTGTTAGAATGTTGAAAAGGATTAACTTTTGATTAATATAAAGTTCTTTATTTTCTCTGTGTATAGTTCATACCCGAACATGTATTATGGTTATACTATTAAATGATAAACTGTTTGGTCGAACATGTTTTAAACAGTATATAGAACGTGAAAAAACAACCATGGTCCATGCCTCCTCCTATTGACACTATTAACACTATTAACACTATTAACACTGTTGACGCCATTAACACTATTAACACTGTTGACACTATTAACACTATTAACACTATTGGCACTATTAACACTATTAACACTATTAACACTGTTGACACCATTAACACTATTGACACTATTAACACTATTAACACTATTAACACTATTGACACTATTAACACCATTAACACTATTAACACTATTGACACTATTAACACCATTAACACTATTGACACTATTAACACTATTAACACTATTAACACTATTAACACTATTAACACTATTGGCACTATTAACACTATTAACACTATTAACACTGTTGACACCATTAACACTATTGACACTATTAACACTATTAACACTATTGACACTATTAACACTATTGACACTATTAACACTATTAACACTATTGACGCTATTGACACTATTAACATTATTTACTTTATTGACACTATTAACACCATTAACACTATTACGACTAATGAAACTATTAACACTAATGGCACTATTAACATTATTTACATTATTGACACTATTAACACCATTAACACTATTACGACTAATGAAACTATTAACACTAATGGCACTATTAACATTATTTACATTATTGACACTATTAACACCATTAACACTATTACGACTAATGAAACTATTAACACTAATGGCACTATTAACATTATTTACATTATTGACACTATTAACACCATTAACACTATTACGACTAATGAAACTATTAACACTAATGGCACTATTAAAACTATTGACAATATTAACACTAATAACACTACTAACACTAATGAAACTATTAACACTAATGAAACTATTAACACTAATGAAACTATTTACACTATTGACATTATTAAAACTATTGACACTATTAACACTATTTACATTATTGATACTATTAACACTATGGCCCCATACTCTTTATCTCATGCTGCCACTGCGTTATATTATGAACAGATGATTATTAACACTATACAGACACTATTAACACTATTTACATTATTGACACTAATAACACCATTAACACTATTACGACTAATGAAACTATTAACACTAATGGCACTATTAAAACCAGTAACACTATTAACAAAAATGACACTATTAACACTATTGACAATATTAACACTAATGAAACTATTAACACTAATGAAACTATTAACACTAATGAAAATTTTTACACTATTGACATTATTAAAACTATTGACACTATCAACACTATTTACATTATTGATACTATTAACACTATGGCCCCATACTCTTAATCTCATGCTGCCACTGCGTTATATTATGAACAGACGATTATTAACACTATACAGACACTATTAACACTATTAAACTCCTTTTGCTTGTATCAAATAACATAACTCTGTTCAGTAACTCCTCACATGCTTTAATATAGCAGAAAGAAATCCTCCTTATCAAACAGGACTCTGTCAGTAGCCATGATTAATGTTGCCCTTTGACCTGACCTCCCTCAGGGGTCCATCTATGGCCCCTTCCTCTCTAGCATAAACAACTGCTCAACCAAACACTGGAGCAGGACATTAAAGGGTTAAATTGAATCAGCTGACGGGCCAGAATCTTTGACGTCTATTCAGATTGGACCCGTCCAGTTTCACAGATCGTAGCTCCCCTCTCCAGATGGTTTTCAATCATCAGAGGCTGACACCTGTAATCTGTTACTCTGTTCTATATCAACAACACCGATACTTGTCCATTTGCCGTCCTGCGCCGGTCCATCACAGGACGTGAGGGGAGTTGGGAGCTGATGGCAGAATTCTGATAAATGAGGATCCAGGAATCCTCTTATATCAGCTTTTCGGGCTGATCCTGGCTGAAAGATTCTTGATGAAACCGCTGAAGTGCGTCAGCTCTGCTTCCACCTGTCGTCCGCACTGGGTTCAACAATCTGCTGCTGCATAACTCCAGTCCGGAACTTGAACACTGGACCAAAATCCGGCATTCTGAGCCGCAACAATGAAACGTAGCTTCATCAATTAACGCTTGTGAAAGCGTTTATCTACATTTTGTTAGAACTCCGTGGGCTTTAAAGGCAAACCTGCAACGCCGGAACGCTATAAAGTCGTAATCACCCTCATATCGTTGCATCGATACGGTTGAAGCCGACGCGGTTTCATTTTCTGTTTGTTGTCGCTTCCTGTCCGTCTCGCCCCCATGTGTTTATTTCCCGCTGGAGGATACTCAGAAATTACAGATTTTGATTGGGTCTAAAAAAAAAAAAAAGAAGAAACATAGAGACTTAAAATGTCGGCTAATTCCGCCGCTTGTCTCTGGAACAACAGGAAGTGACTTTGATCATTTTATTGTTTGTCCCAGCAGAGCGCTTTGTTGGAATCGATTTCCCTCCAGTATAATTGGTGTCATGCCTGGTTTGGCTAAGTAAGCTGTTACACCAGAAGACACTCTGGCAAACTAAAAGGGCAGTGCTGACACTTTACTTAAGACGATACCGGGCAATTACTCTGACAAGGGTGTGGAGGTTTGTGCGGTTAAAAAAGCTCGCATCAGTGTGCTAATACAGGAAACGCTTCGATGTTTCGTCCATCAAAATCGCTTTTTGTCTGTGATTTTTAAGATTATTGTGTATCCACACCGTATTACTCCGGCTTCTCCCCTTCATTATTAGCAATAATAATAACATTCGCAGCCGCTACATTTCTGCAACGTATCAGCGGCTCAAGCTCTTGTGTTTTTTTTTGGAGCGTTTTTTGACTGTAATTGAAGCGCATTACCGCAAATTGTGTTCACCTCCGATGAGTTCAGCCACGCTCAGCCGAAGTCTGTCAAACCCCGGTTCACTGTCGTCTATCGAGGCGAGCTTAATGTGTTTTGTTAACGGAAAAGTACAAGGTCAAAAGGTTAATATCTGGCGGTGACTACAATTCTCTGTGCTATTGTAGCAGAGCATCCTCTCTCTCTCTCTCGCTTTCCCTACCTCTCTCTCTCTCATCCTCGGTTCCGAAACGGCGACATTGAGTGGGCACACACGCGCACACACACACACACACACACACACACACACACACACACACACACACACACACACACACACACACACACACACACACACACACACACACACATCTCACTCTCTCTCTCTCTCTCTCTCGTGATACTCTCTCTCCTCCTGTCAGTGTACAAGTTGCAGCAGAACCCATCCATCCGAACCGGTAGACCGTGAAATTAGGTTAAGACGTAAGGCTGTGAATGACACAGGTGCGGTAACAAATGAGAACATCCGGATGAAGAAGTACGGATCGGAGACAGCTGATACTGTAGTTGTTATAGGCATTCAGAATTAGATTTCACGGGCTTCCTCCGTTTTTATTTAGCCCACTTTTCCCGCCGTGCATTAGCGGCGAGGACAGGGCATTAGCATACATGCTGGGGAGCCGGCTGGGAGGATATTAGGAGCTCTGTCATATTCCGAATCTCATTTCCCGCAGAAGATTTTTGAAGTCGCTGGAGCTTGTCTGCACTGCTCTGCTACCTTGTATAAATCAAGGCATTTATTTGCTCATTCCATTTGCGGGATGCACTGGAATCCTCAGATTCTATAGTCCTCTTCCTTTCAATGAATCCTTTCAATGTACTTCTATGGCAAACTCAGTTTTTGATGCATGAAACTTTTAATAAACCACCCATACTAACAGACTAAAGTACTAAAGTACTAATCCATTTAAAAGAAAAGAATCTTTCATTCAAATCAATCAAAAAACTCTAACCTCTAACTCAAATTCCTTAATAAGCAGAAACGAAATATTTTCTCTCTGAATCGTTTCATGTTTAGCTCCGCCCCCTTTTGCCACAATAACAGCTCTGAGTCTCCTTCTGTGGTCTGTGCTGAGGTTTGAGAACACATGGAGAAGATCTGAGAACATTCCTCCACACAGAAACTCTCCAACTCCTCCAGGTTCTGAGGTCCATCCTCAGATGTTCTGTGGGGTTTAGGTCAGGTGACTGGAATGGACATGGCAGAACATTTATTTTGTGATCTCTGAACCATTCTTGGGTTGATGTTGAGGTGACCTTCAGATCATTGTCCTGCTGGAAGGTCCAACCACGGCCCACTTTAAGGTTCCTGACAGAGACTTTCAGGATTTCATCCAGTATCTGCTGGTGTTTGATGGAGTCCATGGAAACATGTCTTTAACAAGATCTCCAGGACATTTGGAGGAAAAACAACCCGACAACATCAGAGATCCACCACCAGACCCCACAGTGGATATGAGGGGCTTTTCTCTATGGCTTTACTTGACCCAGTTCCAGTGAAAGTCCCAGTGGTGTTTGTCAAACTGTAGCAGCTTTAGCTTGTGTGTGATTGACAGCAGAAGCTTTTTTCTTGCTACCTTCCCATCAGCTAGTGTTGGCGTCGGCGCCATCTGATGGTGGTTAGGGAGACTTTCTGACCCCAAGATCCCACTGAACTCTGACCTCTCAAGCTGTAATCCTTGGAGAGTCTTTTGCCTGTGGAACCATCCTGCTCAGAGTTTGTGGGGTCAGTTTGCAGACGCATCCTCTTCCGGGCTATTTTTTAACATCTCCAGTCTCGTTAAACTTCTTCATTATTGATCTAACTGTTGAAACTGATATTTTGAACTGCTGAGAGATTTTCTTTCCTTCTAGAAAAGTAAAGAAAAATAACATTATATATAAACAAGGCATTCGATAGCGGTGTGGCTAAAACAAGAGCTTCTTGAAAGCAGCCATAAAGAGCGCCGGTAACGTGAGAGCGCCACATCGGCTAATGCCTTCGCTATAATCGGTATTGAACCGTGCATCAGAGAGGATCTGCTGTTGTCTGAAGTCCACCGAACCCCCCCCCACCCCCCCCCCCCCCCCCACCCCCCCACCCCCCCGCCGACTTCAGACATCAAAACTTTGTTCTGCACTCACTGTAGGTCCACATTGAAACAGAAAAAAACTTCCAAGCACTTAAAAGGGAATAAAATATGTGCGACGGTGAATGTGATATCTGCTGAATCTGATTTGGCGTGATGGGCCTTTTGGGGGCCGTGTCGGCTGCATGAAAGAGAGAGTCAAGAATGAATTTGCAAAATAATAATACTTTCCATTTTTTTTTTTTTTTTTTGAATTATGTTTAAAATGGGTATTCAGAAAAGCAAGACGGTGGAAAAACGAAAGCGTGAGCGGAATGGGAATGCGCATCAAGATAACAAAGCCCCACACGCCACTGCACACGTTTGACTAATTGCATTTGAGGACAAAGAAATAATAAACCTGGATTTATTGCGCTTATGCGCGGCATAAACAAAGATGTAATTATATGCATATCCTTAGATGCCTAGTTAGCATGAAATGAATGGACTAAAGTGGTAAATCAACTCATTCAATTTGTCAGCTGCACACACAAACACACACATAGAAGCACTTGTGCGATGCCGGAGGGTCAAGTGGTTTTCAATATGTGTGCATGAAAATTCCTGACGCCAGCTAATATTTCCTGATGGGCTCCTTTTATTTGCATATTGGATGCTGCCTCAGCCAGCTCCTATTGTCGGCGCTCTCTATCTGAATGTCAAGACTATTATTACAGCAGGTGATGCAACAGCAGGTGTCTCTGGAATCCTTCCGTCCGTCTTCCGCGTCTCCGTCCACCGCCCTCTCTCTCTCTCTCTCTCTCTCTCTCTCTCCCTATCTCAGAGTCGCTCTCAGTTTGGTTTCACAGCCATCGTTATGTGGCAGCTAAATGGAATCCATTTTTTCCATCCGGACTCCTGCGAGCATCAGTATTTTTCTAGCTTTGACACACTACCTCTGACTGTAATGGGTGAAAGCTCCTCGATGCTGCCTGGTCTCTATTTTCTTCCTTCTTCTTCTTTTATTTACAGCCAAAGCCCTGACAGTAGTGCTTCTGAGTAGCTCAGGGAAAATGGACACTTTGACATTTCGTACACACTGAAATGCGGCGCCGCGTGGTTTTACTTGTAAACACTCTTCATTACCGCCCTGACAGCCGATGGCCGAGCTTCGACCCCGCCGCACCTGCCTCTGCCGGCGACGGCACACAATCCAGATTTTCCAACTTTAAGATCCTGAGTTGACTTCTATTTTCTTGTCATGTGTTCTTCTGTCTCCGGTCCGTATTTTAATCGATGCGATCAGGAAAACTCCGTTACTGTCATGGCTGCATAGGCGTGACTACATTTTTATTTCGTTGTTGATGGACTTGAAATTATGGGACGATGACTTTGGGAGATTGATAAATAAAGAATAAAGAAAATTGTATAAAACTAGGCATAAGCTGCTGTTCATGAAAGCAAGGGTATGGCCCCAAAATGGCCTCTAAACCTACAGGCAACTCCATTAAACCTCTATTAGTATCTCTCAAATACCCTGGAGTCAGTTGGCTCCTGACCCTTCCACTTCAGCCTCTCTGTTCAGCTCACTGAGCCCCCAGCTCCATCCCAAAAGGAACAAAGAAAACAGAGAAAAAAATACGCTAATATACCCTAAAACCGGCCGTTTCCTTAGCCTTCCACTTCGGTGTATCAGTTCAGCCCATTGATCCCCAGCTCCATCCCCAAAGGAACAAAGAAAACAAAGAAACATCAAAGGAAAGATCAAAAGCTACCCCTGAGTTAAATTTCATGCAAATCCGGCTCGTAATGTTCTAAAATCCTGCACACGAACAAACAAACAAAGAAACAGACAAACACTCAAAAGTCTCCCTAGAGAGTTAAATTAGGGCAAGGTTTCCTCGAGTCGATAAATATGCGCCAAATTCGGGCTAAATATGACAAACTGCTAGGAAGTTATATGTGAAAAACATGTTTTTATTTAAAAAAAGTCCCTCTAGTGAGTGGAATATGAAGTATCTGTAAAATATGATATAAAGAAGATAGATCTCCAGAAGTGGATTCATATGCAATGAATTTGTACTAAATGACAGAAATATACAACTGACATTTTCCCAAAATCAATCCAGTTTTCCTCTCACAAAAATCTATTGAGATATAATATTTAACAAATGATCCCTGAAATAGTTTTAAGTTAAAACGACGACAATTTCACAGGATCACTAACTTTTCAGGGATCTAATAAAGAAATTATAGGGGTGAAGAAAAGGTAATAATAAATAAAGAGTTCATCTGCAGCCTGTCAGTCGTCCGGCGGTCCCTTCCAACCGAATGCGAAAATGTTTTCCAAGCTTTAAGAAATGGAAGTGAAAAGTGTCAAAATGAATTTGCTGTAAACAGGAAATCAAATTTAGCCTGAAGTCGAGGGCTTTAGTTCCTGCTTCAAACCCGAATCCTAATTCTCATTCATTAAGGTGTCGCTTTTTCTATGAATTTATTTTTCTCAGCGTCGCCATTTAAAGTCCACACAGATCAGGCGAGCGGACCCTGATGAATCTGAAGTGCTCTGGATTGCTCGGAGACCATCGGTCCTTCATCATTTACAGGATTGATTTCATTTTCTAATACATTTTAATATGCGCCTCCGCCGAGGTTCGCAGCTGTTTGCTATGCTTAAGGCGCCGCCAGTGGATAGAACACCAGACCCGAACATTCCCCAAACGACCGAGATGTTGGTTAAACTTCACAGAAACGCATTAAAATCCACAGAAAAATGTGACGGGAAAAAAGTCCAAAAGGGTGAAAAAGAAATATTCACTATGATATTTAACAGTTTTATGCTTATTACTGTGATTTTTTACAGTGCAAACATGGTTACTGTGATATTCCACAGTTGTATGTTTGTTACTGTGATTTGTTATAGGGCAAACATAGATACTGTGATATTCGACAGTTGTTACATTACTACTGTTTTCTTATATTGCAGATATAGATACCGTGATAATCCTAAATTGTTACTTTATTACTGTGATTTGTTACAGTGCAAACATATTTACAGTGATATATTCCACAATTTTGACTTGTTTTTTTACTGTTATTTACCAAAGTAACAAAGTCTTTAGGGTTGTGGCAAATTATTTTATTTTTTACCGTTATTTACTTCAGTTTTTCAGGCTGTGACTTATTGCTGTTATTAACTGCAGTAAAAACAATATAAAAAGATGTTGCCGATATTTACTTTAAAGTATTTCTGTCATATTTCCAGTTAACTTTCTTTTTATTACTGTTATTCACTACAAAAACAAATTGTGATATTACACAGTTGTGACTTTTTTTATGCTACGTACATTAATATGTTTTTACTTTATTACTGTTATTAACTACAGTCCAAAAATATATACAGTAACATTTGATATTTGTAACTTATTACTGCGCTTTACTACAGCACAAAAATATCTACTGTGATATTCCACTGTTGGGGATTTATTACTGTGTAATACCACAGTAATACCACACAATACGGTTATTTTGGAGCTGCAACGCAATAAATTACCGTACAAGATTTACAAAAATGAACTTTTTGAATAAACGATAATTTACTGTTGATTATACTTTTTTTTTTCTTTTTTTTTTACAGTGTCTGATTAACTGATATAAAATACATTTAATCAGATTCTTCATACCCAGCCTGTGTCTTTGCCGCGAGGCTCATCAGTATGCAGATAAAACAACTCATCCCGTTAAAATGATGGTCACTATCTCCCATGAAGGCAAATATCCAGTTTGGCATCAGAATATTCTCATATCCGGTTCAACCTTTTTTTTTTCTCTCTCTCTCCAAAGAGGAAGCAGCAACATTATTACACGTCTTTTGATTTTATGCAAAACATCCCCATTTTTTCCTCCATCTGCACTTTCTCAAAAGCATCCACGGCAAATATTATTAAATGCACTGCTAACACCCTTGCCTTCTCTGCACACACACACACACACACACACACACACACACACACACACACACACACACACACACACACACACACACACACACACACACACACACACAAACAAAAACCGCCTCTCCCTTCTACTTCGGTACACATAGTCATTTTCTCTTTCTTCTTGCTGGCTATCACTCAGTGGCGGTGCACGAGGGAAAATGAGTGTATTGATCTGGCAGAGTGAGCAGCCATTTCCCAGGACAAGTCTGCATAGCGTTCTTGTCCCTGAATGGGAATTGCTCATTTCACCTGGTCGTGTCGCCTGTAGCACCCTCCTGGGAAACCCCGCCGGAGTGGGATCGAGGGGGAGGGAGGGAGGGAGGGTGTGCAGGAGTCAGGGCTCGGGTCAGGGTTTGGCAGGCGGCAGATAAGAGCTCCTCATGTTGCTTCCTGCTTGCACGCTCACCGCCGCCGCCGTCGCCGCCGCCGCCGATCCCTCCCTCTCTCTCTCTCTGTCTTTCACACACTCAGACACGCACACGCACACACACACAGCATTTTTCTTCACACAAGCGAGGGTCCTAATAATAACTTTGGCATTCTGGCGAGTCAGCCTTCCTTTCCTCAGGACGGGATAAAAGTAAAACATGGGGCCTTTATTGAGTCTGAAATCAGCAACTGTGGAATTCCCAGAGCAGGGATTTAACTGGGCCAGGGTTCCGTTCAGAACCGCGGGTCCATGTGTCACCAGATCTAATATTGTGTCTGACGCAGCTGCTGATGGACTGATAGACAAGTGACTGCACTATTTATGACATTCACACGGGGAATAACTGGGCTCCTTCATATTTTTTGTTTTTTACCAAACTCACATCCTAAGAACGAACTAATAATAAGATAAATAAAATAATAACAGTGATATTATAAAGTTGTGGCTTCTTACTGTGATTAACTAAATCATTATTTCTTATGAATCTTCACGATCGGGATTATTTTACCGTTATTTACTAGAATACAAAAAAACATATACATTTATATTCTCATGTTTCTACTTTATTATTGTGACTTCAATAATGAACATTTAAAACTTTAATCAAAAAAAAGTGTTAAAATTAAAATGTTGAAAATCAAAATTTTATTTATTTTATTTTTCTTACTTTGTAGCACTTTCAGATTTAATCTAAATGTAAAGTGGGTTATAAATTAAATGTATTATTATTATTATTATTATTATTATAATTACTTACTACTGTGATCAACTGCAGTTCAAACATTATTGATTATAATCATTATTTATTGCGATATTTCACCGTTTTGACTTTTATTTTACTGTTAAAAAAAAATACAATACAATACAATAGAAAATACAATAATATTTACTGTGATATTCCACAGTTGTTACTCTTCTGTTACTGTCATTTACTAGAATTTTTACTGTTATTTGCTACAGTTTAAGAATATTTGTTTTGTTAATCCACAATTATTTTGGTGGGAATATTTTACTGTTATTTTTTCCTACAGCACAAAAATTTTACGGTGAGATTTGAAACTGCGATTAACTTCAGTACAATCATTCTTTATCGTGATATTCCACAGCTGTGACTATTTTACTGTTATTTACTTGAGTCCAATAATATTTACTGTGATATTCCATAGTTATGACTTTTCTGTTATTTGTTTTTTACAGTGCAAAAGTTTACTTTGTTGTAACTAATTACTGTGATTAACTATTGTAGAAACCATATTTACTGTAATAATTCAGAGTTTGTTTGTTTTTACTGTTATTTGCTACAGTTTGAGAATATTTCTTGTGTAAATCCACATTTTTTTTGTTTTGGTATTTGTCACTACAAAAAATATTTAAACTGCTATTACGCACTTGTGACTTTTTTTTCTTTTACGTTAATGTCGTTCAGAACAAAAACTATTCATTAATTATCTGGAACTTCTTCCCCCTTCACGGTTTCAGGGCTTCAGTTACTGTGATTTATCACATTAATGAATTTAAGTCTGTGAGTTACTAAAGTACAAAAAAAACATCGATGTTAAGGAAGGAGCATAATATTCAGAAATGTTAGATACTCTCAAAATGTTAATCTACATAATTCAAATGTATTAAATGTTAATCAGCTTGTATCAGAGCGACACACAACTTTGATCAGCCATAACATTAAAACCAACTGTGGAAAATTGTTAAGGTTTCGTCTTTTGCTGCCAGAACATTTTCATCGATGCACTTTGTGAAGCGATATAAATTTCTTTAAACTTAAAATAAGCCGTAGCTCTTCTGTGGGATTGGAAAACACTTGTTAGCTTTTGCTAGCTGCTTGTTCCACCAGTAGCCCATCCTCAGATGACTTTGGTAAGTGTTGGCCGTCACAAGACCTCCAGTTCTGGAGATGCTCTAACAGATCTGTCCAGCTTTCATATATTATCAAAGTCACTCTGATCATTACTATCTCCGTTTTTTTCCTACTTCCATCACATCAGCTTCCAGGACAGACCGTTCCTTTGCTGGATTTTATATCCCACCCTCATACAGCTGACATTTAAATGACACAATCAATATTATTCTCCTTTATCTCTTAGTGGTTGTAATGTAATGGCTGATCGGCTTATCCAGCCGACTATAAGTAGCAACATTCATCTGACTGTAATTGTTTCTGCGCTGAACTGAAAACTCCACCCCTTAAAGATTGAAACGTCGGAAAGGGATGTTTGGGAACCTCATCGGGTAAAAGCAGACGTACTATCCCTTTAAATTTGATCGTTATGCGTTCCTAGAATCAGACTCTTTTTTTTTTAACATCGTACGTCGTTACTTTAACAGATCGCGGCTTTTCAATCCGCCTCCACGGAACTGAACTTTCGGATAAGTGAGACCCTCACCCTTTCGGTGTCCGACGCTCATCTCAGGCCGCACCCTCCCCCCCGCCGCTTCACCCAACCCACCCCCCGTCCCTCATGTGTCCAAAATACATTCCATCCACTTCATTCCCCGACTCCATCCTTCACATGAAATATATTTACCTCTATCTCTCTACCCTGGTCAGCCCCCTTCCCTCCCCCCGCCGTGGCCATCTCCCCTCTGCCCCCCCTGCTCCGTGACAGTCTCATCACACTCTATCAATCAGGCTTGTGAGGCCGGGACGCAGCGCAGCATGGAATCCCACAGTCTGCTCCCATCAGTGCCAGTCAGTCCCCCCCCCCCACCCCCCACCCACTCCCTCAGTCACTTTAAAAAAGGTTTAGGTTGGCAGATATAGTCTGCAGGTCAGGAGACGGGAGCGAGCGAGCCGGAGTCCAGATTCGGCGAAATGCCCGATTTGATATCGCTTGATGTTTTTCTCCGCTCTATTTCTGCGCTCGTCATCCTCCGTATCTCCTCTCCGGAACCGGGCTTCGTATTTGGACACATGATCAGCCCGGAATTCTCAGGGTAATAAAAACGGAGTCAGATCGTCATTTTTCTTTTTTTCTCGTTTTCGTTATGTCTTTCTTCTTACCTGCAGGAAGCCGAACCCGTGTGGTTGACGTCTCAGGAAAGAGGACTGCATGATTGACAAGGAGAGAGAGAGAGAGAGAGAGAGGGTGAGGATGAAGAGTTTAGCAGAGCAGGAAGTATTAAGTACAAATCTGAACATTTCTGAGATGGTGGTAGAAATTCAGTTTTTGTGGTACTGGAGTTCGGTGCGACCTTTGACCCAGGTGACACCCAGTTACTGGATAGTCTGGACATTTGGTGGTTTGAAACTGGCTGGAATCCTAATTAAAGGTACATTGCGTAAAATATTGGAGCTTGTATTTGAATAAATTTAATATAATAAGACTACCTTAATAAATGATTTATGAATGATTAATAACTATGTAACAAATTAAGTTTTTATATAGTTCATGAGTCATTAATTAACGTTTATAAATAGGTTATAACATAGCTCTCAATTTGATGTGGGTCACTATTTGGCAGCATCAAGTTTGCAATACGGATAAGTGGCTCACTATTTGGCAAGCATCAGGAATATGATACCCCTTATATTTTAATGAGTTATAGCAGCTTATTAATGATTTTTAAAGTGTTCCCAACTTAATTAGTAAACCACATAAAAATGTAGGAATCCTAAATAAAAGGAGTCTTATTGTAAAGTGGTACCAAACTAGTACCACTTTACATTAAGGCTACATTTATAAAGTATTTATAAATGATTTATAACAAGGTTACAAATAAGGTTGTAAACACTTTATCAGTTATTAATCAAAGTTAATAAACAGTTTATAACATAGCTCTCAATTTAGCAATGTGGGTCACTATTTGCTAATATCAAGTTAGCATTACGGATAAGTGGCTCACTATTTTTGCAAGCATCAGGTCTCTGATACTTTTCATATCTAATGAGTTATAGCAGATTATTAATGCATGTAAAATGTTTTCAACTTAATTTATACATAAACTGCATAAATGCCATTTATAAATCCTCGATACGGGAAGTCTTATTGTAAAGTGCCGCAGATAAACCATCAACAGTATTTAGTGTAAAAAACAAAAATGAGTAAAAAAAACATTTATTTGTTTATATTGTTCATTTACATCCCGTTAATTCAAGCGAAAATCGAACCTGCGAAACAGATTACAGATGAAAAGCTTGTTTTCCAGCAAATTTTCCGTTGAGGGGACAGAAAAATTGCCTGTGCAGCAGAGAATGACTTAACCACAGTTATTGATTGGCTTTGTGAGTTATAATGAAAACAAGCGTAATTACATTTTCCTTTAAGTAGCACAACAAATTAGACTGCTGAGTTATTCTGCAAGGATGAGAGAGAGAGAGACAGAGAGAGAGAGAGAGAGAGGAGGGGAAATCTTACATTTAATGCGCAGCGAAGATTTTCTCAGGCTATTTCCTGGCTAAATGCATTTTGCGGACGCCGCTGTGCCCATACATGCCTGTGGACTAATATTCTTGGAAATGATTAGCTCCTTATTTACCCCAACAGGGAGAAATGTGCTCTGGGTGGTTAAAACAAAAAAATGAGGGTGGGGGGGGGGGGTAAACATTGGTTGAGCTTTAATTTGACTCATTATCTCTTAAAACATTATTGTTGGGCCCTATGGCAGTCGAATGAGGCGATTAGTGGAAATGATTATGAATTTGTGATTACAGTAGTAGTCTCCCTCAGCCAACGTTTCCATTCCTGCTAATTTACAGCCAATTTTCTGTGTTATTGTGCTATTTTTATGTTCAAGAAGGAACATAAGCACACAAGCCGAGTCTATATTTAACATCGTGGACATTAGTGGAATCGGCGTCTTGTTTTTTTTAATGGTTTATAGTTCTGTTAGTATTACATGGGGTCATGCGGTAATATGTGATAATCGTGGATGATATTAATGTTGTATAAATGCAACATGCCTTTAATTTGTAGTAATTCCACCGATAATGACCAACGATTCATTATGTCGTACTATAAGTCCCGTGAAAATCGAGAGTTTTTGGGTCGTTCTGCAAGCGTTTACGGCGGCAGCGGCGGTGGAGATAATTAAAAACGGTTTCTGAAGCATTATGGGAGTGAAATCACGAGATCGCCAAAGTCCTGCACGGAAAAAAAATGGAGAAAAATGTCTTTAGGTATATTTTCCATTCTATAAAATTGTCAAATAACAGATCAAATTCAAAATAGACCAGCATCATCTCCTTCTCTATCAGCGAGAGTTTCACAGAAGTTTTTATTCACAGGCATCAACAAAAGCCAGAAAACTATTTTTTAAAGTTGAATCTAAAAATAATTCTGGTTTAAAAAAGGAACAATATCAACGAAAAGCAAGTTTAAATAACTCCCGGGTAATTGGCTGGGCGGATTTAGCCATAATAAACCACTAGAACGCTGTTGCTCCTCGTATCTGTTCCTGCAGTCAGGAGCAGCTGTACCTCAGGAAACAGTCAGACACATTAAATGTAAGCATCTTCCTGTGTTTTAATCATTTTAACAGACTTTTCATATTCGAATATGTGAATGCATCGATTGAAACACAGACATTGGGTTTTATCATATCCTGAATCACATGACGTTCTCAGGTAATAGGAGCACTGGGTTAATTCAGCCTCCGACATGTAAAATGTAAATGAGGGGGTAATCCCCGCCCCAGGTGAGGGATGCCCGGTTCCGAGTCTCCAACTTTACTTCATAAGCTGTTTTAAGGAAGTTCCCTGTTATCAGGTCTCCCCTCTAGAAAACCCCGGTTCATGCTAATGAAGCCACAAACTCAATTGTAGAACAGAGGAAATATTAAGGCGCCCGCCGTTCCGAGGTGGTGAGGAACACTCAATTAGGCTGGATCGGGACCCCCCCCCCCCTGTAATTACTACATTATAGCTAAGATAAGTGTTCAATGGCAGCAGACGCTTTGATGGACTCCATTCTGGCGGCGGGTGAGCAGGGATTGAAAATGCCAGAACAGAAGACAAACCAAGAGTTGAGAAAAGAAGAAGAAGAAGAAAAAAACGCGAGGGAGGAAATGACAAGAAAAAAAAAAGAAAAAAAGAGGAAGCTATCGCGCAGGAGCCCCTTTCTGCGGCAGCCATATTTCATTACACAGCACCGGAGCTTAGGAGGCAATCAAGCATATTTAGCCGTCCTCGTCTTGCCCCCACCCTCCCTCGCCAAAGCAATTATTACTCCCCAGTTTTTACTGTGCCTTGCCATGGGGAAAATGAACGGTGGCAGTTATCAGCTTGCTGCATGCGGAAGCTGACCGGCGTTGGAGGACATGCAGATGTGCGTGTATGCGTGAACAAGGGCGCGCAAACTAGTTTTTGTTTCCACTTGGCGGAGGTGTCGGAGGGGAGGGGCGGGCGCCGGCACGCTGACCGCCACGACCGCGCAATCATTTTTTTGAATCCCGTCAGCCCGGAACATTTCGGGGCAACAGGCGTAGCGAATGGAGACACAGAGGTAACCATAAACATGTCATAACGCGCCGTTATTTGCATTCATAATGGAAAGAGGCAAAAATAACGGGCGGGGGGTCAAACAGGGAAGGTGAGGGTTTATGACCTGTGCATAGATCCGCCGTCAGCGGCTCTGATCTATCGGAGCAGCCGGGCCCCCCCGTCCGGCTTCACGCCTGATTGTATTATCAGGGCCGGCGATCAATGCGAGGGAACGATCTCTCAGATGGGAAAGGGAATCAGAGCGACGAAGGCAGGGAAAAGGAAACATGCGTCAGTCATAAAGTCAGCGGTTCTGGTGTTTCCCATCCCGGTGTCATCTAAGCGAAGCGATCCGTTCCAGCGCAAAGCAAAACCGGAGCGCTCGGCGCCGCGTCTTGTTCTCCGATGCACCGATGTGCCTTTTTCTTTTTTCTTCCTCTTTTTTCTTTTCTGAAATATTACCCAGCGGTAATAGAGTGAAGCGGCAGAACTGTGAAATAAACATCCTGGAGTATTCCGCGGGTTCTGAGCTAATGTGCGCTCATTTGGGCGGCTAAACCAGCCAACTGCAGCATCAGTCCCCCCATCTGGGGACTGATGTTTCGCTGGAAGTGCTCCTCCATTCGTGAATCTCTTCAGTTCTGGGCCTTCCTCCCCGAGCCCATAACTCAACCTCTCTCTATCACTCCCGTGCGACTGGCTGTCATAATCATCAGCATTATGCCGCCGCAATTGGCCTGATTTACAAGTCCGGACACGGCAGCGGCTCTGCAGCAGAGGATAAAATGAAGCTGTTTGCTATCACCAGCCTTTTTTTTTTTTTTTTTTCCCCTACTGCATTTAATGGAAAGAGATTGACATTCGTAAGAGAGGGAGTCTCTCAGATCTGTCATTTGTTTACGAGGCCGAGACAAAGAGAACCTGAGAAAAGAGTCCAGATGAGCTTTATTTGTCCTGTTAAACACGGGCGTTTGACGTATCAGAACTCACGGGATTCCTCTGAGTGTTTGAAATGTTTGACATTTTAAACCTCGGGAGGAATTCTGACTTTATTCCCAGAATTCTGACTTTCCGAGAATAAAGTCAGAGTTCTGTGTCTGAAGTTAGAATTCTGGGTTTAGAGTTCGGATCATGAGCTTATGGTCAGATTTCTGAGAATAAGGTCAAAATTCTGAGAAAAAAGTTAGGATTCCGAGACTAAAGTCAGAATTCTGTGTTTAAAGTCAGAATTCTCATTTTAATGTTGGATTGATGAGAAATAAGTCAAAAATTCTGAGTTTAAAGTCAGAATTCTGAGAATAAAGTCAAATCATGAGAATAAGGTCAGAATTCTGTGTTTGAAGTCAGAATTTTGAGAATTAGATCAGAATTCTCAATTTAAAGTTGGAATTATGAGATTGAAGTCAGAATTCTGTTTAAAGTCAGAATTCTGTGTTTAAAGTCAGAATTCTCATTTTAATGTTGGATTGATGAGAAAAAAGTCAAAAATTCTGAGTTTAAAGTCAGAATTCTGAGAATAAAGTCAGAATTCTGAGAATAAAGTCCAATTCTGAGAAATAACTCAAAAATTCTGTGTTTGAGGTCAGAATTTTGAGAATTAAATCAGAATTCTCAATTTAAAGTCAGAATTCTGTTTAAAGTCAGAATTCTCAGCTTCAAGTCAGAAATTTGAATTTAAAACCAGAATTCTGAATTTAAAATTTAAATCTGTATCTTAAACCCTCACATGCTTTATCATGAAGAATAGAGTTAATAAAACATAACATAGTAACACAGTTAATAAAACTTTTTCTATAGTCAAGGTTATAGCCTTCTCCTTCGTACCTTGTGGTGTCCCCCAGGGCTTCATCCTTGGCCCCTTACTCTTTAGCATCTACATGCTGCCACTGGGTCATGTTATAAACAGCTTCAGTCCACTTTAATAATAAGAGGGGACTCAATATCCTTAGTAGGACATTAAGGGGTTAAGGATTTTACATACAAGTCGTACAGGTGAGCATCTGAGCAGTTTGAGGTTTTGCCTTTCAGTGGGGATTTTGCATTTTCCATGTTTACATGGTTTCCCTGCAGGAACTCCGGCTTCCTCCCAACGTCCAAAACATGCAAATTAGGTGCATTGGTGACTTTTATCTGGCTGTAGGTAATGTCAGCCCGGATATGTGTCTGTATCTACGTGTTTGGTGATGAACCCATAACTTTTCCAGGGATATGTTGATTTGTAAGTTGTGTACAAATCATTAATAAATATTAATAATTAATAATATTGCATGAAATATAAAAGGTATCAGAGACCTGATGCTTGCCAAATAGTGAGCCCACCTAGCTGTACTGCTAACTTGAGATTGCCAAATAGTGACACACTGATAAATAAGGTTATAAATGATAAAGTTATAAAACAGTTTAAAAAAAGTTTAGTAATACATTGTAAAGTGTTTAAAACTTTATTTATAACATAATCATAAAATTATTTTTTTAAATTTCCAGTGGTAGCCTTTTTGTAAAGTGGTCAATAATTGTGTCCACAGCATGATTAAAGATTCATTTATGTCAATAACATTCAATATTTATTTCCGAGTCTGATGATGTCACCGTTTTGATCATAGACTCCATATATTTGAAGTAGACGGGAGGTTAAATTATAAGTGTGGATCAACTGAGATATAAGACATTCTTTTTTTATTTAATCTCTTTAACTTGATGATGAGGATGAAGTTTGGGTAAGGGTGTTAGAAAAGTAAGGTCCAGGGGATAATAACATGTCGAGAGGGTCTCGCTTATTAACAATAATATAGAAAAAAAAAAAAAAAAAGGTACATTTATATAAATATATTTGTATTTTTTTTTAAATTTTTTATTATTATTATTATTTTAAAACCAATTTTTTTTCGATTGGCCAAGCTTCTAAAAAAAAAGATCTACATATATATATATATATATATATATGACGATATATATATATATATATATATATATATATATATATATTTTTTTTTTTTTTCTCCCCAGAAATAGTGACTTCCTGTTGAATATAAATTTAAAAAAGATTTTTCTAACAGCGATCCCGCGATTACAACGTCTCCCTTTGCTTTAGATGTGATAAATTAAATGTATTATTATTATTATTATTATCTAGCATCCATATTTGGTCATACTTTTGTTCACCTCCAGGCTCCACCTGGCCCTCCCTTCACCCTCTCACTCATCCCATAATATTACATTCCCCATATTTCACCTGCTAAGCTAAAGACCACATAAATCAATTTCTAAATATATATATAAATATATACACACACAATAACGGTTATGTGCAGCTTCAAAACGGCCGGCTGATAGCTGCCTGTCCTTATCGGCCCGGCTGAATATGGCAGCGGCGCCATGAAGGCACTTTTTGCCTTCCGTCTAAATGGAGGAGGCAGGGAGAGGAAAATGCATTTTTTTTCTTGTTTGAATGACTTAAGCTGACTACAAAGCTCTTTTGTAAAGCTGTATGGTTATGAAAATCGACTGGAAAAGAAAAGGAAACCTCGGACGGCGGGGGAAAAAACAATGAGGAGAATCTCCTTTATTTTACTCTGGACTTTGTTCCCTCTGCTGCCTGGAGATACTGGCTTCACATTTATCACCTATTGCATGTTTGAGAATCTCACGCAGGATGTCTGCAGAAAAAAAATATATCCGTGCGGCATCGGGATTGAAAAAAAGAATACCCATAATGCAACATCCGACTCCCTTCGTCGGAGGCCGCGTGAATAGAATGACTTCATATTCCCGCCTCCCAAGATATGAGGTGCCTCGTTCTGCCATCTGCGGCATTAATTTCCAAACACCTAATAGCTACATAGGCTAATCAAACATGTTTATTTTTCCTCTCGGAGTTGTCGGCTCTAACATTGGCGAGGACGTTTTATACCCGCGTGGTTAATGAGCTGAGCTGAAATGAGCCGCCATAACAGGGAAGCGAAATAGCTGGGAAAAAAACACACGCCACGTCTCCTCCGTCGCTTTTCACTCGTACGGCTCCAGCAAAGAGAGAATTACATTCTCCTCCAAATGGAAGCGAGCGTAGGTGTGGTGGGAGTAGGGGAGCGCCCACGGGGGGACGGCGTGATGTCGCGAGACCGTTTGATGGGCAGAAACACAGCAGGGGGGAAAGAGGAGAGGAAGTGGGATTCGGGACTGTGGCGCCAGGAGACACTTTTTCCTCTCTAACTCTCTTTCTCCCAACTGTTCCCAGTGCCAGAGACACGGCCCGCTGCACAGACAGATGGCGAAGAGGTGTGTGTGTGTGTGTGTGTGTTTGTGTGATGCTGGGCGTGTGTGTATGTGTATGTGTGTGTGTGAGTGTGTGTGTGTGTGTGTGTGTGTGTGTGTGTGTGCTGTGGGTGGTGACGCCATTCGGCTCAGTGCGAGCAAGAGATGGAGTGCGAGGGATGTAAGAGGAAGAAACGAAGAACCCTGCAGAGGTTTGAATACGTGTGACTTCATCGTCTAGGAGCTAATCCACGTTTTCCTTTTTTTAAAATTTGTATTTTTTATTAGATGCCACTTCATTAGAGCGGCGGAAAAGAAAAAAAAAGAATTAAAAAAAAGTTGATTTGAAGTGTCACTTTGAGCTGCTGCATGTCAAGGAGGCGTCATGATGACGAGAGGCACGCCCACGCCACAGGAAGTGGCTGGAGAGACTCTGCGTCGACAGACTGCCACCTCCTGGAGGAGAGGGCAGGATCTCAGCATCATGGCTCCTCTTGTTTGCACTGAAGGTGTTTTCCCCTGCTGTGGTTGTGATTCATCGCTAACGTGCGACCTGATCCTCGCCGACACCAAACAATCCTCCCAACAGTGAATCCATTCATCATCCGTCAGGTTCTGTTCTAAACACCAGGACCGGCGTCTCCGATGAGGAGCTTCACGGTTAATACACATACATCTCACATATTTGCATAGAAACTGAGACGTTTGAATAAACGATGTGTATCAGTTTAAGCTGAAGGTGCAGGAAAACCGCAGATTTTATTCTTCAGATGAGGTCAAAGACGCCAAATTATTGCAGATTGTTCCGTTTTCTTTGAAGAAGGTGGATTTGATTTGGCATAAATGAGATAAATAGATGTGCATGAACCTGTTTGCGTCATGCGTGTATGTTGCTGTAGTGAATCATAAGGAAAGTAAGGTGATTTATTCGGCGGAGGGAGGAAAACCCTTCAGCCGGAGCCTCTCGGCCGTTCAAATGGTGACGCACAGCGCCATCTAGTGGTGGTGTCGCCCGGAATAAAAAGGTCCTTAAGTGAGTCTGTGGTTGTTTCACAGAAAAAGAGATATTATTCCGTTTTATGGGAAAATAAAAAGAAGAAAAAGAAAAGAAAAATAGTCATGTTATTGTTTTAAGCCTTCTCATTTTATTTGGCAAGTTTTTACATCCGTAAATGCAAACAGTATAAAATATATACGATATCTCTCCCTCTCTCTCTCTCTCCCTCTCTCTCTCTCTCTCTCTCTCTGTCTTTATCTCGCTCTGTCTTTCTCTCTCTCTCTCTCTCTCTCTCTCTGTCTTTATCTTGCTCTCTCTTTCTCTATCTCTCTCTCTCTCTCTCTCTCTCTGTCTTTATCTTGCTATCTCTTTCTCTCTCTCCCCCTCTCTCTCTCTTTCTCTCTGTCTTTATCTCGCTCTCTCTTTCTCTCTCTCCCCCTCTCTCTCTCTTTCTCTCTGTCTTTATCTCGCTCTGTCTTTCTCACTCTCTCTCTCTCTCTCTGTCTTTATCTTGCTCTCTCTTTCTCTCTCTCCCCCTCTCTCTCTCTTTCTCTCTGTCTTTATCTCGCTCTGTCTTTCTCACTCTCTCTCTCTCTCTCTCTGTCTTTATCTTGCTCTCTCTTTCGCTCTCTCTTTGTCCCCCTCTCTCTCTCTTTCTCTCTCTCTTTCGTTCTCTCTCTTTCTCTCTCTCTCTCTCTATAAATATATATATATTGTTTGTTTGTTTGTTTTTGTTTTCGATTGAACATTGTTGCATTTGTTGATCAGTGATCAACAGGGGGAAAAAAATTAAAGGTCGCAAATCCCCCCGATGACAGGAATTTAAAAACAAATTAAATAAACAAAGTTAAAAAAAAACAACCTAAAAAACTAATTTATTATGGACAGAAACTGCTTTAAGAAAATAATGTCCCTAACTCTGAAAGAAGTGACTAGAAGTAAGACTTAGTAAGACTAAACTGTACTTTTAGTGACTTATCGCTGCAGCGAAACGTATTAAATCAAAGGTTTTTCCCACCATCTGACTTTAATCCTGACACCTTCAGCGTGGTTATAATGTTTTGGCACCGCTGCTGATTCACGGAGCACACAGGAACTTGTCACTAATCATTTCTTCGGGTGTATTCCTGATCTCCCGTGGTCACCGCTTCAATCTCCTTGTCTGTTTGTAGCTTAGCAGCGACTCGCCCTGGGAAACCTCCGGCTGCTATCTGACGTAGAGCAGATTTGATCCATATTCCTACGGCGTATCTGTCTTTTCCAGGCAAGTGCTTCTCAAAAGAAACATGTCAGCACTTGGGGGATTATGTTTTTTTTTTCCAGCTAATCACTGAGAGACACAAACCTTCCTGAAATGTTCTTTGGTTAGACTTTGCAGAGCCAAAGTCCTTTCCCGTTTAGATGCTTATTTTGATGGCTTTTCATTCTCATTGTGTTCCTACAATCGCTTGGATTAACCGTTTACTTTCATGCCCGGCCGAGTCGCGCGACTGTCTGACGCAAATGAAAGTTATTCTTATTTTTATTTGCATAAAAATAAGCAGAAGGGGGTCAAAATGACGCGACCGTGCTCCAATGCTTCCGGAGTGTCTGCAAGGAGTTGGGATGGATTTTAGGGGAACGAAGCAGAGAATCTTAGTCCTGCTTCGTAACGGGACTAAAACACAGTCTCCATGAAGGAAATGTAAAGAAAAATATCGAGCAAATATATTATATCATATTCAGCGTAAAGTTCTCTACAGGCGTTTGGAGGACTTTGGTGTCCTCACTCTTATATCTAAAGCAGTATGTGTGTGTGGCTGTGTGTGTGTGTGTGTGTGTGTGTGTGTGTGTGTGTGTGTGTTTAGCTTACAGGCTGTTGCCGAGTGCACTCAAGTGAAAGCACCCAACATGTGGGATGAGTGTGATGGATCCTTGGTATCGTTGCTAGTTATTTGTGGCTCGCCTTTACCCACAATTCCCCAGCCCCGGCTTGTTGTAAGGTGAAGCTGAGCGAGATATTCTCTGAGGCCGCCATAAAGCCACTGGACTTTGTAATAATTCATCCGCCAAAAAAGCCTTCCCCGTACTCACCGTGCAATATTTACACGGACTGGCTGTAGTTTCTCAGCTAGGTTGTCACGAAGGCCCAGGGCAGGGATTTTCCCTCCAGAGGGAAAAATCCCAGATAAATCTCAGATAAATCTCAGATAAATCTCGGATAAATCTCAGATAAATCTCGGGAGCCATTTGAGTTTTTTGGTTTAATAACATTCTGTCTGCTTACACACAAATAAGTGGTTGCCCATTTTAAGTTTTTGTCATTATATTTTTTTAATGCTTACTTTTCCCTGAATGGACCAGTTTTTTAGGAAAAAATAAATAAATCCAGGATTTCACATCGCGAAATCACCGAAACCGGGATTTTATTAAATCGTCGCCGTGGATCCTTTGTGTCAACACGATCACTGAAGAACTATTACGTGGATAATTTTTAAACGTTACAACCACATAGATCTTAGAGCGGGCAAGATCTGGATCGATTTTTTTGAAGAGGGTCAGTTGCATATTTTCCGCCACTAGGTGGAGCTTTTTCCCCCAAAATCACAGTTTTCGGGTCATAATTTCTCAACCGTTGGCCGGAATTAGTCCAAATTTTGTACATATGAATCGACTCGATGAGTATATAACAAAACAATTAAACATGTTTTAAATATTGTTAATTATTTATTAGTATTTTAGAGTATTTTGATTTAAAAAATGTTATTCAACACAGTTCTGTGTTTTTTTTTTCCAAAAAGCATTGTTCCAATTTATCCTGAAATAATTTTTTTTCATACTTTTTAAAAAGCCTTACGTGAGGAAAAACTATTATGCTGCCGATTGAATTGAATTGAATTGAATTTGATTTCATTGAATAGTTGAACTTCCACTCACCTAAGGCCGAGGCTGTCCTTGTGGGTTCACGCAGGTGCCAACATGCTGCCCGATGCAACCGGATCCCCTCGCTGTCAACTTAACGCCCCCTTTGCCCCACCTATGGGAGAGAAAGTCAACAGGAGTTCATCTCAAACCAGCCGACATAACATCTGACAGAAAACTTGAAAAAAAAAAATACTCGACGTGGGTTAGAAATAGAAATATGTGCTCTGAAAAAAATAAAATGATATAGTTAAAGTGTTTTGCAGTAATGAAATTAAGTCATATTTGTGCTACAATAATAAACATTTGTTTGTTTTCTTCCTTATATTTTAGTTTTTTCGTAAGAAAAGTTATTTTGCAAGGGATTTCTTAATTCATGCTTTAGGACTCATACACTGCAAAAAAAATAAATAAAATAAAATAAAGATATATATATATATATATATATATTTATTTTTATATTTATATATAAATATATATATTTACTGATAATGTTTCATTTCGGCAGCATTTTAAGAGAAATATTACAAATATTGCATATAGTGTATATAATTTGCGATTTTAAAAAAGCTAAAAAAATTTTTTAAATTGAATAAAAATTTATATTTTCATCTCCAATCTTAGATATAATAATACTTAAAGTATATTTTCTATTTTTTTAAATTAAATAAAAGTTTTACGCAAGACATTTTAGGAATTTAACAGGTTGAAATCTTGCTTTTTAATGTGTTTGGGGTCTAATCGTACACTGTAAAAAGAGAATTGTTGGGGAACCAACATAGCTTATTATACGTAATGAGTTATAACAGCTTATCAATGATTTTTAAAGTGTTTGCAACTTAATTAGTAACCCAAGTTCATTCTTTAAATTAAGCATTTTTTAAAAAGTCTGGATGCGTGCATCACTTTTAAGTGTCCTCCGGAAAACACTTCCGTTGTGTTGTGGCTTCTTCGTTGCACCACATTTTCCAAATAGCCATAAAAAATGTCAGAATCTGGATTATATTCACCGCACTGAACCCTCCATGGTAACCGGATGAACCAGTGAAGTATCTAAGAACTCCTTTTATTCCCATAATATCCTTTACTTAAAATAAATCTCAATATAAAACTCACTGAGCCCAAAAGTGATGACCTAATTATAAATAGTCTTTACTGTCAGAACGACTCTTTAGTGTTAAAACAGCACATTTCCCTTTTTGTAAGCAGTTTTAAGGAAGTAGACTTTGGAAAAGTTTTGTGCTGCTCATCTTCTAAACCAGGTCACCTGCACCGGCTGCAAATTCTGCTTTATGTAACGACTTCCTCTGACAGGTGTAGTTTCCCTCGCTGCGTAACCAGCCGTCTGGGTGAAATACACTTCAACGTGACGTTACAAGTTTTGTTGGGATCTTCTCTCTGACAGAAAAAACACCATCTAATGTAAGGCTTTAATGGTTCTCGGACCGGACTCTCAAGTGGTTCTGACACTTCCGCCACTGTCATTTACAACAAACCAGGTGCGACTGTTTATTTTCTGCCTTTTTCGCCGCTTTTACATTTGTTGCAGTCATTTTTCGAATTCCAAAATCTAGCTTCAGACAAGTTTTCACAATAAAAGCCCCCCGACATGTCAACTCCTCTGGGTGGGAACCGTCATCGCCTCGGTCCAGTTACAACCTGTCTACGAACACAGCGAGCTGTTCTCTGCAGGTGGGTTTGATAAGATCGTCGGGAATCCTTTGGGCGTGTAGCGGAAAGGCCAAGAAACTGGTAGCAACACAAAAGCTCCAATTACAGATGCACCCGCGGGTCCGTGGGGAGAATCCACAGCACCTCCACTCTGGTGTTATGAGACATGAACTGTAGTTTAATTATCTCAGCTGGAAGGAACATTCCTTGAGGTGTTTCATTGGAGATACGCAGATTATTTTTGTGGCTCTGTGTGACGTACTTAAAAAGGATGCAAAATTGTGTTATTAGATTGTAATAACTATATTATTACATTTTTTTCCTGACATTTATGAGCTACTACTTCTACTTTTAACTACTTCTAGTTGTTTTACATGCGTGTTTACCCGTGTGTTAATATACTTTGGAGGCTCTTGAATGTATTTTGTTGGCCGTTAGCGCATTGCATTCCTGAAGCGCTAACGGCAGCTGTCAATCATTTAGCATAAAGCTGTTTGAGCTGTGGATTAGTTTGTCATCTAGATGCTTTTCATGTGAAGATAGATGAGAAAAAGGAGCAAGAGCAGCAGCAGTGGAGGTCCCTGTACTCCAGAGGGCGCCCTTGGCATGCTTTACATCGGTGTTTATGCTGTAACGAGCAATACCACACACACAGAATACACACTGTATGCATAAAGAAAGGAATTAAACATCACTTACGCACAGAACCCAAACTGAAGTATCGACTGTTTCTGGGAAAATAGGTTTTATTTTTTGTCTATAAAGAAAAATAATCCAGTTTATTTTAAATCAGATAGTATAATCTTAAGAAAACATTTACTTTCCAACTATGTTTTTCATGAAAATCAAGCAGCAGAAGGAGATTATTTTCCTTATTTCAAGAGCAAGACTTGCACAACTTCTTATTCTAAGAATATTATGAAATCACACAAACTAAACTTTTGTTCATTAGACTGTTACTAGACTGTTGGCAAGAAGGTTCCGGGTTCAAGTCCACCTCTGGCACCTTGGGGCCTTTCTGGAGGAGTTCTCCCAGCGTTTGGTCCCAGAATCCAAAAATAAGCAATACGTGTAAATTGGCGATTCTAAAATTGCTTAGTATGAAGGCTAAGCGTGAATAATTTGTTTGTTCATCTTTTCGTGTCGGCTGCACGTTCTTGTCCGGTGAGCATTCTGCTTTAATGTCAGCTGGGAAAGGCTCCAGCCCCCGTGAAACCCTGAAGAGGAAAAGCATTTACAAAAAAAAAATGGATGGATGTTTGAAGAATTTGCATTTTCTTATATGCTATTAATTATTAATCTGAGATTATTCTTAAGGTTTTCTCTCAAAGATACTAAATTTACATTTCCAAGTAAGTTTATTTTCTTTAACTAACATGCCATCGCTTGTATTTTGCACAACTTGATTGAATTTGGTTATTTATGTGTAGATTTAAGGCTCATTAATGTCTATTGGTGGCTAAACATTTATGCTAGTTTTAAGAATGCTAGCAAAGCAAAACTGTCTTATCCCAAAGACATGTTTTTAATCAAAACAAGTAACTTTAATGTCAAAGAATATGTGCCTTCTCTATTTTGCAGTGCAGGTGCTGATATATAAACGTATTTGAGAAGAATTCTTTGTCATATAGTCAGATTTGACTCTTCTCATTAAAGATTTATAGATTGCTTGTGTGGAGGTTACTAATTAAGTTACAAACAGTTTAGAAAACATTAATAAGCTGCCAAAACTCATTAAATATAAAAAGTATGGGATATCTGATGCTTGCCAAATAGTGAGCGCACTTATCTGTACTGCTAACTTGATCTTGCCAAATAGTGATCCACATTGATTAATTGAGAGCTTTGTTATAAGCTGTTCATAAAAATTAACAAATATCTTTAAAAGTGTATAGAACTTAATTATAAATCATTTATAACTATGTTATAAAGGTGGTTTTATTATAAAGAAGTATTGTGATTTGCTTAGAGCAACAAAGTCTTCTGTATTTATACTGTTAAAAAAAAAGAAAAAAAAAGAAGGAGGTCATTTAGTTCTGAAAGTGTTGGAGAACATTCAGTCTGCTTCAGTCGGAACAATTTACCAGTTTCAAGGATTATTAAGTCAGGAACCCAAACTTGTGACCGTCCCGTAGATCATGTGAGGACCCACATTCTCTCCTCAGCATTAATCCATACTAACTCCATTCAGTTGCTTGGATTTCTTTGGGGTGATGTTTGATTAAATTGTGGACATTTGAGGAGTGAAAACAGAATTAGAGTCACAGCTGATTGTCATAGATGGAGTACTTTATTAAATAAATACGTTTTCATGCGAGCGGGATCTTACCCTTTTGGAATAATCTGTTGCGATCGCTTCCCCCGGACCCAGAGTGATGAAAGAAGAGGACTCCTCAGAATCTCCCTGTGGGGGGGAGAGAGAGAAAAGAGGTCAAGACGTGTCATTCTACAGAATATTTCTCCATCGCTCATCGCTGCGATGTCGATCGATCCAGCATCCGCGTCTATAAACAGACACTGGGATGGAAGCAGGCGACCACACGCGGCAGCTGGGATGCTTTTAGCTGCATTACCAGCAGACCTCCAGCTTTTTTTTTGCAAAACATGCCTGGTGAACTTTGGGAGGGTGATTTTTTTCGACGCTGCATAACGAGAGCTGCTAAAAATAGATCTCCAGCCCGAGTGCTGACAGTGTCTCCTCCGCATGCTGGAGATACCGGGATACCTGCATGTCTGGAACGGCTGCTTATGAAAAATCATTTCTGACAGCGATTCACTCTCACACACCCTCATTGTGTCGAAAAATAAAGAATAATGCTTAAATTATAACACTCATGTAGAGATTAACACCTCGTGATTACCGTGTACGGATCCTTGATCGATTTTCTCAAGATTCCTGTACGGTACATAATACAGAGGCAACTTAATTGACGTGGGCGAAGCATATTTTTAGCGCAGAAAAGTCCGAGGTGGGTTGTATATCTCCGGCCGTAGGAGGAGCTTCATCTGCAAAGGTTTTTGGGATATAATTTATCATCTCTTACTCTGAATCGACTCAAGGAGCGCTATCTTGTATAAGAAAAAAATTGATAAAACTTCCTATTTATATCAAATTTTGAGCATCTGAATCGACTCTAGGGGATTTATCTTGTATATTTCATGTTTACTGTAATAGATTATAATTTAGTCATTAGTAGGAGCTTGTTTTTTAGAAAAAACACTGACTACCTAACCATTTGAGTCCGAATTAGGTGCATATGAATCGACTAGAGGAGATCTGATCTGATCTGTTTCATATTTTACTCTAATAGGTCATATTTTACTCAGTAGGGGGAGCTTTTATTAAAAACTGTGTTTAGGACAAAACTTCCTATTCATTTAGTCTGATTTAGTCCAAATTAGGTGCATATGAATCGAGAAGCGGACATCTGTCTTGTTTCTATGATATTTTACTTTAACGGCTCCTATTTTATTGAATTTGGGAGCGTTTTTTAAAATGAAAAACATTGTTTTTCTGAAGTAACTTCCTAACTTCTGCTCCAACTTATCCAATGTTCCTGCATACGAATGGACTCTACCTTTGCATATATCATTTTTTACTCTAGTAGTTCATATTTTAGTCACTAGGGGGTGCATATAAATCGACAAGCGGACATCTGTCTTGTTTATATGATATTTTACTTTAACGGCTGCTATTTTATTCAATTTGGGAGCGTTTTTAAAATGAAAAACACTGTTTTTCTAAAGTAACTTCCTAACTGTTGGTCTAACTTTGTCCAATGTTGCTGCATACGAATGGACTCTATCTTTGCATATATCATTTTTACTCTAGTAGTTCATATTTTAGTCACAAGGGGGAGCTTTTTTTTTTCGAAACTTCTTAAATGTTGGTCCGATTTAGTCCAAGTTTGCGTATAAGAACCGACTCAAGGTGATCATATCGTGTGTCATATTTCTCTGTTATAGCTCTTACTTTCCTCAATAGGGGGAGCTTTTTTCACTTCACATTTAATTTGAGGACCTCAATCAGAGGCGTTGCTTGTACAATGCAGGGGCAATAGGGGCTTTTCAGGCTCATACTGACAGCCTCGGTCTAGTTGGTTTTGTCAACCTCTAGGTTCAGATTTATGACCGGAAAATAAAAGAGTGGCAACTTAAATGATGTCCGAGAAGCACACTCTGGAAAGTGCAGACCGGAGCTTTGACAAACAACACACTCATCAATATTAATCGCCTCCCATGTTTTCCTTGTAAACCTCTAAGACCGGGCCGTAAAGGCTCGGTCTTAATAAAAGAACATGAGCGCCTGCTTGCACTATATCTTCAAAAAGTCCCAGCAGCACAAAATGATGGAGAGCCTCTGCTTCTGTATGGTGACAGCGAAAGTCCGTCACAGCCTCTTACTTGCCGTCCACATGCAGAACACTACATCTTCAAACGACTCCAGAGTGGGACTCCGGCTTGACTTTTAGGATCTGCAATCCTTCAAGGCAATATTTATTTTTATTTTATTTATTTATTTTTTTTCTCCCGTTCTGCCGACGCACTTGATATGCAGAAATCATGTTTACTTTCTAGATCAAAGTTTCCTTCCCCAGCCCTCCCCCCTCCTCCGTCTATAAATAGAATCCTTTCATTATGCAAGCCGACAAAGAGCGGCGCCTGCTCTCGCAGCCCATTCCGAGCATACTGATTAATTAGCTTGTATAATTAGCTTAATGATTTTGAGAAACATGACCGTGGCCGCCCAAGAAGCTATGCTAATGGACCATGTCTATAGCAATTAAAATGCCCATAATTTAGCTCCATTGGCTCGAGAGGCCAGATATGCGCGGTGAAAGAGGTAGGCGACGGAGGCTGCGTCGTCCGAGGCCCGATGGCGTGCTAATGAGCGCCGATGTGTGTTTTTGTTTGCGGTGGGTAATATTTTCAGAAAGGTGCAGACGCCCCAAGAGGATTGAAAAGTTGTGAGGTGATGTAATTCCTTATTATGATGAATAACCTTAGCAGCGCCGCCTCTCTCGCTGCGTTTAGGGCTTCAAATCAGACTTGAGATGTGATGTAAGTCGTTGAAAGAGTGAACGCAGGATGCAAAGTTATCCCTCCCATCTATCTCCTCATGCCGCTCCATCTCCCGTCTACCGGTTATCTTAACTGACACGCGGTTATGGATTTAAATATTTCCATTAAGCGGGAGTCCAAGCAGACAGCGCAGAAAGCTGCATCAGCATTCCTGTCCGCAATCCAGCCATAAATTGCCCGATTATGACCTTTTTTTTCTCTGAACGGTAACCGAGAGAGGCAACGTCTCCGCTCGTAAAAACCAGCAGAAGTTTGAGTCAACACAAACGTTTACTGTTGACGAGAGTTTGACGAATGTACGGTCCAGTTAAAGTGAATAAACTGACCTAATAGTTTGGGCAGCGCCGCACGTATCGCACTGAATCCAACATCAGTTATGGCGAAAGAGGAAAAAGTCAATGAGATAGTTGATGATTATTGGGTTTTATGGCAAATTAAAAGTTGCATTATTTTAGTCGTGTGGGAGGAAGCAGAAAAATAAGATGAAATTATGATAAGCGGATAAAATTTATATGGCTGCTTATCAAATCACTATGCTTCAAAAATTAATAAAACAGACAGAAAATGAATTATTAATCCTTTACGACATATATTCAACGGTAGAAATACGAATAGAATAGAATAGAATAGAATAGAATAGAATAGAATAGAATAGAATAGAATAGAATTTGTAACTCATCTATGGAATATTTGAAAAAAAAAAAAATTTATATGGCTGCTTATCAAATCACTATGCTTCAAAAATTAATAAAACAGACAGAAAATGAATTATTAATCCTTTACGACATATATTCAACGGTAGAAATACGAATAGAATAGAATAGAATAGAATAGAATAGAATAGAATAGAATAGAATAGAATAGAATAGAATAGAATAGAATTTGTAACTCATCTATGGAATATTTGAAAAAAAAAAAGAAGCTTATTTTGAATTGATTGCCATTCAGATACTTCAATTTATCGGGGGGAAAGGGAAAAAAAATCCCCAACAAAATTGTACAACAAATGTATCAGTGTGTGACAGATCCTCCGTTTATTTGTTGTTGGATTGAAGACCACCAAAACAACACATTTCCATGGAAATCTAACTTTACAAGTACATTATATGGTTCTTATGTGTATTTGGTGACGGTGGAAAGTACATGGTGCCATATCTACTATGGGAAAGACGCTACACTGCGGACTTAGAAGTCATATTTCCATAAAAACCATTAAAAATAGCATTTCAGAAAATGCTTTGGTGAAGCTAATCTATAGATCCGGTTGCTTTGTGTCTGTCTACGGCGGGTGGTTACTGGGTTATTATGGTTTAGCCGGGCTTTTCCGATTGAAAACCGCTTCAACTGGAGACAAGTTTGATGAAAACTGCAAATATATTATAAACTCTGAGCCCTAAAGCCGTAACAAAGAGCTGAAAGATGCCAAATCCTCTGTAGATCTGAGGGAAAATGTAATATCCTGTCCCAGTTCAGGGTGGGGTCATCAGGACAAGAAACCTTCTATCGCGGTGCTCAATAATTAAACCCATCGTTCACATCTCAATATTGGTTGGCGCCGCTCTAGTACCAGGCATTACACTGCAGCTGTGGGTTTTTTTTATACTGGCTAGCTTAACTTTAGTGAAACTATTTACAGCAATTCAGCTTCAGCACTGGAACAGCTGGGAGTGGAAACAACGAGGCCCCCCATCTGTTAAATATTTCGTAAGAAGATGAGTGACGCGGAGTGACAAAAACTCTCCAAGCAGCAAATCTTACATTTTGAAGTAGCCAAGTTTTGGATGGGGCTTCACCCGCCAGCACAGATCAAGTTCTAATCTTCTACCATTTATCAGACTGAAACAATACGACTAAATTACACTCATTACCTCATCTCAAAGGATAACATATGCCAGGTCCCTGAACGCCTCGTTAATGAATCAATGTAAGGCAAATGTGTTGTCGGGATTTGCGTCCCTCCCAAAGACGCTAATTGCCATGCAGATTCGGATTCCCGTCTGTTTGCGTCGGAGGCTGCGTGTTGCCAGCAGGTGTGATTCTGTTCACTTATTTGAGCTGAACATCACAGTTCTCGCTCTGACACCATTGTGTCAAAAACTCTGCGCTCAGCTCGTCAGCTCCGGCGCACTGTGCCTTAACAAGCGAGCTAAAAATGAGAGTTTGAGACGTGATCTTCCTTCTCTCTGTACCAGCCGCCGCCGCCGCAGCGGCTCTGGTTGCGGTGGCAGCCAGACGTAGACGGCGGTCAGCTTTAAACGTGCAGCGTTTCACATTCAGGAGAAGTGACGTAACGCGACCTGAAAAAGAGACTTGGAGGGTCAAGGGTTGATATTTTGGACACATTTGCGATAGTCAGGTAAAGGTTGACAGGATGTCGCGTTTGCCATTTGTGCTGACTCATCGGGATACAACTTCCCAAAAAATTCCTTCATGGAATTGTTGCTTTTACCCATGAGGTAGTCTGGCCATGTGTTGGTAGTCATCATCCCCATCTCTCATAGCGCAATCAGGCTTATCATTCATCAGTCTCAGCAGAGTCATCAGCCGCCACCTCCACCAGTACTCCAAAGTGGGGGTACACCTTATATATCTGCACTGGATCGATACGCTTCCATCACAATCCCCCCGAAGAATCAAAGCGCCAATATCTGACGGCCTCACTAGACCTACGCTTTTGTCCCCAATAGCAAGGGTATATCCCCAAAACGCCCCCAATCCCTTGCGTTGTACAACCGAATCCCGCTTATCAAACTCCTCAAACAAAAAATGTAATGTAAAAAACTTATTTCATAAAAAAGCTCTCCCTAGTCAATCAAATATGAACTATTATAATGAAATATGATATATACAAGATAGATTTCCTCATGTTGATTAATTGTGACTAAATGTGGTGAATATCTGACCAGCAATAAGGAAATTAGGTTTCCACTTTACAATAAGACTAGCCTTCCTAGAGATTGTAAATGGCTAGAATGAAGTTGACTAATTAAGTTGTACACATCTTTACAAATCATTAATAATCTGCTATATCTGCTACTCATGAGATATAAAGGGAATCAGATACTTGATGCTTGCCAAATAGTGAGCACACTTGTATTTACTGCGATATTCCCGAATAGTGAACAACATAGATGGATTGAGAGCCGTGTCATAAGCTGTTTTTAAACGCTAACTAATGATTTTTAAAGTGTTAACAACTTAATTTATAACGTAATTATAAAGAATTTATGATTTATTTATGAAGATAGTCACATTACAAAGTTCTACCAGAAATTAAGTCCGAAAAACAGGTTTTTTTGTGAAAAGCCCCCCCCCCTAGAGTGAGTAGATGTTTTGGAGATAAACCTTCCCCTTGTGTTGAAAATATACAACCAACCTTTCCAAAAAACAGTCCAGTTCTTCCTCCCACTAAGGTCTTTGAAGGAATAACATTTGAAAGACATCCATAAAAATCATTTTCGAGTTATCGCTATAAAACAAAGGAACCGCAGCGGCGATGACGAACCCATAAAGTACCTGACTTTTCCAGGATATAATTATCGCCTATAAATATGAAAGTTCCATCTTTTCTGCCTAGATTGAAATGTCATTTCTAAGTAAGTCTTTTCTTAAATAGCCCCATTTTTATCCTCTGTCAAATGTTCTCCACATAGACAGTTCTGAAGCAAACTGTGTTGACCTTCTCTCTTAAAGGCCGCGGCTCTGATGGAGAAGAAAACGCAGGTGAGTTCAGAGTTCTTATCAAAAGTATATTTTTTCCTCCCAGGCAGTCAAGGCCTTCATATCAGCAGCGCTCTCCATCCCGCTGAAAAACTTTCCATCATGCCGAAACCGCTCTTCCCTAAAGGCTATCATTAACTCCCCAGCATGCACCACGCTAATCACTCCAATATCTCATCAGGAGAACAGGCATGTCATCAGATGGAGAGCCCGGTAGCCAGAGAGCGAGAGAACGGACAGTTTCTAAGACGCCATCGCGTGTAGAGCGCCGAATACGGTAAGGAGAGGGAGATCAAATGAAAAGATGAAACTGAGTAAGGGAACGGGAAGACGGCGTGAGGAAGGATAAAGAGACGGAAAACACATTAAGGGCCAAAGTGCAAGAATTAGACAGAGGGAAACGGAAAATAGGGCGGCGTCTGTGAGGAAACTCTACGCCGCCGTATCCCGTCCCTTTTTTCCAGTCAGCTTGGGAGAAGATGATAGCATTGATCATCTCCTTAAAAGGCGTCTTTCTCTGTCACTGTATCACCTCCAATCATTAAGATGACTGCTTGAGTTCCCCTTAAAAGGTTTGCTCTCATGCCGGGCGATTGCATTCCACATTCTTCTTCCTCTTCTCCTTCTTCTTCTTCTTCCTCTCTGCTGACAAACCTAGGAACTTTCAATCGTCCGATATCTCGGTTCCCTGCAATCGGCCGGGTTCTTCCGCCAGGTATAATGAAACGCAGACAAAGCTGGCGAAACTCGGAACGCTATCGGAGCGCGACCCGTCAGACGGCATATTCTCACGGATCCCCATTCTTTGTGCGAGCGGAAACACGTGTTCATCAATCACCAGCGGATAATTCTATCACGCTCATTGGCTCCCTGACATATATTCCATTTCTATTGTCCTGATAGATTACTTCTCCGACGCTCATACCCTCAGGTTTCCCTCAGGAGTTTTCCCATCTCAAATCTCATGAGTACCGGCAGAAGGAATGAAGTAAATAGATTTTCTTCTCTTCTCCAGATTGCTCACATTTCCTCCTCCATAAATCCACTTGTCGCTGCATAAATCTTTGCAAAAGTTTGGGCCGCCCTGTGCCTCTGCTTATTAGCCAACCAGGGATCAATTTATCACCTTTGAGGACAAAGAATAGCGGCATTGGGGGATTCTCTCTTGTCCCTTTGATTAATGGAGCGGGAGGAGAGGCGGGGCATTTTTGGGTCATGCAAATTCTTCTCCCCGCCTCCTCCTTTACCTCCTCTTGAATCAATTTATTTATCCGATTCCTTTCAGGGTGTGAGCCGGCGGGTGGTAACGATGGCGCCGACCATGTCAAAGGGCATCCTCCACCTCCAGCTGCTGCTTCCGTGCAACTCCCTTCCTCCACCACTAGTCTGTGCTGTCGGTTTGGAAATATGTCCTCCGCTCCTGTGACCCATTTTTCCAGGGAGGGTGCTGCAGGAATGTTCTTCCCTCACCTGGGCTAAGTGGCTTCCTCGTCTCGGCAAATGAACTACGGTAACAGGATGCTGCTGCTCTGCATCCCTCTCATTTGTAAGTGGCCTCGTGAAACTGACAGACCGGCGATGAGGCGCTCGTGGGAAAACGCTTGTCTTGTGAAGGGGAAGCGACTCCCGCGAGGTTTTTGGAGTGTTGCCGGTTTTACACCGCGGTTACATGGCAGGTTTGAGACGTTGCGTCAGGCTTTTGTTGTGCCGCACAGGCGTGACTCCATTGTGTTTTAATGGACTCCATAAAATAGCAGGGAATGGGAAAAAAGGTGGGACTGTTTTTCAGGTTACAGTCATTCTGTTAGGTGTGTGTGTGTGTGTGTGTGTGTGTGTGCGTGTGTGTGTGTGTGTGTGTGTGTGTGTGTGTGTGTGTGTGTGGGTGTGTGTGTGTGTGTGTGTGTGTCTGTGTGTGTGTGTGTGTGTGTGTGCTTGTGTTTTGGTTCAGCTGTCCTATACACTCTAAATGATTTGGTCATGTTATTTTAGTAACCAAGGGCTGGATCTAAATGGGTCCCACCCAGCCAGGGGGTTCTTTTGGGTCATGGGTTTGACCCTGCATGTTGGGTTATGCTTTTTTACATATAGTTGGGGGGGATTTGACTATTTTGTTTGTGTTAATATAACAAAAACTCAGCCTGCTACATAAAAATAACGTAACTAAAACCCACAACAACCTTGATTTATTTGTCCTTAACTGGCAATTGTGAAAAAAAGACCACCTAAAACAACTTTTAAAATAGTTTTATAATGAGTTCAAGATTAATTAACCCTTTAATGTCCTAAAAAATGGTTTGGTTGACATTTTGAGTCACTATTCCTGCTTGTAATGTGACCCAGTGGCAGCATGTTCATGCTAAAGAGTAAATGGGCCAAGGATAGCGCCCTGCGGGACGCCACGGGCCAACGGTGCCGCTGAGCTAAACTCCTTAAAACTGAATTCCATCAAAAGTCAAATTTCATCATAAAAGTTTTTTTACTGTTTAAAAACATGCTTGACAAAACTTTGATCATTTTGTGATGATTTTAGAGTGTCTAAGACAATAAATTATTAAATAACCCATAGAAATGAAATAGGCCCATAAACATAGTTTTGCTTATTTTCTTTCCATTTGATTATTTACAATTTTAAAACATATATCAAAATTGACACGTTGCTGAAAAGCTTTTACAACAAGAACATTTGAAGCAGTAGGACAGTAGTGATTCATTTTTAAGGTGCCTTATATCACATTATTCAGGATATTCTGTCAGAACTGGTTTAATGTGATACGGGTCATGCTGTTAGAGGACTTGGATTGTAAAATGGATTAAAACTCATGTTTAAGAACCAAAAAACAAGCTGAAAATCGACACTTTATGAGTTAAAAATGAGGGGAAAAGCCTTTACAGGTACTTTTCATAAGATTTAAATGGTTTGTTACCATGGTTACTGAAATGTCACATCTCCAACCACTTGACCCGGGTCACTATTTTGCGCCCAAAGTTAAGTCAATCCAACCAAACCTGTTACCCGGCAGCATCAACCCATCATCTATCTATCCATTTATTTCATTTCCCTTATTATCCAGAGTCTTAACGCGGTTGTAGCTCGTTAAGAAGCGATTTCCAGACATCCCTCTCCCCAGCAACACTCTCCAGCTCACCCTGTCGGGGTCACGACATGTTTGTGGCCCGGATGAGATATAAAATAACCTCGGGAGTGAGTATTGACCCACATTCAGTTTTCCTCTTCTTTCATTTCAGATATCGAAATGGAATCTCCATTTGGATCACATCCCAATCTCAAACCCAGCCAGAAAGGGGTCAAACCCCACCATGAAAGGGGTCAAACCCCACCATGAAAGGGGTCACAAGCCAGTCCCAAGCCCGCATAAATGGATAGGGTTGCGTTCCGGCTTAAAATCTATACTAAATCCATGTGTGGAAACCAAAACTTATTTCCAAACCGGATCGGTCGGGGCCCGGGTTAACAAATACCATCACTGGTCCTTTTTGCCGGCAGGGTACCGACCTATAGATGGAAACAGGTGGTCCGCTGTGGCGAGGAAGATTACCGTTTGGCTCACATGTATTTGAATCAACTCAAACACTACTCCTTTGTATTTCAAGCTGAATGCAGACTCCACTGCACAACTCACCCCCCACCCCCCGCTCCGGTCTTGGATCTGGTCCACACTCATCCCTTCTCATAACAAATGAGACCACACCGGCCACAACATTTGTCCAGCACCTACAAGTGCCGCCTCATCTTTGTCATCTCTCTTCCTCTTTCTCTCACTTCTAACCCGTTTCCTTTTTCCCACCTCGTTCAGATCCACTCCAGCCTCTTTTTGTGGCGGACAGCATCATACTTGCCGTTTTCGCTGAGTGGGCAGTGGGGAGCGGAGGAGGAGGCAAGGAGAAAAAATAGAAAGAAAGGCGCAGAAGGATGAGGGAGGAAGAGAGTTATCTAACTGGATTAAAGGAGAACAACAGAGTGGAGAGAACTTAAAATACTCCCGACATGAGGAGGGGCGGAATCAAGAGGAGAGGACGAACAAGAAAGGCTGAATCACCGTTGAGACTCTCTCTCTCTCTCTCTATCGCCACCTATGCCTCTCTTTCACTGTCCTTCCCCTATTGACCTCGTTTTATTTTATACTTATTAGCCAGGCGAATTGATGGATCTCAAAGGAGTCATGTTAGTAATGCTTTAATGAACCGATGCAGGGAACCGGATTCACTCCAGATGAGACGTCCACCATAACCCACCGATGAAAGTAGAAGATAGAAGGGGGGAGAATATGGAGGAGAGAAGGACGTCAGGAGGGAGGATAGGGAGAGATGATCAGGAGGTGCCGAGATAAAAGGTTTCAGATGTGGTAAAATGAAGATTGAACAAAGGAAGGACTATACAGATTTAGATGGAGATTGCGATAAAGAAAATAATCAGAGATTTCCCAAAATGCAGGTGGGTGTATAGCCAAGGGGTGGGTTGGAAAGATCATGTGAGATGAAGTTGATGAAGTGAAACTTTTTAGTTTTATTCTATTTGTTTTTCATCCTGGCCCCTCTGAACGCTGCTTACAAAGTGTTTTTTCAATAAAAAGCGAGGTGCTTCAGTCAGAACGAGAATTCATAAAGCAGCCACAATATAATCAGAATACGCAGTTTATCATTTGTGTATACAAAACAAACTGTTTACAAAAAGCCATGACTCGCATTTTTAAGATATCCAATTTATGAGTGTTTTTCAGTCTTTTATAGACAATCAATAGATTCAACTCTTTTAATGGAGGTTGTTTCTTAGTTCTGACGCCAGGGTCACCAGCAAGCAGTCACCTTCGGTTCTGAGTCTGGCCCCTGGTTCCAGAGGACAACTGATTGCATGACTTAAGAGGCTATTCAGTGGTACAGGGGGTCAGAAGTTCATAGCCCAGAAGCTGCTACGTGAGCAAAGCCGAGAAGTGCCTCGTACGTGATTAAAAGAAAAATCAAACCAATAGCAGCCATTGCATTGAAGCTAAAATAGAAACATCTAAAGTCTCGCCAGTGCGACCAAGGCTGGTAAAAATACAAAAGCCGAAAGGTTTGAGTGATGCATTCAACAGCACAGACTCATTTGCAACAATTGATTTAAAAAAAAATAAAAATGCTTTAACAAGGGGAGCGAGTCGGCCGGTACACTTGAGAACGTCTCAAGTTGAAATAGGAGGTGTAATAAGTGAAGTTCCAGTCTTGGATCCAAAGTTGTTGGTTTAAAATAACTGACCAGGACTAAGTGAGTAAAGGGCAAGTTTCAAATAAATATTATGAAAAAAGTCTCTACATTTAACTTGGCAGACCGATAAAGTACCAGGGTGTCAATCATCTGGCACAAAAAAAAACGTAGTCCTGAACTACTTCTGTCTGAAACCAGGGAAAAAAACCTTTACTGCTCTGTTAGCTGTATGTACTGACAGAATGCATGAAAAAAAAAAGCCCATCAGTCCCCCCACCTCCATGTTATGGGATGGGAATCAGAAAAGTGGAGCGGCGTGACAAGTTTCCTGGAGGTGAATAGAACTTATGTGGGAGAACGGCACTTCAAACAATCCGGGCGCCTCTAAGGCTTCTATTCTTTCGCCTGACTGGTGAAGATAGCGGCTGTGTGGCACCCCTTCTGAAAACACACACACAGGTGTGGGGGTACCAATGATTTTTACATAAGAGGACACAAACTCCCAAGAGATCCAGACCATCGTAACACAGAGGTACTGACGCATGTTTTTGTTACCGGACCACTGTAAGGCTCTCCGTCCTGGTCCTCCAAAAAAAAACAATAAATGAACTCCAGCTAATTGAAAAAACTCTGCAGCAGAAGAAGAACAAACGTTACACCTGTTTTAAAGTCAGGAAACTGTCAAACTGTAGGTACTAGGATCTTACACACCATAACGTCACCGTATAACGTAATCGGTTCTTGGTTCTAGACCAGCAAAGAGTTGGTGCTTGTCTGGCACCAGTTCTGAGAGCCAGGAGCTGGTGCTTAGGCTGTCTTAAAGCTTATAACTGGTGCCAAGTCAGGCCCTGAACTAGCCCTGGAACCAGCGTGGAGGAAAATGGATCTTAGAGACATGATTTGGACTTATGAAGCAGATGGATCTCTGGTTCTTCCCTTCTAGTTGTCCCATCAACCAGATCTCCTCATTACTGGGTTGAGTTTTTTGTTAGTGTCACCATGTTTGTCTCTTTCTACACTCTCAACATGATTTGGTTGAGCAAAACAATGTAACAGAATGGAAAGTCCACTTCCACTTTCCTACAGAACCCAAAGCTTTTGGTGATGCTGCTTTCAGTCGGTCAGTCAGTCTGTTCCGGGTCGCTTGAATGAACATCAGGAGGAGCTGTAAATGTAGATAAACTACATTTACAGCTCTAAAAACTCACTTATTCAGTCTGGCTTTATTAAGTGTCTTCTTACTTTATACAATGGTATATATAATACTTATTATTGTTAAAAAATATATATACTCGATTGATTATAATGTTACTTGTTCCTTTTGATCTCTTTTACTTTGTATTCATTTGACTCTATTAACATTGTGCCATCTATTTATACGCATTCTATTTTGGCTAATTTGTCATTTTAATATAATTTTATCATTACTAGAATTAATATTCTTATTTTTATTATCTTAAATTGAGGTTTTATGGTCTGATTCCACAGACTTTACTTTGGTGTCGGAAGAAATGTTATTATTCTTTACTTCTTTTCTGCGTCTTTGTTTAATTGTTTTCCAATCACCTTTCAGGCGCTTTGAATAACTTTAATAAAGTATGATTGACACACACACACACACACACACACACACACACACACACACACACACACACACACACACACACACACACACACACAGGAGGCGTCCTCCTCCTGGTAAGTATTTAACTTGACAACTGCGTGAAACTGGAGTTTGTGTTAATAAAAACGAAGGAATGTGTTTATAGTCGCCATAGTTACAGATGCATTATATCTGGACTCGCCGCTGCGTCTATTTTTATATCCCATTACAGACATGTGACGGCGGTGGGAGAGAAACTCTCCAGCCGTTATAATCAGGCCGCCGTTTGAATGTTTCACTCTTGTCTTTTTTGTAATTTGTTTTGAATCCCAGCATTTTTTTTTCCAAAATCGGCACAAAGAAAGCGAATCGGTATTTAAAAACTTGCAAATAATCCAGACTGAGACATGCAGAACGGTATCGCGTCCTTGATGATTATGTAAGGAGGGAATTTCAATTGTAGAAGTTGTTGGCAGCGTGCGGAAAATAGTCGCAACTCTGTTTCTTTGTAAAATGGGGAGATTTGGGTTTTGTTGACGACTCTCTCAAGAGAAGACTTCTGGGATTTGAGAGTTGAAAAGATAAAGACTCCACCAGTTTTAGGATCCGTCAGAACCCTCATGCCAGCGCGCTGACAATAGTCATAAAGCTTGAAAAAAAACATGATGGGAGTTACCCGAAGTAGGTTCTGATACCAGAGGAAGGAGGCTCAGATAAAATCTGAGGTCACGGCGGGTTAAAAAAGAAGATGGAGACATAATTCTGGGTTAAATAAATCCTCACATTGCTTTGACATGCCAAAAATAATCCTACTTATCGAATAGAACTTTCTCTAAAGCCATGGTGGATGCCTCCTCCTAGTTGACCCCTTTGACCTGTGGTGTCCCTCAGGGCTCCATCTGTGGCCCCCTTGACGTTTATAAATGCCACTGGGCCATGTTATAAACCGGCCCAGTCAGATTTTTCAGAAGGTTTGATCTTGATGGGTCAAAGATGTTTCCAGCAGAACATGGAAATAGTAAGTAATATTAATTTCCTAGTCCGATTCATATTACAGATTTTTACAATTCAAATTTTTTGTTCCTGAAAGTTTTAAGAAGCAAAATCGACGGCATTCATAAATGCAAGCAGCGAGCTGGTGGCGGGCTCTGCGCTCTTGCTAGCTTTAGCCTCTCTGCCGACGTTAGCTTCTTGAAACCTGGTATCTTCATCGGCGTTGTTAGTTTGTTGTCCCGAATGCTTTCGGGGTTGTTCCTCTGCAGCTCATATCGGCCATGCAGACGTCACAAATTGCGAGATTTATGTTTTCTCCATTCACTTCCAAAGATTTCCAAATTGGTGAGATGGTTATTAGCCGTTGTAGCTAATGCTTAGTGTGTGTATACGCTGGCTGTGAACCATCGTGTGGCACATTTGTGTAACCGGCAATTGATTGGCTCCGAATCGGCTGAGAATCGGAGCCAATCAAACAGCTGAGCGATCAATCGGTGCACCTCTACTGATCGTTGTATTCCGAGTCCTTAAGGATTGGAACAAATGTCAGAAGGAGAAGGAGAAGGAAAGAAGATTGAAAGATCACTATGGTGACCGTGTAGAAGCGCCTGAAGAGCAAAAAAAAAAAAATCTCAGAGGTGAAACAGTCTTCAGATGCTTTGAACTCTTTAAAGTTCGTATGGGCACCCTTGAGCAAGGCACTCCATCCACAAGGATAAAGCTGCCTGGTGGCAGACAGTACAGTACAGAGCAGCTACCAGGTGTGAAGGTGCAACTAAGGCTGACCTTCTTTTTCTTTCGGCGGTTGCAGAAAGAAAGAGAAGGCTGTCGGCGTAAATAAGCCACATGTGCCAGACGGCTCGTCCCGTAGAATCTTCCACACGAGAGAGAAAGAAGCGGAGCGACAAACAACATTTACAGAAACCACGAGGAAATAACCGATTAGTTTCGTCTTGATACACAGCGAGCTACCTGAATCTACAACGGGAGGAGACAGGAAGGTCAAAGGCAGTTTGATTTATTGGTTTGCAGCTGATGTGAATCCTTCGAGGGAGCGAGGCGCGGTTACACAATCATGTCATATCACAGGAGTGAGGGAGGAAGTGAAGCAAAGAAGGAGGAGGAGGAGGAGGAGGAGGAGGAAGGCACGGAGCCAGAGACAAAACGCTGAGAGGATGACGGAATATTCAAGCAGAGTAAGTATGTGTTCTGAAAGTGTTACAGTGAGAAAGAGAGAGAGAGAAAGAGAGAAAAAAAAACAACCGGAGAAGGTGAGGAAGAAGAGAATGAATGTTAAGGAAGGTGCCGTTCACCTGTGAGCTGATATGGATGAAGGTGGGACGGAGGGAGGAGGGGGAGGAGAGTGTGCAGAGAGGAGATAGGTCTCCTTACTCTCCTCCGGCAGGCTCTGACCAAAAAAAAGTAAAAAAGAGAAAGGAAGACAGGTGAGATAGAGGAAGAGTGAATGGGGGAGAAATGTTGGAAAATACAGAGTGGAAGAATCCTTTTCGGGCGGGGGAGCGGAGATAAAAATAGAGAAGGAGACGGAGACATCTCCAACAAGTCCAAACTATTGCACCAGAACACACTTATCTCATGAAGCGCAGACGGTACATTATCTCACGCGGCGCTAAAAACAGTCCGACTCATCAATCGATGAATGAACGCGGCGCGGGTAAACACGCCGCAAAGTCTCAAGGTGACAAAAGGTGGCGCGAGGGGAGAAGAGACGCCCACTCGGGCGATTCACTCATCATCTACTGTTTGTCAGTTATTAACGCCGCGTCAACCCGCGCTTATAATTAATGCAGATAGCCAAATGCCAAACCTGACGAAGTGGCGTGATGAGGGATTAGCCGGAATAACAAACGCTCCGACCGGCGAAACTTTTCTCCCGCTGATTAGACGGCTGACAGCGGAGAGGAGAATCATTTCTGGATCATTTAAGTCACTTTTTCTCGTCCTTCCTCCTCCCCCACTTCATCGTTCTTAATGAAGACTTTTTCCTTCTGGTACTATAACCATCCCCCCCCCACCCCCGCTCATTAAAACTGGGTTTGCTGATTGTGCTGCAGCTTTTCTCGTTTTTCTTTCTTTTCTTTTTTTTTTAACACTTAAGAGTCGCGTTTATATGTGTCGTGTTTGATCCAGTGTTTTTTTTTTTTTATGCAAAAGAAAAACTGGATGCAAACTCCATCTGCTTTTAGGGAGTTTGCATGTGGTATAAGAGGAGTTGCTACGTACGACCGTTGCCCCGTTTCGTTTCGCAGCAGAGACTTGCAGAGAACTTCCCCGGGAAAAACAAGGATGTAGCTGATTTTTCACTCAAAACGTCGGACGATGTTGGACATGTAACGTCAAGAAGAAGGAGAGGACCGTCTTGATTCACATTATTTACTCCAGCCTTTACGTGTTTAGAGATATACGGAGGTGCTTTTCCTGCGTGGTAGGAAAAGACGCAGTTGTCTTGGAACAAAGGCTGAACAAATGCTGCTAGATAGCTTCAATGCTAACAAAACGTCATTACGAATGTTGGCAGATAAAACTGTATCTCAAAGGGGAAGATATAAAACCTTTTAAGAAAGAAACTTGGAGATGCACTATCTGTCCAGGAGGCAGATGAGAAGATCCATCCCACACTCAAGGGTGTACCTTATAGAAGAAGCTAGCGGGAGATTAGCATTGCTAAAGGTACAAAACGTACATAAATGCAAGAAGGAGGAAATAGAAAACAAAACTACAAAAGTCTGCAATCACGGCGTCCAAATCGGATGTGACACCAGGTTCATTTCATTCATACATCAAAAAAAAAAAAAAAGAATAATTAAGTAGTTATTTGGTACAAAATGAATCGTACTAAGACTCCCATGAGGATTTCCTGGATTTCAGTTGTCAGACAACTAACATAGGTTCTTATGTTGAGGGGAAATGGTGCAAAGGCGCAGCTCTGTAAAAATTCTGGCCCGGTGACATCCACACAGGTGTATTTATCTATTTATCACATACAGCCTGTTTCCGGTTCCTTCACACGATGTTATATCTGTGATGTCGGAGGTTTTATTCTGGTGGTGCTACTAAACCCATCATCACGGTTATCCTGTGTGTGACATCTAAGGTGTTATGTAGCATGATGTCATTCTTGAGCATCAGATCCCTGACTCGCCTGAACTACTACCGCACACACACACATACACACAATTTCTTTTCAAATGGTAAAAGACAAGCTACATCGTGTGTCGTTAAGCCTTTCATGTCCTACTCAACTGTTTTGGTTGAGCTCATTTTTGAGTCACTATTTCTTAGAGAAAAATGTGAATGAACCTTTTCATAATATGACCCAGTGGCAGCAAGTGTGTGTTAGCAGTAAAGGGGCCAAGGACGGAGCCCTGGGGGACACCACGGGTCAAAGCTTAGGCAGAGCTTATTAAACAGAATCATGTCATTTGATACAACCAAAAAAAAAGTCTTAGAAGGGTCAAATAAGGTTTTCTAAAAATAGAAAAGTGGAGCCAAGACTCTTTTCCATGGAATACAAAATGTTTTCATTAAATAAGTTTACGAGTCCGATCTTACTTACTGCTTCAGCAAATGATTTGTCATTTTATTGTAAATGTAAAGGTAAGTGTCTGGGTTATTAAATGAATGTCCCAAATAATTAAAATATGCAAATTAATCGTTTTTTTTTTCCCACATTCCTGACATTAAAGTGTCAAGGACATAAAAACGTCCCGTAAAAACTTTGTAAAAAAAAATTGTACTGCCTAGTCGAGCAACAAAATAGTACATCCATCATGGAATAAGACGTTGATTACTTTTTCCCTGAGTGTTCTTCAGAGAATCTATTAAATCCACAACAACTATTCACATGTGAGGAGCTGGAAGCAGCTTTTTTTCTTTCTTCATTTGGGGGCGAGGACTTTATAAGTTACTCCTGCGTTTCTTTGGCAGTGTCGTTTCAGTCGGTGTTAAACGCCAACGTCTTCACTTTATTCTCACTTGTCATCAGTGATAATAACCCGAACACCCTTTAAGTAGCGTTCCCCCCACCTGAGATCCACGTGATACTTTTACACCTCAGGGCTCAGCAGCACAGATGTTCTTGTCTCTATTCCCAGATATGTTCAGCTCTACAACTTTTCTTTGCTCCTCATTGCTGTTTCCCCTGGTTTTTACCATCGTGAAGAACTTCAGAGAGAATCAGGCCTGTGTCACCTCACATTTATACCCCCAGTCAAACGGGACGTCTCGTTCACGACGTCTGAGCTCCTACTCAAACCGGTGAAGCTAAGAATATTAAATATGACTGTAAATATCTTCAGTTTCCCTCTAATTGCAGGATTTCCTAGGCTTGGCAATAAATGCGGCACACGCGGTTAGATTCAAATATCTCATAATCATTTTTTAGATTTTTGTGAATAGTTTGAATCAAAGATCTTGGGTATAGACATTAGAGTTTTTTTTCTTTTCTTTTTTCCTGAGCTGAATCTTACTGCACCCATTTTTTTTCTATTTCAATTTTTCACATGGCAGTTACAGACATCTCCATCATTTTGTTGCTAAAATTACCTCCCTTTTGTACCTGAAACCAACCCTTTCACAGTTTAAAGCATTACTAAATTAATGCGGAAATCCAAGAGGAGACACACGGGAACGGTCTCTTCATTATCTGACTCGACTAGGGTCCACTCTCCCGCTCTTAAGACTGTTTCTCCTTTTTCTTCTTTTTCTCTCTTCCTGCTCTTTGCCGTGCACACAATGCCGCCAATTAGCTAATGGTGGACAGTGAGGTGTGAATCTACTGTATTTTCTTTCAAACTTAATTCATCACATTTGCAATTTGTGCGCCTGGGGAACGTGAAGAAATACTTCAAAAGCTCAGGTTATATGCGTGATTATGGGCATGGGCTCGACAGAGACAGTGGAATCACGGCCAGGGCTGCATCTTTAGTACACGAATTGCACGCACAGTAGGAATAGATCAGCTGTGAAGGGCAAGAGGCTAAAAATATGAATTTAAACCTTTAATGTCCTCGCCAAGAAAAAGACAAACTATGGAAAATGACATATTTTATGTCTTTCGGGGCATTTATTACTTTCTTATCTTAGAAACTCTTATTTTACCATATAATAACATTTAATAACATAACATTTTTTGATAAGTCCTCATTATAAGCAGTAACAAAAGAAAACAAAGACATATAACATGATTTCATGATGAAATTGAGTATTTTATGGAAAATTGTCAATTTTGATGTAGATTAGCTCCATCGTTTGGTAAATAATGTTTTAAGAAAAACATATTTTAGCCTTTTTGTTGTATCAAGTTAAACAATTCTGTTTAATATCTCTATTTGATATGCAAAAATAAAATCCTACTAAAGTAATAGGACTTTCTTCATAGAAACGGTCAAAACCTCCTATTTGGCGGCTCTTTTGACATGTGGTGTCCCCCAGGGCACCGTCCTCGGCCCCCTTACACTTCATAATATATATGCCCACACTGGGTCATTGTATAAACACTTTCAGTCACATTTTTATAGTGATTCAAACTGCGCTCATGCAAACAGCTGAGCAGGTCTTTGGATGGTTAAATATATGCCTGCTTTGATTCTTCTTGAGTTACCCGGACCAAAAGTCAAGCTAAACCATTTTTACGCTTTTCATTTCTGTAAACACTCTTATCTACACATGCATTTTCTACCACAATAAAAACTGAAGGATCTGTTCATATTGCGCGTTGTTTATATGCATCGCACTGCTTACAGGGGCGCCTGGGTTTGTCTGGTGATGAGGTACCCAGAATGCATAGTTTCACACACGTATCAAACATTACCCGGCGGCCTTTTGTTTCACGGCGACCGTCACGCCCGCCCCACAGATTTATTGATGTCACTGAATAAACCTGTAACATTTGATTTGTGGCGTAGGACTGAACGGGGTGATAAACGAGGCGACTGGAGGACTACACTCGTGGTCGACGCCGTAACCGTAATGATGCAAGTGTGAGGATGAGGGCAAATGGAGCCTGCAGGGCGAGCCGCATGCTTATTGCCTGGACGGCGGCGCTAGTTAATGCTCGTAATGCATTCTCCACCATCAGAGGCTCAAAGTTGAGCGTTTTTTAAAGGAGCTCGTCACTATTGATTTTGCGTGAAGAGCAGCTTCCCAGGTTCATTATATGGGAGCTCTCAGCCCTTACTTTAGGGACCGCGGCCGTCGCAGGAAAAACAACAGGGATCTTGGGTTTAGCATTCCTTTGTTGTTTCGAACAAGATACTTCCATTCATTTGCTGTTTTGCATTTTACCGCCTATAAAGCATAAGCCGTGGATAACGAATACTATCTGAATGACTCCAGTCCCCGGGGCTTATTTTCCGCAATTAATATAGATTTTAATTGAGAGCTGGGAATAAAAATCGAGACCATTTGGTGCCTAAGCATGAGAAGAAGAAGAAAAAAAAACTCTGAAATGTTAGCTTAGATGTCATTTCTTGATGTTTTTTTCAGTCCTGTCTCAAGGAGAAACGGATTTTTCTTCAAAATCATTCAACAGCTATGTGTCATGCTTTTTCATGCGTTTTTTTTTTCTTTTTTCTTTCTGGGTACAGATTGTGCTGTTCATGCAAAGTGGTTTCGATTATGTATATCCACTTGGTCTTTTTCAGGTCCCCTTTGAGCTGTGGGAGTATATAAAAGTATGAAGAGTATGCTTAATAAACAGTCGTGAGTCTTACCAACACTCACTTCCTCACACCTTACTTCCTTTCATGTCAGAGTTTCAACATCCTTTTTTCATTTTTCTAAGTTCAAGGCTGTAGTTTGTCCCGGAAGAATATGGGATATTATGGAATCTAAATTGTATATGCACATAGACCTTAGTGTAGGGAAGTACTGGAGTGATTTTGGGAAAGGTCAGTTGTTTATTTCTGACACTAGGGGGAGCTTTATTGTCAAAAGGGCCATCATTTTTCGTTGGTCCGATTTAATCTAAATTTGGTGAGTAAAACGATATATCTTGTAATTATCATGTTTTACCTCATAGGCTCATATTTTGCTCACTAGGGGGAGCTCTGCTTGGGAAAAAGAATGCTTTTCGAATATAAATTCCTAACCGTTAGTCCGATTTAGTCCAGATGTGTTGCATATGAAACGACTCAAGCAAATCCATCTTCTAAATCTAAAAATTTGACTATAATTGTGACGTTTTGCGACGGTTATCTTTTAACCCCTAACCCTAACTTTAGGCCCAGTAACAAAGCTGTCTCTGTGAGTGTTGTGCAAAAATTCCTATACGTACCTATACGTTTCTCTGATTCTGCAGATGACATTTAATGTTGATTCTATTCTTTTCTTTTCTTTTCGATTCTGCCACAAAATCCACTCAGGCATATCAGAGGTATCCAAATAGTTCAGCCCGGCTCAGAATGTGCTGGAACAGATGGCTGATTGTTTACCGTGAACTTGAACGCTATTAGATAATCAAAATTGTAAACCTCAGTGCGGGCAATCAATACCTCCTTTGGCTGTCTGCTTCAGTTCTCGTTTTGTCACTTGGCATTCTCCACTCACACTTTGCCTCATCTGCAGCTACACTCCGCCTGTGGGAATATCTGTGGAGATCTTTGCATGCACACTGTACACTTCTTCGGTCGGTGGTTCTGTTATGTGATCGGCTGCTTTGAAACACCTGAGCGGCACGGCCCGGTAAACACTGCTGAAGATGAAGCGACGGCGTTCTCCTTTTAAGCACATTTGGAATCAGGGACAGTTTGTCGTGCTCGGACTCTCGGAGATAATGCGGGATGAGCCTGAGGCACAGGAGGGCTGAAAACTCCTCATGTCGCTTTCGATAAGGGAAAGGAAATTTGACTGGTTGCTGAGGGACCGCCTAAGTGCATGTCCCTGCCCCTTCAGCTTTCAAACAACAGGCCGCCGCAGTGCTCCTGACCAAGCGGATGCCTATCTTCTCATATTTATGCATGGGCTTGTTTCCCAAACGTGCAGCTGGAGATTAAGGTCAATGAAAATGGGTCCAAAGTTTGTGCATGAAGTGAGATTCGGCTGTGAAGTTTTATCTCATAGACGAGGCCCAGAGGGATTGTGGGTAGAGAGACTGTCCATTTGTAGCAATAGCCAAATTTAAGCCTGTGATCTTCTTAAATGTGTCTCCACATGGTTCCCTTACTATATGGTTATTACACGTTATTACATGGTTATTACACTGTTATTATTAACCGTGTTATTACACGGTTAACACACGTTTGTAATAACCGCGTAATAACACGTTTCCGCCCAGCAAAAAATATGTTTAAGTTATTAAAAGGTTATTACACGGTTATTACACGGCTATAACACGGTTATTAATAACTGTGCAAAGGCAAATTACACTGTTATTACACGATTATTAATAACCGTGCATAACCTTGTAATAACCGTGTAATAACCGTGTACACCGTTCCCTTACTATATGGTTATTACACGGTTATTACACGGTGTAATAACTTAAACATATTTTTTGCTCAGCGGAACCGTGTTATTACACGGTTATTACAAACGTGTAATAACCGTGTAATAACAGTGTACACCGTTCCCTTACTATATGGTTATTACACGGTTATTACACCGTTATTACACGTTTGTAATAACCGTGTAACAACACGGTTCCGCTGAGCAAAAAATATGTTTAAGTTATTACACGGTTATTACACGGTTGTTACACGGTTATTAATAACTGTGCAAAGGCAAATTACACGGTTATTACACGATTATTAATAACGTGCATAACCTTGTAATAACAGTGTTATAACCGTTTAATAACCATATAGTAAGGGAACCGTGTACACGTTTATTACAAGGTTATTACATGTTATTACACGTTTGTAATAACCGTGTAATAACACGTTTCCGCCCAGCAAAAAATATGTTTAAGTTATTAAAAGGTTATTACACGGTTATTACACGGCTATAACACGGTTATTAATAACTGTGCAAAGGCAAATTACACTGTTATTACACGATTATTAATAACCGTGCATAACCTTGTAATAACCGTGTAATAACCGTGTACACCGTTCCCTTACTATATGGTTATTACACGGTTATTACACGGTGTAATAACTTAAACATATTTTTTGCTCAGCGGAACCGTGTTATTACACGGTTATTACAAACGTGTAATAACCGTGTAATAACAGTGTACACCGTTCCCTTACTATATGGTTATTACACGGTTATTACACCGTTATTACACGTTTGTAATAACCGTGTAACAACACGGTTCCGCTGAGCAAAAAATATGTTTAAGTTATTACACGGTTATTACACGGTTGTTACACGGTTATTAATAACTGTGCAAAGGCAAATTACACGGTTATTACACGATTATTAATAACGTGCATAACCTTGTAATAACAGTGTTATAACCGTTTAATAACCATATAGTAAGGGAACCGTGTACACGTTTATTACAAGGTTATTACACGTTATTACACGTTTGTAATAACCGTGTAATAACACGGTTCCGCTGAGCAAAAAATAAGTTTAAGTTATTAAACTTTTTAAAACAAATACAGTCACTATACTCATAGGCTTATAAGAATTTCACAATAAAATTCTAAAACAACTAAAATACTTTTCATTTTCAATCCAAGAACTGGATTGATTCTGGGAAATATCAGTTTCAAATTTCCAATACTAGAAGGATTTAATCTCTAAAAGTTTTCAGGAAATAGTTTAACAACTTTTGGTCGAATTTAGACTAAACTTGCTGCAAATACAAAGACTCGAGGAGATCCATGACATTTTACTTTGATTATCCGTATTTTAATAATTAGGGGAGCTTCATTTACCAAAAAAGTTTTTTCTGAACATAACTTTCTAACCGAAATAAAATAATAAATAAGTTCCTAACCGTTGGTCCATTTTAGACCACATTTGGTGCATTTGAATCCACTTGAGCAGATCTAGTTTGCTCAAATAAGTAACATTTCACTCACTTTCGGAAAACCACTGTCTTTCAGACTTCAGAATCACATTTAATGTGAGGACTTCAGTCAGTGGGATTGCGGGTGTATACCCTTGCTGTCGGGTACAACAGGAATAGGTACATAACATAATTATTGCTTAAAAGAAGCTTTTTTACCAACACAAAAACACTGGAAATGACTCTTTGGCTGGCAGGTATTTCACACTTAAAAGGCATCTCTAATTCTCATTGTTGTTGATTACTATTTTTGAATAATTGTTTGTTGTTTGTGTGCTGCTGTGTGGGGGAAAAAAAAGTAGCTCAGAGGGATGTCTTTGTACAAAGTAGGGTGGTGGAACCCATAAAAAGAGACGCTATGCTCGTGTCAGGCCATGCCTGGATTGTTCCGGACTCTAGAGGCCAATCGTCTTTGCCCTATGGCAAATACACGGCCGAGGTCGAGTAGAGCTGTTATAACCATTAGCATGTCGGCAAAGAATCAAAACCTCCTCTAATGAGCATTTCTCCAGTTATTACAGCACATTTCATTATTCAATTAAGCCTTTGTGATCTCATCACCTTCCATTCACTTTAACCGCTGTAATAAAATGGCCCGGAGGGAATTTTTTTATTTTTATCCCCTCAATGATGAATGTTATTTCTGGGAAAGACTGACAAAGTGCATCTATTATCTGAAATTGGAAAATGAAATTAAAAAAAATCTGGGTTTAACCTTGCAGAACATTTGGAAGATTTTAGCAGAAGATTTGGATCTTCTTCTACTAACAGACCCCGCCCACGCTTTCTCCGGGGGCGACCCTGCTCAGGGTGTATTCGTTCACAATGTCGTCTTGACCGATAAATAACGGCGGACACGCGGGAATGTGCGGGAGCACAAACAAAACAACCGACCAGCCCACCCATCTCACTTCAAGGGAAGGTCAGCCGTTTCCCAAAATGTGTTTATTTGGAGGGTAAGTGAAGCAGATTGAAGAGTGAAATACCGTCGCCTCCTGTCAGTCCCCTTGGAACATTAGCACCGAGGCTATTGGCAGGATCGATCAGCGCGCCGGCCGGTGCCTGCTTGAGGGATGGGAAGGTCAATGACTCTGATATTACTCACGTTGGAGGAGATCTGGTGTCGGGGATTTCATTTTGAAAAGGCTAAGTAATGGGCATAACTTATGGGCCGGGATCGGGTCGATTGAAATCAGCGTCACCGGAAAGCTAAAGGTCTTTGGGGTTCCTCAGCGTCCGTTTATGCACATGAGTGTGTGTTCATGAATGGACCCTCCCTCCTCTTTTAGTGGAAGCTGCACACGTTCCTGTTTCCGTTCTGTGCATTTCTATCTTATATTTATTCCTACTTCTTTCTCGATGCGGATCACATCCTCCGGCAGACTCGCCTCATCAGAGAGAGGGAGCCGACTAATCTCAACCCTTGAATGTATTCATGTTCAATAACAGCTATTCATCAGCCTTGAACCCGCCTGTAGTTCAAACTACTTTGAAATCACCTGAGGAGGAGAAACAGTCCCCGAAAAGCCCCCAGTCCCCAGCGTTGTACAATCATCTGGCTCTGATTGAACTCAAATTAAATGTGACTCATTAATAATGAGTCACATTTCTATGAAGTCAGCAGTCTGCTCTAAGATCTGATCCCATACCGACTCAATCATGAAGATAAATACAGTTAACGAGTTTTTCTTCTGAGGTCAGCAAGAAAAACAAGACTTGATTTCCTTGAGTCATTCATACGAGATAAAGGTAGACCAGGCTGAACTGGACTGAAAAAGCCCGTCCTAGTGAGTAAAATATGAACATCAACAGTCACATGTGACAAATATAAGATAGATTCTACTTGAGGTGCTTCATATGTGGTAAATTTAAGTTAAATCCGACAAACAATTAGGAAGTTATGACCGAAAAAACTGTGTTTTTCATAAAAAAACAGCTCCCCTAGTGACTAAAGTGTGAAATGTTAGAGTAAAACATTGATACATACTAGTTAAATCTCCTCGAGTTAATTCCTGTGCACCGAATTTGGAGCAGGAAATAAATGAACACAAAGTATACCTTAAGTGGATCCTTCTTCTCGACTTCATTTCCATATAATCAAAGAATTACCCACTAATGAATTCAATATTTCTCAAAAAGCATTGTCTGTAACCTTGAGGTCTGACAGGCCCACTGAATATCATTTCATCTTCATGAATTACTTGTGAGGGCAAACGTAAGGATTGTTTAATTAAACGATGATTTCAATTCAATCCTTTATCGCCTTGAAGTATTTTTTGACTTCGTCGTCTTTGATAAGGAACCAATTGTCTGGAAGCTGGCAGGAAGTTTAGCAATTTAAATTTTTAGATTCTGTATCAAGTTTGTCCCGGTTAGTTTTTCGTATAAAGTTTAATTTAATTTCTCCTTTTGGGTAACAGATAGTCATTCCTGACATTGTATCAGTGCAGGAAAGATGTCGCAGATGTGAGATTTAAAAGTATAGACCATATGAACATACTTTGAGAAGAAATTAATGTAATGTTATTAATGTAAAAGTCAATATCGGTCCGGTTTTAATGTTAACGTCAGCAGAAATGTCAAAAACCCACTCGGTGTTCAGAATCTCATATCAACTGACTTGTCATAAGTTTTTTCATTAGGACCCCATGGTTACACAGGGGTCACGACCCCGGTGAATTTTACCTGAGTGTATTTTAGAGTCTTTCAACCTCAGATCCAATAATATGAAAAATAATTCTTTGCATGAACAAAACTATTCTTCTTAGAAGAGTTAAAGACAAAAAAAACATAATTATTGCAATTTTCAATCACTAGGTCATCTGGGAAGAAAAGAAAAATCCAATATTTCCATTTTATTATACTTTCATTCTGGGGTCTTAGCTTCCAAATAGAAAAATAGAAAAGAAATCACAATTTCAAAAAAATCTAAAAGTAAAATCTAGAAAAGTATTTAGTATTAGATAGACTAAAATAAAAAACAGAAAAAAAAATCATTACTAATTACTATAAAATAAAAATTCTATACAAAAATAAAATCCAGAAAATTAGTTACTTTTTCACACCCAACTGATTCGGAAAGTGTATTACAATTTGAAATACTTAAATAAAATCCAGAAAAATAGTTATATTTGATAGTATGAGTCGAAGACAGTGTTCAACATTTAAAAAAAAAAAGTGATTCAATTGGTATTTAGCATATGGAAACAAACTTTTTTGTTGTATTTCATAAAAAAACAAACACGTTAACTAGGTTTGATCTAAAATCCTGATAATCATATTACCCATAGTTTTCCTTTAAGAAGGATATGGCTCTGGGTTCTTATGGGATAAGTTAACTGGCTAACTATGCAACTATTATGAATAAAAAGTAAGACTTGAAATACCGCAAAAAGAATCAACAATTTGTGCAATACCTTCATTTTTAGCTGAAATTGTTGGTTTTCTGGATTATATTAGGCAATTATCAAAAAACTTTTCAAGTTTTTTTTACAGGCTTTTAGTTTAATTTAAGCCTTTTTTGGGGGGAAATTACCGCAGTTTAAGTCTGAATCCCAATAATAGTCAGAATAACGAGAATGGAGTTTTCCTCCTGGCATTGTTCATGAATTCCAGCAAAATCAAGAAAGATTGAAGGCATGAAGGCTCACACTCCGGAGACAGCATGATGTCTACGGTGCAGTGGAGCGCGATGGTGCACTCTCCACCTCAGTCACACCCCGCTGTTCTTCTCAGGTAAACACTCACACCAAGACAAAAGACAACCAGCAAACACACACCCACACACACACACACACACACACACACACAGAAATATAGCGGGGTGTCATATATATAGAAGGAGTGAGAGAGAAAGAAAGAGAGAGAGGTGAGGAGTGGGAATCTTCTTCCTCCCTCAACTATCAGCCTCCCTTCTTGTATTACAAGCAAATGAGAAATCCGACATCAATGAATCCAGTAAACAAGTTTGTCCATGTGGAACATTCAATTACACATTAAACATTAATAGCCGGGGATTATTTCATCATCGGATAGATCGCGTTCAGCGCGGATATTCCATCTTATTAATAGAGGCGCTATTTTAACGGGGATTTGATTAGTGGCCGATTGTGTAATTGAGTGTCACGGCGTTTAAGTGACCAACTTTAGCAGGGAGGTAAATAGACAAATATTCTGTAAGGCCGAGCGAGAGAGAGAAGTAGAGAGAGAGAGAGAGAGAGAGAGAGAGAGAGAGAGTCGAGAAAGCTTTTAAAGCGAGTGTTGGATGAGGACTACGGTATCTCTGAATAATACACCTCTGAGACGCTGCACTCTTAGAAATACCGTGGATGGACTCAACACCCACTGGTAGTTACAGAGAAGCAGAAATATTAAGGTGGGCAAGTTGTTCACTTTCTGCTGACCCAGTTAGTAAGTGGTCAATGGTTCTGATTAAAATTCTATAGCAGCCTTGTGGGAAAATTTCATACGTGACCTTTTGTGACCTCTAAATGATCTGTTTTTTGTTTTTTTTAACTCAATATACGTATATCAGACACATGCAGTACACACGTCCTCCACCAGGGGGTCGAAGGTTAATGGATGACCTTCAAAACAGACATCCATCATTCATGTGTAGCCCACATGTGATTTTTCAAATCCTTTCAAACTTTTCCTGATAAATCAATATAAATATAAACTAAATACACAAATCATTGTTTAAATTAAGCAACAATAGGTTTGAAGATAAAGATCTGAGTAGAAATCCTGTGTTTTTGTTTTTTTAAAAGGAGCATACTGTGCGTAAAAAAAAAAAAATTAAAAAAAATTATGTGTCAGATATGATTATTTAACTTCTGAAGTTATAAAATGTTTAAATGTTTTCATCGTCCATGCTTTAAAGCATTAAATTTAATTTGTGACAGTAAATCAAAGTTGTGTTTCCGAAGAGCCAATCACTTAAAATAGGCCTAAATAAATCAATGTACTAAACAGTGTACTACACTTATTTGAAATTATAATGTTTTTTTTTGTTTTTTTCACATACAAATATCAGAGAGATTAAAATGTAGAGATTTTCTAGTAGTTGAGTGGGTCTCGGTAACAGTCGGGCTAATTCTGCTCGAGGGGGTTGTTTCCAAGATGTCGCCAGGGATCAATGAACAAGAAGACATGAGGGATATGTGAAATCAAAACCGACCATTTTGAATATTTATACCATTCCTAATTAACAGTCATATAGTTGTTTTACATAAGTTTCATCTACTTCTACTGCTTCTCCCAGGATTCCCCAGAAACCCATCCACCGGATTAATCCTCCAGTCTGTATCTGCCCACCTGTTTAGCTTGTTAGCGTCACTCATTCCCTGTGGGCGTGGTCAGTTCTGTCGGGCATCGGCTAGTTTTGCCACTAGCCTACGCACAACACCGACCTCTTCAAGAAGCCCAGTCTTACAGGTATTTCCATCTAATTTCTAGTCAAACTAAGCCTAAAGCTCTAATCTTGGACGGCAGGGATCCACCCCCGAAAATCCCCAAATCCCCTGCGTTGCACGGACAATTCTCCTGATTGAACTCCTCACATTAAATGCAAAGTTCTATCCGAAAAAAAGTTTTGCTGTTTTATTTATTTTTTGCGAAAAAGCTCCCCCTAGTGTCAGTAATATACAACAGCGCTTTCCCAAAATCAATCCAGTTCTTCTTCACACAAAAGCCTATAAAGATATAAAACTTGAAAGTGATCCATCCAACGTTTTTTGAGTTGGTCCTATTACACAACGTCATAATTACATCTTCGTAACATTTGAACCTGCTCCAGTCTCCTCGGAACTTTCCCTGACTCAGCAAAAAAACTAATCCTAAACGAAACCAGACCACGCCCACAGGATTCACCTACATCGGAAAGCGGGAAGGTGGTGCTGCTTCTGTTCAGGAAGACGGACATTACATCAAACCACCATTCCCATCCCTCTCCATCATACTTTAGAAAATCTCGCCTTGAACTTCCTTCGGTCACCGCTTTGATCTACCCGTCATCTGCCCCCCGGCCCCTCCCTTTTCCTCTCACTTCTCTGATTCTCTGACCCAGTTGTGTGCCATCCAACCTTCAGTTCTCCTCCCTTGATCATTTTTACATCCACAGCGGCAACACTGACCCAACGACGTCCTCAGAATTTTACCTTTATAATCATCCTTCAAAACTCTGACTAGCTGTTCTTCACTAGGCCACATCCTTCATCGTCTATTTCCTTAAAAAATAAACACAAACTATCTTTCAGAACCTCAAACTTTTGTCAGCTTTCACAGCTTTACCAGCGACACAACACCCTCATTTTTTCTATATGAGGACCTTAAAGGGTTTTAATGAACCCTCCTCATTAAATTGTCTAGGCGCTTCCGTAACTTGAGTCTTGAGTCTTTGTTCGGACCCCAAAAACTCAAACTGGCATTTTCACTAGAATCTGGATGCATCTCTGACATCTTGATTCATTTCAAGTCGGGATCCTCCAGGATGAGCTGGAGAGTGTTGCTGTGGAGAGGGACGTCTGGAATGCCCTCATTAGACTGCTGCCATTCCGACCCCGGATAATCGGAAGGAAAAAATGGATAAACGGATGGATAGATGGAATATATTGAGGAAGGTTTGATAAAAGTGTTGACTCTGCCTCCCAGATCTCAACGTGGAAGCCCGGGACAAACGAGTCCATTCCATGAAGGCCCCACCTCACACCCCCCAATATGTAAATAATTCAGCTAATATTAGTCACTCAAGCATTCAGTAACTGTAATTAGAGTGTTTGAAAAAGGTATTGATCCAGCCTTGAAGCTCTTATCGTATCTAAGGGAGGTACAGTCATCTGATTGTCCGGTTTTAGCCCTGACCCGCTCTCAACACGTCCTTACAGCTATTCATTTTCTTGAGAAGCCACAGGAGTGTTGTGTGAAATACAAGAGAGAACGGTATCGAATTAGTTCAAGGCCTCACTTTGACCACGGGGATCGATCACATCGATCAGGCAGGTTCTGGGCTCGACGCCCAGGTCTTGGACCAAAGTGGAGATCGCTTCTTTCTATTCCGATCTCGCTGTTAGTGAGTGCGACGTGGTCGGACGGAGGTAGATGCAGAGGTGAGGGCACACCTATGGAAGCCTATTAATCCTATTTATCTTTATTTTTTTTGAATAACGGAAACCCCTGGAAATGGATATTATGCTTTCCTTTTACAAAAAACCTTAAAAATGACTATAATAATGGCTTCTCTTGGCTTCCATACATATCACAATATTAGATATCCTTTTTTTCGAAACAGATCCCATTTTTCGTTCCTTTTTCTTTAATTATTGAAAACTCTGGAAAGGAAAATAGATATTACAGTTTCCTTTTAGCGGGAAAATGACCATTCTCTTTACTCCTACGTCACCTTTCTTCTATTAAACACAAGTGAACTGCTCATCTAATGTCATCACACCTAAAACATTGTAAACCTTTAAATCTAATCAACCACCTGTACCCGTGAGGAAAGCCTGAAAACAGAGTTTGCTCATTCTACCACGGTCCATAGACAGAAGAAAGACGTTCTATCTCCAGATGGGTTTACTCCTGGAGGTGTGTGTGTCTAAACAGGAAGTGCAGAAATCTACACCTTACAGGAAACATTAAGAAAATGTGACTTTTTTTTTCAACTCCTCCACTGCAGCAGCAGCGAGAGGGAGAAAAAGAAGCAGGTGACTCGCATCTTCTCGAGATGAAAGTTTGTTAATTAGCGTTCATCACACACTCCTCGGGTGTCATCCGTAATTCTAAATTTAAAAAAAAGTTGTTTTCGCTATTTTCGTGGAGGTGTTAGAAAAGTTTCTAACAACAAAAACCCAGAGAGGAGAGGTTCTTCCAGCAGGTTGTGCAAAGCGTCCGTATGTTTTATTCAGTAAAATCTCTGCTTTTGTTCTCACGGCTTTAAAAACTCATGCATCCCGTCGTCTGAAAAAAGACGTCGCGTTTGTGAGAAGCGATAGAAGAACCTGAGAGGGAAATTATTTTTACTGTGAAAAAAAGATATGTTTGATATAATGACAGAATAATAAAAGAAAAATATCTTTTTGTAACAAGCAAATAATTCATAGTCAATGAAATCTAAATGACACTTTTCACTGACTTCTACAATAAAATTTACAGTAAAAAAAAAAAAAATTCAACCATTTAACCAGTTTCCTTCATTTGTACAAAAAAAAGGATAAGTTAAAAATGCAGTGCATATTTTTATATTTATGAACTGTCATTTTATTTAATGCCTTGTATATGGTCATAATATTTAAATTTTATTCATTTATGGTGAAATTCTGTCAACCACTGCTGCCGAAATTTTACCGTTAATTATACCGATTTTCTTTTTTTGATTTTTTTTTTTACAGTGTACCCTCCGTTTCCATGTGGTAGCTTCCGCCAACGCCAACGGACCCCTTGGGTCACGTCTGATACCACTGATCTTGCGTTAATCGTGTCTGCTGGCAGTCCATCCATCAGGCCCATCATCCATAAGAGAGTTATCGCCCTCAAAGATCGTCCAACACCTCGAGACTCGGATCTTTCAACACGAAGGCTGAGCAAACTTCCACCGCCAGCACTGAAATAGAACCTAGGAGATGTGGCGTCCATTAATAGACATGTACAATGTTGGTGAAGCAATGAGATTGTGGGCTTTTATTGACAAGCCCAACAAAAGCAGCGCTCGTCTACGGAGAAACCAATGAAAATGCACAAATACATCCAATAATCATACCTGTAGATTACACATTCATAGCAGAAAGACGTTTTGTCATCATTCCTGTCCAACAGCTCGTTCAGCAATGTCCTTCAGTCTGCATGTCACAAACGTTCCCTTGGCAGTTCATGGAATCCTGCATGACCCCGGGGTTGAAATGTTCATACCAACGTCCCTGTGCCTGACAGAACCAGAGACTTTCTACTGTATTATTTTATTCTTTCTACTGTTATTTCTTCACTAAAATGATAGAAGTTTAACGTGAAACTCCCGTAAAGAGTTTCTGAAGCTCGCTGGGAAGAGCAGCTGTCTCCCCATCGGATGATTGGCAGTTCAAGCACTGCAATCTGCATGCCGTGGGGTCCCGGAGCGAGAGAGCCTGAACCTGAAATTTGCGCCACAGATGGTTTCAACCTGCTCCTCAGGGATGGATTAAATGCAGAGGAACAAATCAACAGGCTGTACGTGACAAATAAAGGCTTCTCCTTCTAGAATGTCGCTCTGTGAGGCTGTACTTATGCATATCATGTTCATTATGAACGACTGTATGGCAGACAGACAGTTTCTAATCTGGTTCATTATAGTGTAGCATGTTAGCATCTTAACGTTAGCATTGGATTAGAGTGAGAAGGACAGCGCTAGTCTTCCGATCAAGCGGTTCAAAATTTGAAAATTTGGCTTTTGGAGAGACAGGGCGCGGCTCAAGGAACATTTAGTCAGATTTTAGAGACGGTCCTGGTTATTATTTCAATCCAGATGTTTTCAAATAATTGTTTTCTTATTTTGTGATAGGGACTATAATCAGACTTTTGCCTCACACATCGTGGACGATATCAAAAATGTACATGATGACATCATTGTTATGAATTATGACACATACTGATCTCATCTGGATTAGTGACCACAACCTCACTGGCGTGGCTAAAGCCGGGCTGGGGGTTGGAGTCCTTATCATTTAAAATCACAACGTTTTCAAACTTGGCTTGTTTAACAGTTTTTGTAGGATTCTGCTGTATTAAGTTACATCATAAATACAAAAATACCAACTTTAGAAGGTTAGCTCTGAGTTGAAAACATTCCACCTGCAGTGATGTTGGAGTAGGTGGATTTACACGGACAGGCTGATTCCGAATAGATTTGGTAAAGACGCCTAATCGTAAAGAAAATGCTGTAATCATTCCCCTTTCCGAAAAAGAAAAGTCCTTTTCCCAATGAGATTTGGGAAATGGAGTTTGACCAATTCTTCTTCTTGGACGCATGTAAACACCGGGTCGGAAAATATCAAAGGTAACGTAAAACAGGCGACCGAGATTGTAAATCAGAATTGGGATAGGAGAAAAGTGCCCCGTGTAAACCAACCTGGTGTGAAACAGGTATAAAAACTGGTTCACATCTATAGGCAGAGTTGAGAAATGGTGTTATGGCAATTCTGTTAAAAACAGCGGATAATACGTGTGGGCGGATTGTCTATCTGGAGGTGTAAAGTGGTAGAACGGTTCTTCACACCTCACAGAGTTAAAGCTGAGTGAAAACACAAAAGGCTGGAAACGACGCTTTTCCACCCGATGTTACTAAAAATCTGTTCCGATTCTTCTGCGATGCAATCCTGGCAGACAAACTTCCCTGAAAAGCTGTTTGCAAACGGGCGTTAGAGAAGCATCAGGCAGTTTATGGCTAAAACCTCTGACGAAAAATCTCCTCGCTGGAGGATGGAGGGAGGAGATGTTCTCAGAAGATGCATCAGATGTTGGGTCCGCTGGTAAGAAAGGACCAAAATCCAGAGAAACAACATTTTTACTGTTGTGGTTGTAACTAAAACAAATAATTGTATGTAGCCCACAGGCAGTCATGCAGCCAGGAAGTGTGTTTAATTAGAAAAATACTATCCCCATGACAACCGTGAGTTTAACAGACGATCCTCATTTCTAGCCCTGAGAAGAAAACAAATAGGGTCCACAGTATTTCAACCAAAAAAAATAAAAGGTGACCAGCAATTGATTAAAAACAATGTTAATTATTTGCCTGTTAACCCTTTTCTGTCCTCAATCAGGAAAAGGGCAAGATTTATTTATTGTTTTTAATTTATAAGCATGTTTATCGACAGTAAATAAAATAAAATGTCACTGCCATGATTTCCGAACATTATTTGAACCTTTATATACAATTTTGCATAAGTTTTTTGTATAAAATAACAATTTTCTGGTCAGCAAGATATCATATGCTGTAATAAATAAAGTTCTGCAAGAAATGGAAGGGGGTTGAAACTTCAGTCCAGCATTATAACACCTAAAAAATCAGACTATAATTCTAAATCTATAATCGGGTCAAGTTCTGCTTCCAGCGGCGCTGTGGCGGCTTCCTGCGCCGCTTTGCATTGAAGGTTCATCTGGGTTCTTTGCATGTTTTCTGGCAGTGCTGCTCTTGGTCCGATCACAGACCTCGGACTGAAGTCGGGCTTGCTGCCTGGGCTTGTGTGAACTCAACCCTGACTGTGTCTTACTCACCCTGCAGGCTTTGTGAAAAATGAGACCATGGAGAACGAGAAAATCACATTACGGACTGGGAGTGTATGTTTATGCAGCGGCGTTGTGCATACAGGAATGTGTGGGTGCGCTTTAGTCTAGACGCTGAGTGAAAACTCACATTCCCTTAATCTTAAGTGATTATTGGTCAATTAAAACCAGGCCTACCCTTCCGTCGCCAGCAGGAAGGATATATCCCCGGTTAACACTGTGTACAAGAAATTCCTCTGACGGACGTTTTGTCCACAACATTCTTTTGTAAAGAAACGTCTTTGAGGTAGAAGCAACATTTTAATTATTGGAATAGAATATCAAATAGTCGTGATATATCTCCTCAAGTCCGATCATAGGCACCAAAATCTGGACTCAATCCTATAACCAGTTAGGAAGTTATGTCTCAACAAAACCCTGGCATTCATCGAAAAAAGCTCCTCTTAGTGAATTAAGTACAAACATTTAGAATAAAATATGATACGTTCAAGGTAGTCGGATCACATGCGTCAAATCTGGGCTGAGTGGTACCAACGCTTAGAAAAATAATGTCCGGATAACAATGTTTCATCGGCTTGATCTCCATGTTTTCAGGAATGTTAAGATGGAAATGAATGAACCGCTCACACCTGCATTAGCATAGCGTGTTGCCGCACGGCCTTTCAAGACTATGATTATCCCCCCACCACCCCCGACCCCACCCGCCTCCCCCCCCTTAAGAGTGTCGTCTGTAATTCTGAATGTCACTTAATTTGCATGTACCAGCTCTCTCTCCACAAACATGGCCGATAATTGTCAGGAATCAGTGAAAATGATATGTGGCGTGAGAAAAGTTTTTTGCTGGAGGAGAGACGGAGCACAGGCGGCAGAGAGAACACATTTACAATTCTCACACCCGACGCCTTCACAGCATTAGCCGCGCCGCTTCAAACTTTTGTCAACTCAAGACCATGCCGCATGAATAATGCAGCAGGAACGGCTTCTGGGCGACACGCGGAAACAATCATTTCCTAACATCGTGTCACTGTTTGCCGTGTCTACTTCAAAAAACTCACTTTTTGGGCGCTTCATCATTTTTGTAAGGCGACAGCTTAGAATGATGCGAGACTCGAGCGCTGCCTTTGACAACAGCGTGATTTTATTTTCAAAACTTCAATTTGCTGCCAAATCATGTTGTCCGCTTGTCTGGGCTCCGTGACGGGTTCCCAGGGGCCTTAAAACGAAGTGTTGGAAAATCCTCCTGGTTTTAATATGAGGTGATATTCGTCTTTAAAAAAAAACATAGGTGGAGAGAGAATGCAAAAAAATAAAAATAAATCTTCTCTTTAGCTCTGCCTGTGTTTTCTGCGTTTCTGCAGACTCTGTGTTATTAAGCCGGCGGATAATCTCTCTACCTGCCAGTTCGGTCTTTAGGACTCCTCGAGAGTGCTTCCTTCTTTCTAATTAGGACTTAAGCGTGCGAGGAATTAGCGATACAAAGTGTAAGCCACGCCGGTTCTAATATTATTGCTGATCCAATTTAACAAGGCAGGATTATGTTAATGCAGTCGTAATGGAGCCGACTCGGCACATCCGTCTCGAACGTTACCGGCCACCACGCGGCGATTAGCAGGGTTCAGAGATGATGTCATGATTTCTGACGCTGAAAGAGTTCAAATTATATTTTGGAAGGAGAACTTGATCCTTTTTTTTTTTTTGTAAATTTGTTAATATTAATAATATAATGCCATATACACGTACAGCGTATATAGCATTATATCTCTAATGACGTTTAACTGGCGGGCTTCAAACTACGTTTGTAATTCAAATGTATGAGATTTCTTATTACATATATCTACAAACCCTTTTCAGATATCTAAAACTCACAACTATATTATTTATGACCATTTATGACCATTTGCATCTATAATCTATAATCTCTCTATATATCATGTCATGGTTTTAACTAATCCCCGCTAAATGACTGAAAAGAATAGTTTGAACTTCCGTTGCTGTGTTGTCTTTTCTACCATCTGCAGTACTCCCCAGGTTTTAGGCTGTTAGCATTAGTGTTAGCATGCCTAGGCTAGGATTAGCTTGTTTCTGGTTATGCATTCTGTTAAAAAAAGTAATATTAAGTTCAATTTCAGTTGCATTTATTTTAAATACTACTTATATTCTCTGTGTTTTGGATCTTTCAGACTTCACATTTAATTTGAGCATTTCAATAAAATGGAATTGTTTGTACAATGCAGGAGATTGGGGGCTTTCCCAAGGATATACTTTTTTTCTGATGACAGAGTAAGCCCGGTTTAGTTTATATGAGAAGTCAAGTGTCATCAACAATGATGTCATCATATCATTTATACCACTAAGAACGAAAATCTGCAATTCTCACAACTTCATTCCAATACTTTTGATGGAGTTGGCGATATTTTTGATGTTAACTCTTGAAAGGGAACGTTAGCTAAAGCGTGTTTGAGAGCTCGCTGTAGGAGGCGGGTGTGTGGATCTCATCGGCTTTGATATTTGCACGAGATGGATAAACGCGCCTGGATTCCGTCTCTCCACATGATGACTGGAACCTTTTATGAAAGTTTATTCACTATTGATGAAACTGTTCAATGCGGAGATTGGATGTGATTGAACGCGTGGTGCGGGCAGAGATTGTGCAAATGAGGCTGGAAATCAGCAAATCCTTTTCGTAAAGAAGAAAGAAAACTAAAAGGAAAATATAATTCTCACGATGGGAAAGATACTAAACGGGATACATTTATGAAAAGGTTCTGTTTACCGGGGAAATCATTACTGCATTATTTTACGAGTGGAAATTTATTGTGTCAAAGAGGAAAATAATAAGTGTTAGGTGGCTGAAGCAATTTAATTATGGGATGTAATGCTGAAGTGACTCATGTAATGATCTCTCAACATCCCCAGAAAACGCCAAATCAATGTTAATTCAGCCTGCATTTTTAAAACGATAACGCAAAACCCATATTGCGCGTGATGGCCATTGTTTATTTATTATCCATATCGGAAAATTAAGCGGATATATAAAGTAGATTTACGAGCCAAACTACTTACACTTACATCGCAGGCACAACATCTTCATTCTTCACATTGTATTTTCTTTTATATTGTATTTATTGGAACAAATGAGAAGTTGAATACTGTGAAATGTCAGAAAATTTTTAAATCTAAAACATTCCAACTGTGTTTAAAGTAAAACTACCTCATAATAGTACGTCTGCTACTCGGCACGGCAGATGTGAGGTTTGCTTTGTGAGCGCCGATGTAGAAGTCTACATCGGCGTCTACCTACAGAAGGAGTGGCTTAGTGTCTTTGTGGATTTAGAGAAAATGCGAGTGGCGAGGGAGGGATTGTGGGATTGCAAGGAAGTCTGGGGGTGACGGAGAAGTATGTTAGAGAGGTAGAGGATATTCATGAGAGAAGTATGACAGCGGTGAGGTGTGTGGTAGGAGCCATAGATGGGTTAAAGGTGGAGATGGGACCGCACCAAGGATGGTCTGTGAGCCCCTTCTTGTTTGCGTTAGTGATGGACAGGCTGAGAGATGAGGTCCGTCAGGACTCTCTGGGGACTCTGATGTTGGTGGGTGACATTGTGATCGTTATGGGGAACATGGAGCAGGTGGAGGAGAACCTGGAGAGCTGGAGGTATAAGCTGGAGAGAAGAAGAACGTTGAGGACGAAGGAGTAGAGTCCATCTCTAGGTGCAGGAGTTTAAGCACTTGAGGTCAACTGTTCAGAACAGCAGGAAGTGTGGAAAAGAGGTGAAGAAGCGATTGCAGGCAGGTTGGAGTGGATGGAGAAGGATTGTCAGGAGTTATCTGTGACTGAATTGTAGCAGCAGGAGTGAAGGGAAAGGTTTTCAAGATGGTGGTGAACATAAAAAACAAGTCTCACAGGTGAGGTTGGCGCACCTGCTAATCAAACCCATCTCATCCCGCAAAATGTTTGCTCAGTTGAGACCAAACTTCAACCGTTGCATCTTCAAACCTCCGTAAAAGATTCTGCCAGAATTGTAATTAGAAGCAGAGAAAAAATGAAATGACCAACATGAAACACAACTGGAGCTCTTCCTTCTTAAGTTACTCTGGAATGTTAAAGTTGTGATGATATTAAAGTTCCATGTTTTTGTCAGCTCAGCAGTTTATCAACCCATGAGTATTCCTCAAGCTTCTCCTTCACTCGGACCGTTAACCCCAACGGGTAACCCTTCAGCAGCTCCCCGGGCAAACAAAACACACGGAGTCATTTTTTTCTTTTTGACCTGCAGGAATGTCAAGCAGCAAAAAAAAACCCCACCATGGCTCTTCTTTTTTTTTTTTTTTTGGCTTCAGGCATGAATCTGATGAGGACTCTTCCTCGCCTGTATTCACAGACCTGAACTCACTGTACGATAGGCCACACCGGACTAATTAACACAAGTTTCTATTTTTAGTGTCTGCCAAGAAAAGCAATAAGGATATTATACTGGGACATGGAGGGGGCATCTCTGTCTGTGCAGAAAAGTCTGCAGGGTGGAAAAAAAGGTGCAGTCTACAAACATCCATGTTGTCACCACTTTACTCTAATAGTTCATATTTTACTCAATAGGGGGAGCCTTTTGATGAAAATAACTTGTTTTTAGGCCATCAGGTCTCAACCGTTGGTCCGATTCAGTCCAAATGTTGTGCATATGAATCGAGTCAAGGGGATTTTCTTGTCATATTTCACTCCAATAGTTTATATTTCACCCACTAGTATTTAAGTAGCATATAGTATACTTTTACAATACTTCTATTAATATACTATATTTAATATAATAGTAGAAATATGTTTTTTTACAAAATAAACGCTGCTTTTTCACACATCACCTCGCATTTTTTTGAGTAGTTCAATCAGGGGGGGTTGCTTGTACAATGCAGTGGGTTGGGGGCTTTTATAGGATATGCCCTTTCCTTCAGGGCTTTTTTTTAAATGAGAAAAGTTTAAGAAAATGGCGTCATTCTTTCTTTTAAGCTTATTTCACAGCAACGAAAAAGTGCTCGATTATTAAGCTAATTATGAATTATTAAACCAAATGGGCTTTCCATTGGATCCGACATCCCATTTTTTTTGCCTCCAATTGGTCGATCCCGCCATGATCAAGAGCTTTAGCGTTAAACTCCTGATTTTCAAGTCCAGGCGTGATTTGACGCTAGGATGTGTGAATCTCAGCAGCGATGCAGATCGTACATCTGAACAGACTATGAGGACAGCCTGTCAGAGCTTAGACACCCCCACGAAACACAACACATGATTACTGACGTGGCGCCTGTAGCGTGGCCGCGCCAGACGGCCAGATGGGTTGGCCAGGCAACGAACTCTGACATTCGTCCCTCAGTGGTCTAGCGGTCTTCATCCGTTTTGAAAGTTCTGCCAAAAAAACGGGGCGCGGCGCTTGAGCCAACTTCAGCCAGATGCCGCCGCCAAGGCGAGAACACGACAGACTTTCTTGGTTTTTACGAGATCTGTTGGGCAGTTTTGGGCTTAAAAAAATAGCAACATAGTTTTTAGCCTGTTTCCTGGAAAAAAAAAAAGAAGATTCTTCTTAAAACAAATTCTGCGCTACATAAATCAGAATGCTTTTTGTTCGTGATTAAACACAATCGGACGAACGGAAGAAAAAAAGCTGTGTTTTTGAAAAGCTGGCTAATTAACGCTGCTTATCAGAGGGATGTCAAAGAGGGAATAGCAAAAAGTAAAAGTCGGACTGGAGGGGTTTGGGTGGGAAAAAAACACTTTGACATATCTTCACACTGGAGTTAAAACTTGGTGTTAAAGGAGCCAAAAAGTGAAACAAAGAGAAAAAGTTATTAGAACGGACGTTATTACAGTGAAACAATTACTCTAATTATTAATGCTATTAAACTAGGACTATGTCGTCGTCACCAACAGGAAGGGTATATCCTCGAAAAGTCCCCAATCTCCTGCATTGTACAAGCAATCCTCCTGATTGAGCTTGAATAAAATGTGAACTTATATTCAAAAAATGAACAATTAGAGTAGAATAAGTCTAAAACTGATAGATCTCCTCGAGACCATTCATACAAACCGAATGTGGACTAAATCGGGCAAACAGTTAAGAATTTATGGCCAAATATCTGTTATCATAGAAAAAAAGCTCCTTCTAGTGGGTAAAATATGAACTATTAGAGTTAAATATGACTGAATGATTCTGATTGAGTCGTTTCATCTGCACCAAATTTGGACTAGGAAGTTTTTTAAGCTTTTAAATCAAAGCATAAATCTTTCTTATTTGCCGCAGCCTTTCAGTAAATCTATAATTTGTTTTTAATTATTCCTAATTTTTTGCTTTTACTATACAGAACGGTTATTCAAAAACCCTGAAATGTTGTCTGAGGTCAAACAAGGTCTTGTACGGTGGATTTTTCTTCTATTCTCGCTTTTATTCGCTAAAATTTTCCAAATGATTTTTTTTATTTTAATTATTAATCTTCATGTTTCCTAGCAATGTTCAATCCATCTTGATTGATTGATTCTTGATTGTCTTGTCAAGCATTTCCTGTTGCAAAAATATGCAATGTAAATAAAGTTGCTGTTCGGCAGATGGCTACGAAGTTATGTCCGACAAAACAGTGTTATTGTTAAAAAAAATAAAAACGTCCCCCTAGTGAGTAGAATGTGAACTAATAGTGTAAAAAACATGATGTGTACGAGATAGATGTAAATTCTTATGCTCCAAATTGGGACCATATCTGACCGAACGTCGAATAAATAGTGGCAGGAAGACGTTTGGAGATAAAAGCCCCCCATCGGTTCACAAAGATTCAAGTGGCCTTTTCCAAAGATCAATCCAGCTCCTCAAAATCAAGGTTTTTGTTTTAAACAGAGCCATTAACACTCGTAACACGTTTTAAGGCCGTTAATATATCATTTAAAGTTACGCTACCCAGGAGAGAAGGTCCTCATCAGAAGCTCCTACTGAATGTCCTTCTACTATATGTGCGTCCGAATCCATACAACGGATAAACAAATTGTTGTGCATCCGATTTTCGTCCAACGCCATGTTGGGACAGGAACGATTGGACAACTTTCTGAAGCAATCAAGGCGTTGATTGAAGGAGGGTTGTGCCGCATGGAGGATCTGTTAGCAGGCCTCCCCTCCATCGCTGGAATAAAGAGCTTTAGCCGGGCGGTTGGGTTGGCATGGCATTGAAGGTGGAGGGAGAGGAAAGAAAACAAAAACTCAAACATTGTTGTTTCTCTCCAAAAAAATATGAAAGCCTATTTTGCCAAAATCCCACGAAGAATGATAGCGAACAGGAAAAAGAGCTTTGAGGATGGGGGAGGTTAGCAGATGGCTAGGTAGATGGACAGGGCTAGGTGAGCTGTGCAGCTTTGAAAACAACATAAAACAAAACCAAACGTTGTTTTTTCGGGTGTCCAAACGTCTCTTTCTCAGCAGACGCTCGATTCTCGCTGTCTGGTGAAGTCAGCGTCTGATGTGTTGCTGCGGAACCAATCAGGGAGCGGGGAAAAGCGAGGGAGAGTGAGGAAGGACACCTTTAATGCGCCTTCGCCATATGCCGCAAGCTACTGATGGATGCCGCTCTCCCCAGCGCCGGAGCGACTTCTCGTGTTGGCTGGTGACGCCGCTGCCGATGATGAAGTTAAATATAAGCCATCTGCCGGTACCAGCAGCTCGCCATCGCTCGCAGAGGTACGGGTGTTAAGCGTGCAGCGTGTAAACCGTTGTTCTACATCGTCCTAGGCGTGCATTGCGTGGGCGGTCGGGTGTGAGATCATTCCACCATGATGAGTTATTATTACTATGACACACACGGAGAAGAAAAAGAAATCACCCATCATAAATAAGACAGTGAGTGACGGGTTCCGCTCGGGTTCTAAGATGAAGCCGTAAAAAAAGGAACGCTCTCGGAATCTGACGCGGTCGGTCTCATTAGCGTAGAATATATGCAAAGTCACACTAACAATCTATCAGTCACATTCCTCATTAACGGCCTGTGGCTGGATTCGGGGAAAGATGAGGAGGGAAATCAACATACGACAACTTTTCAGCTCCACTCACGAACTTTTGATAACGCCGGGAGGATTTTGACACATGCTCCAGAAAGTGACCATTATAGCTAAATGGTCCGTTACCCAGAGGGCAACGCTTCCAGGAAGGAATCGTTTCAATATTGAGGTCAACCGCAGAGACCGGCTTCGGATGTTCTCTGCACTCTCAGAAAGTGAAGTACGCCTTTGTACCTTTAGGGAACAGTGGGTATGGATTCGTACAAGTCACAGGGGTCCTTATTCGCACTCTTAGTATTTGGGTCTTATAGAAACCAGTCTTGTAACTCTGTTGACAAGTTTATACCTTTATTTGACAGTACAAAAACTGACCTTTAGAAGTACAGTACCATCCTGTCTTATATATATATTTATATATATATATATATATATATATATATATATATATATATATATATATATATATATATATATATATATATATATATATATATATTTCAGTGTGAATCAGGGAATCCGTCCTATTTCTTTGATTACCTTGATTAAAGGTGACTAAACAACAGAATCTCCTGTAAATAAATAGGAAAACAGTCAAACCTTCATATCTAAGAGTAACGATATTCTTATTATTTCATGGTCTAAAAGTACTCTGTCTCCGGATTTCTGATTTTCACATTTTAAAGATATGGAAAACGATGTTTCTTCCCCTCTGGTCCCCCGCTGATTCAGCTTAGCACCAACCCGAAACCTTTTAGGATGAATTTATTTCACATTAAACCAAATTTTAGCACATTCAGCATTATTCCCCTCACATAGAGGGAATATTCCTGGAATCCTCATTGGCCGTCGCCACCAATCCTGTCTCTGAACATGTCAATGCAGTAACTCATGGTTCAAATACCCTAATTACGCTAATTAGTCCTTAGCACAAGGAAGAACTGAGAGATTTTAGAACAGTTGATTGTATTTTTCCGACACTAGGAGGAGCTTCATCTCCAAAGGTTTTCAGGAATTAATTTCTCAACTGTTGGTCCGATTTGGTCCTACTTCAGTGCATATGAATCCTGAAGATCTCTCTTTTAATGTCGTGTTTTATTCCAATAGTTGATATTTTCCCCACTAGGGGGAGCTTTTTAATGAAAAACACTGTTTTTCGGACATAACTTTGTAAGCGTTGGTCCGATTTAGTCCAAATTTGGTGCATTAGAATCCACTTGAGGATACCTATCTTACATATTATATATTTTACTCTAATAGTTAATATATTACTCACTTTGGGAGCTTTTTATTTAATGAGAAAAAAAAAACTCCTGACATAAATTAACATTTTTTTCCCAAGAATAATGTGAAAAATCAATAAGAAAAAAAACTAAAAAACAAACACAAAAGATTGTAATTCAACATTGATACTTTTGAAGAGTATAACTCACATTCTTCTAGTGAGATGGAGGCCAGATAGCGTCCTTCTATGCATGAATAGTGCTGTTTTTGTGCTCAGGCGGATGAATAAACCCACGCCAGACCATTAAAAAGCTGCCACTGCGCTGGATTCTCTTCCAGGCCGGCCTTTTATATTTCCCACCACGCGCACGTCTCCTTTTAGACTTCAATGGCATGAATAGTATTTGCTTAACTAAGCAGCCAGCAATCACTCACTTCTCTGCCAGTGTCATATCGTTGATCAAGTGTGGCTCACTTCCTGTCTGAGAGGGAGGCTGCCAGACATAATGCATTCAGAACCGCTGCATGGCTTGTCCAAGAGAACCACGGTCCTATTTCACCCGTGACAATACTGGAATGGTGTTAGGGCTCTTTGTGCTTTTTTTCTCTCTCAATCTTCTTCTCTTTACCGGTTCCGAGGCCCTTGAGCCTCTCAGAGCAGAACGGGCCTATTGTAATTCCTCGCCTATAGGTTTGTATTGAAGTTGTACTGGACTTTATTTTTTTTGGGGGGGGATTTTTTTTATTTCAAGATAAAAGACTTCAAGGTATATCCTGAGGCGGAGGCGTCTTTTGACTTTGAATTTATTTCACAAAAGGACAGACGCAACTCCCTGTACCAAAATCTATGCCTGGGATAAGAGAGACTCCGCGGGGGCATAAATCAGAAAATCCCCACAAAAAGATATTTATCTTTTTTTCTTCTTCTTCTTCTTCTTACGTCAGCTGCAGCGGCGTTTCCCCGGCTTCAAATGGAGTTGGATGTTAATTAATATTATACTGGGAAATAGGCATTGAATTTCAGTCAAACAGAGAGGCGGCGCTTGACTGCGAATGCCGTCATATTATACTCGTATTCCAAAAACGTCCGTTATCCATTATTTAAAGCTTTTACTGTCACGTGCCTCTTTGACGGAAGGCGAGCCGCTGACCTTGAGACGAGGTTAACGCGTCAGAAAGATGCCACTTGTAGCTTCGTGGCCTCAACAAAGAGCAACCCTCTTATCCGACACGGTGGATGTGAACCTGCGCTGCCCCCCCTCCCCCCCTACAGATGCCAAGTGTGATGTTTGACAGATTTCTCCCACTCCAGCTCGGCTCACAGTAAACGTCCATCTGGCAGCTTCCCATGGGTACTTATTATTCTCAGCCAGCCAGGGGTTTTCTGCTTCCGAACAGTCAGCCAGTGCAAGCCTTGAAGAGCTGTGAGCCGGACCAGGACCGCTTGCGAATGCTCCGCTGGGCAGTCAAACCCAGGTGTGGCGGCGCGGCGCTGGGTTTTCAATTACACAACGAGGCGGCGGTCTCGCTCGATGCCGCCCAAACACGTACACAGTCAAGAGCCTCGAGGACAACGACGAAAAAACGCAGCACGATTTGGCGGTTCGCTGGTTTGGAGATGAGAAGATGGGTCCCCTCTTGTGAGCAGATGTTGGGTCGCTCTGTGGTCCGGCTAAGATGGATCCAATCATACGCCTGACCCATTATATCAGACTCCTGCGACCTGCCGAGCGTCTCCAGAAACAGAACACAGGACGCCGCGCTCGTTCTGGATTTCAACAGTTTTCGACACACTGAGTCACCTTCTTTTTTTTTTTTTCAACCAGACTTTGTTTGTGTCGCATTTCCCTCAACCCGATGGTCTGCTGTCGACAACCTGTGGTTTCCATGTGAGGTTCTGGCACAGTTGGCCCATTCTCACATGAAAAAAAAAAAGAATCAAAGAGCATAACCACAAGAGCAAAAGTGTAGAGAGCGTAACCTCTCAACTGTCTTTCAGAATAAAACACCTTCATAGGCAATCACTGCAAAAAAACAATATCCTATCTCAAGACAAAATCACTGAACTTGTATTTATAAGGCTATTCATCATGAATATATTGTTCGGTCAAAGAGTCTTTCAAATATCTCAAGTGTTTAATATGAGAACTCCCAGCTAACTTTTAGACATATTTTATTATAAAATGCTTAAATATCACTTTATAATCATATTTCAAGTTTGGTTTTCAATGTAGGACAGCGTCGCTATTGTACAACTTTGAATAAGTTAAATGCACCTGAAACTTAATTTTGACTTTTTGACCCTTAACATCTTATTCTGAGTTACAAAACTTCCTAACATTGGTAAAAAAATAAATAAATGTGATTTTCAGGCAATTTTCTAAATCTCCTTGTAAAAGCAAATTTTCCCTCGTTCTATGGGCAGATTTATTTATTCATTCATTTTTATTTATGTACTACAATTAAAAAACAGGTGGTACCTTTACTATATATTACTCAAACTTATTTTCCCGGAAAAAATGTTCCTGTATGTATATCTCATAATTCCAAAACTTCCCATTAAAAAATCCTAATGCCACTTTATTGGGGGGCTGGAGTCAGACAGCTAGGATAAGCTCCTCCTCTATTCATCAACGTCCTACTGATGTCTGGTTGTGTGGCTTTTGGAGAATCACAATACGGACTTGCTTTTTTGTCGCGGCGTCTCCTGTATTTATTTTTTTCCGCTAAATATCACGCTCTAATCTTACTTCACGAAGATTCATGACTCAACCTCTTATTGGCACGCGCACACAGCGGTTAACTCTGTGTATAAACGCTTACTTTGACTCCTTTCACACAAGACAATCATAAAGATTTAGATAAAAATAAGTCAAAAGTTTAAAGCCTGAGTTATAAAGGTGGTGGTGGCCTGTGGAAAAGAAGAACATGATGCTGTTATATCTAGGGCAGTGTCAGTATTCTTACTTAGAACGTGTTAAATGCTCCTGGATCTTACTTTTCATTGAATACAATACAAAAAAACAATAACAATATTAGAAGGATGTGGTTCAACATGTGACTGGTTTTAATGTCATCGTCTTATTTTTTTTTTAAATGCTGACAAAGACAATTTTTAGATTTTCTATTAGCAGATTTTTTTTTTCCTTATTACAAGCTAAAAGCAACCTATTTTTTTGACTTATTCTTTTTAAGATTGTGTCCACTCAACCACTCAACCACTCAGATAATCTCTCTCTGTTTTTGGTTGACTGCAGCTTCACGGAGTCCAGGAAACGGAGTCACCCCCCCAACCATGGGTGAAACTGCTCGGATGTTTGGACAGAACCGCTGGTGTGAAAACGTTCTCTTGAGCCAGTCTATTGACCATGAATGAGGTAAGGAGATTAGAATGTCCCTCAGAGAGCAGGACGGAGGTTTAAGACACTCTCGGTCTTCACGCTGACATGTAGAGCTCCGGATAGTGGAGGCAGGAATGGATGAAGAGAGTTGTCCACACGGCACATTGTGGAAACAGACACCATCCGTGCTCTGCTTGTTTAAGCCGCCACTGCCGGCACATTCTTTGAACAATCTGGGCCATTTGATTCTCATTTGAATAAAATGTAAATTGAAGGCACAGAACACACAAGCCACTTCCCCGGCAAAAATGGCGCCATCGTGTATTTTCATGCACACGGGTGGGAAAAAAAACAGGATGGGCCGAGGTTTACAGTCGGTTGCATACCTCACTGAGCAAACAACAGCATCTTGACTCCGCTGTGACTCCTCCCCCCATCTCACTCTGCTTCGTACTTATATATTCACGTCACTCCCAGAGACACATGACAAATCAAACGCACTCTCACAGCCGAGAAAGGTGGCATGAAAAAAAAATGATATGAATCTTACCTAGAGTGGAATAGTTGGTCACATCTGTAAGCGTGGGGGGGGTGGGTGGAGAAGAGGGGAGGAAAGAGAGAAAAAGAAACGTCAGCAAATTGAAATGATCAGTATGAGCAGGACTCAATGATCTCAATGGGTTCCCTGAAAAATGAGGGTGTCCCATCGGTGCAGGGACTGAGGCAGAAGAAACAATCCACATTGCGGGGGATGTATCATTTATTAATTATCAACAGATATGAAACCTCAGAGGTACGGGCAAAGAATTCAAAGTTTTGCACAATCTGCATTGATATTTATCAGTGTTCCAACAATTTGAGAATGGAGGATGCAAAGATAAAACCAGGAACCGGACCTTGCAACGAAGAGTCCATTTATTTTGGTACCACTTCGCAATAAGACTACCTTTATAAAGGATTAATAAAAGGTTTATATTTGAGTCAGAAATTAGGTTTTAAAGACTTTATATGTCATTAGTTAACATGTATAAACAGCTTATAGCATAGCTTTCAATTTATCAATTTGGGTCACTATTTGGCAATATCAAGTTAGCAGTCCAGATAAGTGTGCTCACTATTTGGCAAGCATCAGGTCTCTGATACGCTTTATATCCAATGAGTTATTATAGTTTTTTAATAGTTTTTAAAGTGTTTACAACTTAATAATTAAACTAAGTGCACGCCATTTATGAATCCTTAGTAAAATGAGTCTAACTCTAAAGTGGTACCTTTTTGGGTTCCTCTTCACAATAAGAATATTTTCATAAAGGATTTATAAAATTTTTATAATTGGGTTATAAATTAGGTTGTAAACACGTTATAAGTCATTAGTTGACATTTATAAACAAAGCTTCTAACACACCTCTCAACTTATCAATGTGGGTCACTATTTGGCAATATCAAGTTAGCAGTACAGATAAGTGTGCTCACTATTTGGCAAGCGTAGATGTACTGATTTCTTTTCTTCTTGCATTGACATTATACAACCACAGAAACAAATGTTCTCACACAACCTCTCCGGGGTATTTCAGCAGACCAAAGATATTTCACCGCCTTTGTATTTTGACCTTTGCTGCATTTCCCCGAGCTCATTAGTCTGACTTGCTCAAACAACATAATAATATGGCGGTCCCACACCACACACAAAGAATATTTCAGATTGTGGCACAAACAATTAATGAGTCTATCAACACAAAAAAAAAAGGAAAAGAAAGAATCACTGCTGCCTCGCATTCAAATTTCCAAAGGTTTTAAGAAAGTGGCTTCTTCTTCCTACCATCCTGAAAGATGGTTCCCGGATTTCCATTAGTGCAAATTTAAAGTGGTCCCTAAATGAATGTATTCTTCCTAGGTACCGGTTGTGCTTCCTTGTAATTCGCCATAAAGCAGAGCGATGGGGCTGAAGTGACAGTAACTGGGGTGTAGTGTGAGGGAATTCTACACTCCGAAAGCTATTTGTGTGTTGCTATAGCTTGCGGTCCAGTCCAGTTCTGTTCCCGCTCAGAATATAATTCATCAGTGATATTGTCCAACCCCTGAATACGTTTAAAACTTTGGTTTGCCAACCACTCCCGAGGGTATCAACGGTTTTTGGGGTGGGGACGTTGATGGCGATATCTGTTTTGCACATGAGAGCAGAACCAGTGAGAGCGGGAGGAGACTGGGTTTGGTTCTCGGGTTTGGTTCTCATTACCATTCGGTCTGACAGACATCCACAATCGCTGCTACTGTTGTCGCTAAACTGAGAGCTCAGCTGAGGACCTTTAAGCATCTTACTGGAAAAGAATTGGACCCGGGGGAGTTGAGACTACAGGGACTGATGTCAGACTTCAAGAGGCGCTGGAGGCACCTGGTGTTTCAATGACATCATCATTAGTGTGGTGTTGTAGAGAGAGATAGAGAGAGGGATAGAGAGAGAGACACAGAAAGAGAGAGAGAGGGCGATAGAGAGAGAGAGAGGGATAGAGAGAGAGATAGGGAGAGGGCAAATACAAGACAATCATGGATGCTGGAGAATCACACCCCTTATATTATCACCAGGTGAGGAAACCATTAGAAATTAAAGAATACTTTATTCACTTGTGTATTTCTCATCTTCGTGTGTTTTTAGAGTGCAGTGAAGGTTATTGATTTTATGAAATTTGGAAGCTTGGACAAGTCACCACCAGTGGAGATAGCTTTGGGTCTAAGTGGATTAAACTAGCTGGGAAGGAGGCGGGGGGGATGGGGAACCCAGAGGGAGAGGCCAAAGCTCTGGTGGCTTCCGTAAACCGGTTCTGTGAACCAGGAAAAAGATGGAAAACAGGGAGACTTCTTTCACCCTCTGTCGCCCTCCTGTTTTAAGCAGATAAGCTGCTTCCAGAGTCTTAGTTAAGCTGTGCAGAACCAACAGCGCCATATGAAAAACTTTTGACAAAAGCCACGTGGAGCCGAGGAGTCCGGTCCTCAGGAGGGATTTGAGGATGTCTGGAGTGGTCAGTGCTCAGAGGAACTACCAAAGCCTGCGTGATACAACATAGTGAACACCTCGCTGTACGGAAACGGGTTTGGCAAGAACCAAGAATCGTTTGGGCTTCCTCCCAGGAAAGGGTTGCATTTATGGAATATCACGTACATTAGAGCCACTGCATTAGGTTTAATTCAGATAATGAACTTTCCTATTCTATCTCAATAACTGTCTCCATGGTATCTCTTGTGTCCTCCTCAGAAATGGGTCCAACCCAGCAAAGCCCCCTATGCCCTGCAGTGCATAAGAAAAGTGAACTCCATAAATTAAATGTAAATAAAACAGTGTTTTATATAAAATGCTCTTTTCAAATAAAAAAAAATAAAAAGACTATTGTAGTAGACTAGTGGATCTGTAACGGATCTCCTCAAGTGAATCCATTCGCACCAAATTCGGACTAAATCGGACCAACGGCTGAAAAATGAAGTCCCTAAAACTTTTGGAGATAAAGCTCCCTCTAGTGACGGAAATATGCAACTGACATTCCCCAAAAAAATCAAACCAGTTCTCCTTCACGCTCACGTCTAATGTGGGAATAAAATCAATTCTCTGCATTTGACCCAGTTCTGAGCAGCAGTGGGCGGCCCCCGTGAAACGCCTAATGGCCCAGTAGTAACTTTCAAACCCATGACCGCAGTCATGGGTTTGAAAGTTACTGCACACATTTTCTAGACACGACGCAAACGTCTTCACCTTCTCTCGTTAAATGTTACGGCTGTTTTCTTGCGGAACGTAGCCTCCCGCATAAAAAAAATGTCGCTGTGTAAAGAAAACATGGCAAACTCTGTCTGGAAGTTTGAATCGTACTTACAGAGACGTCACCTGCCCTTGGTGGGATATTAGCAGCGCTGCATATTCCGTCCTTTGAGACTTTTTCGCCTCTCGGACAAGGACATCAGTTTTCTCGGGGGAGATTCTTTTTGACACAGCCGGTCTTGACTTTCCTAATTCATCACTGAGCGGCCAGCACACCATGACGGGGACATTTACCGGAGTCAGAGGTGCCGGCTTGTTTTTGTCACTGACAGCCGAGCACACCTACCGATAAGTACAAATTTGCCCTTTTGCGCGACCGGGTGTTTTTTTTTTCCTTTTGCATTTGAATGCATCACCTCACTTTGCTGTAGGCGCATTCCCCCCCCCGCATAATATATCCGATCGACGGCTGTAAAGATTTGACGGTGAGCCTCTGATGATGATGAAGATTACCGTCAGTCCTTTTTATGCAGCTTTCACAAATCATGGCTTCTAATAATTGCCTGAGAAATATTCCACCATCTTTCATTCTGGCCTCAAATGACCCTAAAGACGATACCTTCTACCATCTAATGACCTAAGTAGTATATCTTTGAGTACTTGATAGGGCTGTTAATCACTACCAGTGGCACCATCATCCCTTGCCAGCCTGCTGGATACTCTTTCTTACTCATGTTCTGTTATAACTCTCACCCACCTCTCCGATATTCGACGCCGCAGAGATGTGAAGCCGAAGGTGATCGGAGGGGCGGCAAATTTAATTGTCGAGGGAACAGAGACAGCCGTTTCCTTCTGTATTTGAAGTACCTCTCGCATTTTCTTATAATGTAATTACTTCTGTCGCTCTATATAGTGTACCTCTTGCAGTTAATCTCTATTTGAACAGGAAATACGCTTTAAAATGTGACATTTAGGGTTTAATGAGTTCTTTTTCAGGGACAAATCTCAAATGTGGGCTCACAAACCTTATTATTGGATCCCTTCTAAAAGTTTGAATGCTGCCCTTCAGAAGGATTGCCATCTTTTAAAAATAAAGTAAAGCAAGTAAGTAAAGCAAAGTAAAGTTGAGTAAAATGAGATGATGAAATGTCTGAATTATCTTTACCCGTGATCTTTACTTCAACTTACTCAGAAAGAAATAACCTTTAACTGAAGTTGTTCAAGTTTTGCAAGTTTGCAAACAAGTCCTCTTCCAGATATTTTTTTTTTTATCATGTCCAGTCTCTTTAAACTTCTTCATTATTGATCTGACATTGACATTTTGAACTGTTTAGATTGTCTTGTTAATGTTTTCTGGTCTTTCCAGTTGTGAAGAGCCTCAACGACGATTAGGCCTGTGTCACCTCATATTTATACCCCAGTAAAACAGGAAGTCAATGTTCCTCATGGACAGGTGAACCTTATAACATAAAACAGGACTGGAGATATCTAGTATTTTTGCTGTAGTATATCTGCATTTATCTGGCTTACTACAAGTGGTAAGTACCTAGTAATATACGATAATTTACCATATATATGTTGAATAATATATCTACTATTTCAACTGTAGTTTCTATTTACATATTGTTACATTATAATTACCACATATTTTCCCAGCTCAATAAATACTTTTTCACCTGTATTAAATCTGTTTGCATCTACTTATTAGCAGCGGTAATTATTAGAGATGCACCGATCGATTGGCCCAGCCCATCTAAAGCTAGCTGGAGCTCAGCGCAAGCCACGAATCCACGGAATGTCTGCGTTTATCTCAGCCATCTTAAAAACGTAAGGACAAGAAAAGCTGCGGTGGAAAAGACACATTAACTGTTCAGCACAACAAACTTAATCGCACTCTTCAAATTGAATCACCCCGAGGAACAAAGTAAATTTATATAAGCTAAGATTAGCAGAGCGGCTAAAGCTAGCGGTAGCCGGTAGAGGGTATATACCTTTCCATTTGTCAGAATACATACACAATGCCGACCGCCTTTAATTCCACTGTTATCCTTCAAAATAAGGGCACCAAAAATACATTACGATTTAATAAACTTGGGTTACTACAATTTCAGTTTTGCCCTCCTAAATGTTTTTACATCGTACGACTATTGGATACCTTCTCAATTTAAATATAAGAAAACCACATTTTTATTTGCTACACTGAGTTGTTGAAAGCTAAATAAACAAAACATCGGTTCAATGAAACGCACAAGCGGAAAACCATTCTAACGTTGAACCCCCGCCAACGAGGAATCAGAGTGACGTCGTCGGAGACAACGTGACATCGTGTCCAAACCGTGTTATTACAATAAAACATGATGCGCATTAATTCAGAAAGCGAGTTTGAGAGCGAAGAGAGAGAGAGAGTGAGAGAGAGAGAGAGTTCTGTCTCCGAAATTCCTGCAGGACTGATGGGCCATTAATTGGAAATCCGAAGTAGTGGAACTGGAATGCAGCCGAGGACAAGCAGCGGAACCTTTAGCGCCTGTTGTGGGTCAGTAAAGACCATGACCAAAAGGCCCGGTTCCTTCTGTCACCATTTAACCTATTCACCAGTGTGGAATGATAGCAGCTGGGGGTTTTTTTTACTTCTTTTTTTTTTTACAGTACCACACAATAAGATGAAATGGCTCTGGCTGGCTGAACTCCAGCTCGTCGTAAAAAAAAAAAGAAAAAAGAAAAAGAAAAGAGGCTTGAGAGAGAGAGAGAGAGAGAGAGAACAGCACTGCCACGCAATCATTGATTCCGAAACGCTCGCACCCTTCCATCTGAGCTGATATAAACATTGCTTCTTCTTTTTTTTCTTCTTCCCCCCCCCCCCTGTTGCAACAAAGAATTAGAGAAGCACTGACGGGGGCCCACAGATGGCTGGAGCTCACACAGACTGCAGAAGTAGAGAAGTGTACACAAGTCAGACAGGAAGCCAGATTGGCTGTAAAAACTCGAGGCTCTTTCCTGGAGGAAAGAAAAACATCTCGCTCACTTGTTTTTAATCTCTTAAATCCGTGCGCGAACAAGTAGTCGGTGAGTGACAGCCCGACGAGTGCAGTTATAGACGCTCCGAACGTCATCAGGCGCTTGTCAGACGAGGCGCCTGAGTCCGTTTTTTTTAAAAGGCCGTCAGCCGTGACAGCGCAGGTAAAAAAAAGGGGAAGTGAGCGCTGCAGCAGATGTTGTCTTCCTGTTGCAGCTGTCTTCTGAGGTGCTGCGTCGTCATTCTGTACGTCTCAATCTTCAGATCTTCGCTCGTCTCCTTTCATTATTATTATTATCATTATTATTTTTTCCTATCCCAGCAGACAAGATATGGGTTCTTGCATCAGAAGAAAGAAAATCATGTAGAATTCTAGAAGCAATTTTTGCTCAGACAGCAGATTTGACAAAAACTAGGGCTTTGATGTCGTTCCTGACAGCAAGGGGCGTATACCCGAGAAAGCCCCTTATCCCCTGCGTAGTACAAACTATCAACCTGATTGAACTCAAATTAAAACGTGAAGTTAAGTCCCATATGTTAATTTTTTCATTAAAAAATAGCTGAAGTGAAGTTAGTCAAATTTCGATTTGAGTAAAATATGATTATATAGATAAGAAATTTCTTCAATTTCCAAAAGAAGAGTTTTTTTATTTAAATAAAAAATATATACTCCCCCTATTGAGTATAATAAGAACCATTCGAGTACAATAATAGAAATACAAGATAGATTTCTTCCAGTTTATTCTCAGATACCAAAGTTGGACTTAGATCAGACCATCGGTCACAAATTTATCTCGGAACATGTTTAGATCACAGATATCTGTAACTAACTTTTCCCCAAAATCCATCCAGTTCTTCCTCACACTTAACCCAATGTGGGTCTGAAATTTTAAAAAACGATCCATAAGCTGCTTTTTCGAGTTATGGCGTTAATATAATCCTTCGTATTTCTCAAATTTTTGGGGGACGTAATGAGCTTTAAAAGACGTTGAGGATTTTAAAGAGTTAAAGGAGCAGTGCGTAGAATGTGAGGGCTTCTCTCAAGGATATGCGCTGCCGTTACTGCTTAGAGCAAAATGAAACTTTTCGCACACCTGTCCGCGGGTGGCTTTTAAAAGTTATCCTCAGAAATAATAGAAGAAAAAGGAAAAAACTGGATTAAATATACAATAAATTGAAACTATTACGAATGCAATACGAATACAAAATCAAATATATCTACAAATATGTTTTATGATAAGAGAATTTAATACGGGAATTATTCAATTATGGCTTTATTAGTCAAGAAAAAAGCTCTTTAAATCTTCAGGTACCATGTTTGTATAGCAGCCTGAATAATAATAATAATAATAATAATAATAATAATAATAATAATAATAATAATAATAATAATAATAATAATAATAATAATACATTCATTTATAACGCACTTTAAATCAGATACCCGACAGCGACTATTTTCACAGAGGCTGAGGGCGATCATACGTGAGGGTCCAATCACGGGAACCCGTGGCCGGAACCCGCCAGGTGCGTTTTAATGATGTCATCTTAGGCCACCTCAAATTCTTCCACAGGGAGGGGTGAGCTGAGTCCATCATTTAGTTTTTACTCTAATACCATGTATTGTGCAATAAAAGAATGAAAAGGGAAAAAAGGGGGAAAATAAATCAAAGAAGGGTTCAGTCGAATGCGGCGACGGTCTGGTGTGGTGCGGACCCTCTGCTGTGTTCTAACCCCCGGCTCAGATAAGGAGTCTCTCGACTGTACTGGGAGGACAAGTAGACAAAAGTCTGAAAGGATGAAATAAAAATGGAAGAGGCAATAACTTTAATGCCTCCAGCAGCGCCGCGTTGGCTTTGCCCCCCGCCCCCCGCCTCACATCAGCCACATGCAAATGCAGGCGAGAGGGGAGGGGGGGCGCCCTTCAGAGAGGCGACTGCTGTAATCAATGCGCCGCTGAAAGAGGTTTGGACTGGAGTGGTTCCTCTCGGGTTCTATGTGTGAGTATGAGGAGCAGAGACAGACAGGCTGTGATGATATTTGATCGTTGGGTCTGGACTCGCAAATCCAAATTGGAGAGGACCATTAGCGTGAGCCGCGAGAGCAATTGATTACTTTTCCCATTGGAATCCTTTGGGTCCGAGATCAGAGGCATTTACGGCCCTGGCGGCGCAGGAAGGACTCCTGCTACCGGTCCGTCTGTTCTGGAGCAGTCTTTAAAAGTCTCTGACACAGAATGGATAATCTGACATAATGAGGAAACAACATGGTGGCCGGCCGCTTATTGCTTTTTGATTGCGTCTTCCTTCCCGCCCGGTTACGTGTGAGAGCGCCGGTACCTGCGCCGGTCCGCGGGTTTGGAGGCCAGGTGGAGTCATTAACATACGAGGCAGATGGGTCGGCAGAGCGGGCCGACGTCTTCCCAGCGAGGAAAACACGGTGGCCGACCATATGCAGGCGCGTCATTAAAATGGACCTTTGACCCTTCCAGAGGCTGCCTGTCGTTGTAATTGTGTTAATTAGGATCGTGTACAGAAATGAAAAAAAAAAAAAATGAGTCGCTGCAAAGTTTAAGTTTAAGTTCTCGTTCTTCTGTTCAAATAATTGTACTTTTGAAAAATGTGTGTATTTAGATTTCATGAAATCCACATAAAGCTGTTAATTATGGAAATCATTTTGATTTGAATTAGTTGAAAACTAGGAAAAAGGGTTTATAATGCGGGGCGACCAGAACCAAACTGATTTAAGTGAAGGACATTACATATAAATTACAGGAAATGACATTCATTTTGAAGGTTTACTAGAACCTTTACACAAATATTCTTTTTAATGGTTTCATTCATGTTTTTTTAACGACAAATACTTTTATAACTTTGCTCACGTTAAAATGATGCACGGACGTTTTACATGTCATTAAAATACATCACCTTCAACTTTAGATCCAAATGTGTTTTTGGAGTGGATGTTATTGGTTTGTGTAGGGTTTTTAACGTGATATCTGATTTTCCGTGTTTGTGTGTGTGTGTGTGTGTGTTCCCGTCATTAGAGAGCGTTTTTATGAGCGCGCCCATGTTGATGTTCGCACGTAGAAGTGTGCGGTGTCAGATGTTTTTTACGTTTGGGAGCTCCATTTTAATATTGCCAGTGCAGCTCCTTTGAAAATTCATTAAAGTGCTTCGACCCCTCTGCCATCTGTGCGAGCGACAGAGAGAGAGAGAGAGAGAGAGAGAGAGTGAGAAACAGCTGGGGAGAACGAGGAAGATGAAAATTCTGACCCAATCAAAAGTATGCTGCTGAGAAGATGAATAAGTACTAATATGTTTTGCCTTTAAGCTGCTGGGTATTTATTTATTCCTATCCCCGGAAAAGTTGGGGATATTATGGAATCGTTGTGGCCGTGACCGCCGCAGATCTTCAAATGTTTTACCCACATAGACTTCGGTGTGAGGAAGAACTGGAGTGATTTGGGGAAATGTCAGTTGTATGTTTGCAACCCATAGGGGGAGTTTTATCTTCCAAAGTTTCAGGCTAACATTTCTCAACCGTTGGTCCGATTCAGTCGAAATTCGGTGCTTTAAGTTGAATATGAAGTGTTTTACTCTAATACTTCATATTTTACCCACTAGGTGGAGCATTTTTAGGAAAAACTGTTTTTCCAGCATAACTTCTTAATAGTTGGTCCGATTTTCTCCAAATTTGTTGGTTATGAATCAACTCAAGGAGATATATATTACATACATCATATTTTACTCTGATGCTTTATATTTCACTCACTAGGGGGAGCTATTTTGTGAAAAACAATGATTTTTGGACATAACTTTCCAACCATTAGTCTGATTTACTCCAAATTTGTAGCAATTGAATTCCCTCAAGGACAATTATCTCATGTATATATAATATACAAGAAATAAAACGATAGGATATTGCGTCCCCCTTAAAAAAAAAGAATAAAAAAAAAAGGGAAAGAGCCAATAGAAGTTCTTGCATACCATAATTTGCTGTTTTTTTAGGCTTGTGTCATAATTTAATTTCTTTCAGGGAGATTGCGTCTACAACGCAGCGGTTTGGGTACTTTCCTGGATATACCTGTGCTGTCGTGGACGACAGCGTAGATCTTGTTATCCCTAGATTCCCGGGGGAAGATGAACTTTATTTTCCCCGAGGGGGAAATGCGCGTTGGGCGGCGTTGCGGTCGGACAGCTCTGTGCAATTACAGCGGACACAAGTCTAAAACACACAATATATACAAGAGCAGGAAGATAAGACAAAAAGATATATATGATACATCAATAACAATAGGCTAATGTAAACCGCTTTTCCAAAAGGTTGAAATCAACTTTACGCTGACTTAAAGATTGATAACCAGGATCTCATCTCGCCATAGATACAATTTAAAAGACAAAAAACAACGTGTTACGTAACATTAAATAATCACAAGAAAGAATGGAGGTCTGTCACGGGTCTAATTAAAAAATCCTGCACACTGTTTTGCTTTCAGTGTCGAGCTTAAACGTAATTAATCCCCGATAAGACGCTGTACATCACCAGAGAAGATTGTTATGTGATTATTCCAATAAATCTTAATTGCTGACATGAAACACAAATAATCACAGCCGAGCCAGAGCGTGACAATATGCCGGCGTTTAATGACCTGCCACACATCCCAAACTCAAACCCGACACTCTCGAGCTTCTGTATATTCCAACCAGCAGAACTCGTTATGCCTGCGAACCCCTCTGTACCGCCCCCCCCTCCTAAAACAATCGCTTCACTTGATTAAATTTGCTGGCATTCTTCATTTCGCGTCAACTTAGACTGCCGTCATCTTGATGCCGCTTCCTTCCCAAAAACTGAAGCGATATCTGTTTCAGTGCTTATGCCATGTAATCACTTCCTCCAACACCTGATCTCCTCTTCATGAAGTCAGCAGCGCCAACATTATTGCTGTTATAGTCGGAAATATGGAGCGATGTATTATGCATTACCCATAATCCCTTACAGGGGGAGAGGGAGTAACTCACACACGCTTTGACGATGCACACACTCGCGCCATCATACACTAAGATCTATAGGTAAGCTGTTAATGCATGCCAGTCAGTCACACCTGCACACTTTGTCTTTCCTGCACACCTGCACACTCACACTTACACACACGCACCTGCACACACACACACACACACATGAACACACAGAAACTCACACACACACAAGCACACACACAAAGATACACACACACACACACACACACAAAGACACACACACGCACACATACACAGACGCAAACACACAAAGAAAAACACATGCACACACAGAAACCCACACACACACATACACACAGACACACACTTTCAGACTTGCATACACAAAGATGCACACACATACACAGACACACAGAAACAAACACACACACGTGCACACAAACAAACCTGCAGACACAGACACTCACACACACATACAAACACAGAGATACACACACGCACCTGCACACACATACAAACACACAGGCACGCACACAGTTTCAGACTTGCATACACAAAGATACACACACATACACACACACACACAAAGACAAACACACGCACGTGCACACACACACACAAACCTGCAGACACACACACACACACACACACACATACACATACACATACACATACACACACACACACAAAGACAAACACACGCACATGCACACACACACAAAAACCTGCAGACACACACACACACACACACATGTACACAGATACACAGTAACACACATATAGGGGAGGCTGCCGTCTCTTTGCAGTCATATTCTCCCCTCTGACACTAATCAACACTTCTGCTACTGTTAAAAGTGTCTTTTGAACTGCTAGTTTTCTCATTTACGTGACTGGCACCCGGCAACGGGCGCCGGCAGGGACGTGTGAGGGCGGGACAGGGAGGCGGGGGCGAGAAGACAGAAAGTTAAGGAGGGAAAGAAGGTAATGACTGTATGATGAAAAATGGATCATGCATTTACATATACATATATATATATATATATATATAAATATATACATACATATATATATATATATATATATATATATATATATATATATATATATATATATATATATGTATATATAGGATTTGATGAGACATTTTAGGTGCTGCGATTCTATATATTTTGCTGCAAATCCACTTTTCGAAACTTCCTCAAAGTGGCACATCTGTAATGATGCGATGCCGGCGGGTCACGCCAGAACCTTTTTCCCACCACCTTTCATCTCCTCCTCGGTCTCCTTCCCCATTGGCTTTCTCCTCTTGGCTGACTTTGTGTGGCACCGAGGGGCTTCCAGTGAGCGTGAGCCTCTTTGGCATGGAAAAGGCTGTGATGGTGCATTCCAACAGCAGGAATGCCGGAAGTGTGTGTGTGTGTGTGTGTGTGTGTGTGTGTGTGTGTGTGTGTGTGTGTGTGTGTGTGTGTGTGTGTGTGAGTGTGTGTTGACACGGGGGAGGAGAGTGAGAGAACGATAGGGATGTTATGGGAACCATTGTGGATGGTTTCAATCATCCTGATGCCATCTGTTCCACTTCACTTTTTGCTCCGACAGTGTATTCCCTGTTGAGATGAGAGGCAGTGTGTCTGTGTGCGAGGGTTTGTGCGACTCTGAGAGCGGATTGCAGCGCAGATCTGTACGGTTATAGTTCATCATACGTTCGTCTTCAACATTCTGTCAACAGGAGGTTTTTCCAGATCCACCTTAAGGCTGTAAGTAGTTGCTATCTGAGCAGAACTGGTTGATCAGTTGAAAATCCTCAGAGTGAAATGGTAGGTAAGGATATAAAAATGAGAGAAAATCTCCATCTCCAGGTTATCTCCAGCTATAAAAGCTCACAGCGAGATCTTTAGGAGCAAAGTGCTGAACACTTGACCCGCTGATGCTGGTATTTATCACAAAGGATTTCATCCTGAGGAGGATTATGAACCCTATTCAAATATCTGTGATATTTTTGTATTCTATCCATAGCCTGGTGTCGTCTGTGGAAAACAAGATATATCTATGTACAACCATTAATATGTGGGCAAAATTGAAATTATATTAAGCCTTTAATGTCCCCGCTAAGTAAAAACTATTTCTTTGCATATTTTAGTAATTTGTTTTTATGAAGTAAATATCTTGGACATTCTTAATTTACCACAAACCCAACAAATTGTTTGATAAAGCAGTTTTTAAACAGTAAAAAACAACCTTTTTATGGAATAGTACTTTATCATGGTTAAAAAGTCTTCTTCAGGGGCCCCTTTGATCTGTGGTGTCCCCCAGGGCTCCATCTTTGATCCCTTACTCTTTAGCGTTCATGCTGCTACCGGGTCGTTATGTAAACGGGTTCAGTCACATTTTTCAATAAGAAATGTTGATTAAAAATGTTGTGAAAGTTGAGAAAGCGAGATGAATCTCTTTTTCTGGGTAAAGTGGGGGAGTAAACTTATTTTAACGTGTAAACACATCAAGCTCCAGCTAATAAGGCTAAAAATACAACTATTTTGGCTACGTCTGCCCTAATGGGAAATCACAAAGTGATAACAAACAAAGTCCCGGTGCCTTCGTTTATGTAACACTAAGGCGATGGCGACACACACCGTGACAACAGCCTCGGAAATACCCGGTTAAACCCTCCAAACCACCTTGTTGGCACCTCAAACGGAGACTCTTCAGGAATCTTCACCCTTGAAGGAGTTTTTTTTTAAGTATCTGTTTATGGTTCATCTGTGGACAAAAGGACATAACGTGGAGAAAAGGCAGTTTTTACCCATAAACCACTGGAGAAGGCCTCCGACCAGGATAGCAGTGAATGAAGACTGAGAACGCGTGGAAGGTGTGAGTGACAGGAAATTGGGGGAAATCAAAGGGATCGTCTTTGCTGCTGATCTTTCACCCGAGCTTCATAAGGTACATTTATACATCTTCTGTCCTGTGAAATCCTCCCTGGTGTGAATTACATCAGCCTTACTTCTTTACTCTGAGCCCTGGATGCGCATGTCCTCTGTGTGAAGTTACCCCCCACCCCCCCTTCCCTTCACCTCGCTACATCCTCAAACTTTAAGTCTCTTCATTTGTTCACTTTCAGTCTTTGTCTCTATGAGTTCAATCTGACGCCCGCCTCTCTTCTACACCCCCCTCCCCCTCAGTACCTGTGCTGCATCACCAGCGTTTCATTTTCCCTCTATACACCCCCCCCCCCCCCCCCCCCCCCCACCCCCTTGGATAAAAGATAGCACTGAAAACCCCTTTTTTCACATGGAGGCTTATATAAAAATCCAACTCTGGAAGATAAAAGGCTCCTGAAAATAATGCCAGTATTAGGGTTTCCTATTTCACTGCGTTTCACTTCTGAGGGTTTAGTGGATCTTCCTGAGTGCGTTACATTGAATATGAAGACGGGGAAGTTACATATTGGGGTTTTTTTTCAGCATGTCGCCCACTAAATGCGGTATTGCTGGATCGACGCGGTGGCGGTCCAAGGTAAAAGACTCCTGTCGGATTAGAGTGCGCTAAAAATATGAAATTGAGGGGAAAAAGATGAATGGAGCAAAATTCAAAGAAACGTAAAAGCAGATCTGAGCAGAAGGAGGGAATAGACGGCAGGGGTCTATTACTGAAAAAAAAAAAAAAGATTACTTTCACAGGAAGAGAAGGATAATAAAATAATTGAGAGCAGCGGTTCACCGCTTGATAGCGGAGTGCCGGCACATCATTGTGGACTCACAAACATATATATATATCTATATATATATAGATATATATATATGTATATATCGCTTAATGCATTTTATTACTGATATTATCATTATGATTGATGTTAAGTTTTCGGTCCTGATGGTAGAACTACACAGGCTACTTGAGACACTCTATGTGGAAGTCGTCTGAGACAGCGTGTGTGGAAATAAATTCCTAGAGAGAGAGAGCCTACGACAGAATGGCCAGGGAGGAATTGTGGGATTGCATGAGGAGGTCTGGAGTGACAGAGAAGTATGATACATGTATTCGAGGGGGAATGGGACTGCACCAAGGATTTTCTCTGAGCCCCTTCTTGTTTGGTATGACGATGGGAGAGTCTCCATGGGCTATGATGCTGGCACATTGTGAGCTGATAGGAGGTAACGGGTGGAGGAAACATGGAGCGATGCAGTTATGCGCTGGAGAGAAGTAGAATGAAGAGGGAATACATGTGTGTGAATGAAAAGGAGGGAGGAGGAACGGTGAGGCTGAAGGAGTAGAGGTGGGAAGGGGCAGGAGTTTAAGTACTGGGGGTCGACAAAGCAATAGGGAGTGTGGAAAAGTGGTGAAGAAGCCAGTAAGGGCAGGATGGAATGGTTGGAGAAGAGTTTGAGGAGTTATCTGTGACAGAAAAGTAGCGGCAGGAGTGAAGGGCCAGGTTTCTAAGATGGTGGTGTGAGAAGCTCTGGTGGATGGTTTAGAGACAGCGGCACTGACCAGAAGACAGGATGTAAATTTGGAGATGTTGAGATTTTATTTGGGAGTGAGGAGGATGGACAGGAACAGAAAGGAAGACATCAGATGGACAGCCCAGTTATATATCTTAGAAACAAAGTCAGAGAGGCCAGACTGAGACGGTTTGGACATGTGAAGAGGAAGGATGGTGGATCTACTGCTAGAAGGATGCTTGAGATAGAGCTAAAAGGAGAAGACCAAAGAAGGGGTTTCTTCTTCTGGTGAGAGAGGACATGCAGTTGGTCATGTGAAAGAGGAAGATGCAGAGAACAGGGGAAGGAGAAAACAGATGATCCGCTGTGGTGACCCAGAAAGGGACCAGACCAAAGAGGAAGAAGAAGATGTGTTCCACCCAGAGCACCATTACAAAAAAGAAAATACTCTCAATTGCCCTCCCTGTTTAAATCAAGTATCAAGTCTTTCAAAGCCCCATAGTCCCGTATGTTTTAGACCAAACAGCCAACCTTGGCATAAATAGTTACAATACTCCAACGTCCCAATGTGCTGCAGTTTCAGCAATCTTGAAGGTAAACAAGGACGCCGCTTAAGGCTCGGAAGTAGTCTCCAGGGACCCAATCTCACCTAATAGTCTAATTAAAGCTATTGATTGCTTACATAAGCAGACATAAGCAGTGGACATCCAGCATTAACAACCACCCAGAGGACCGGTGATTCTAACAAATTCTCCGGGATAGTTCTTCAGTCACTGTTTCTCCCCCATTATTTGTCACAAAGCTGCTTCACCAACACTCTATGCCTGTTTGACCTTCTCTAGGTTTCCTGTGAGCGGTTTCCTGTGAGCGTCACGTTCACTCGTTAGCGTCTGTATGTTTGTCCATTTTTATTTCATCCTTTAACGTCCCGCTCAACCGTTTGGTTGAACACATTTTGAGTCATTATCTCTTCTTGAAAATCATGTGTCACTTGATTGAACCTCCATAATATTTACTGTTATAGTTTATAATATATATTTGGCCTCTTTATGCCTCCGTGAAGTGGAAACGCGTTGGAGTTATCAATGATTGAATAAAGGACTTTTAACCTATTTTCAGATTCCCTTTGGATTATTCCATACTGCCATCCATCCCGTTACATTTTATGTTTGTCAGTAAATTCACCGGTCAGGTTTGGAATTCATCATCTTCATCTGTTTGTAATACGACCCAGTGGCAGCATGTATATGCTAAAGAGTGAGGAGCCAAGGACGGAGCCCTGGGGGACACCACATGTCGAAGGGGACGCCAAGAATTAGGGATTACCCATGGCAACTGAGAAAGTCATATTCTATAAGTAGTTTTTTGTTTTTTTTATATATATGTATATATATGTTACATGTGATGACTTACTAAACTGAATTATTACCTTTATCGTTTAAAAACATGCTTGACCAAACAATTTATTTGTTATTAAATGATATTCGGGTTAGGCTAACCCTTTAATATGACTGCGATATTAAGTTAATAGATGTCCCAAAGATTTAAAATTTGCAAGTTCCCTAATTGTTCCATATTTTCTTACTTCGATAAGGACATTAGAGGGTGAACGTTCACAACGGTTGCAATGATTCGGAAAGGCCTAACAGGGGCGAAAACTGGGGCTTGCCGGATACCTCTTCGGAGAGCTGTCTGGATTTGATGGCCCTCAACGAGATCCATTGTCAGGATCACATAAAGTCAGACATCTTACCTCTTGATGCTCACTGAGGCATGCTTTTATATCCTGCTGTTTTGAGTTGTGACTCCTGAACTCACTGAAGAGGAACCGTATTTAATGAATACCGGTCTTCCCAAGAAGACAAATAGGTTTGTTAGAGTGAAATATGTGATAGAAATAAAGTGTGCTCCAATAGAGGACAACGCCGGCCGTGGGGCAAAACGTCTGGGATTTTTTTTGGTCCTGCGATGAAAGTTTGAGCTTTTTGGACGGCAGCGGCTCAAAATGAAAACAACAAACGGGTTTTTGCCAAAGATTCTTTACATATTTTATTTCAATTATCGATTTAATATCTTAGACACTCATTATTTAAAACAGTTAAAAAAATCTGACTTTCATCGAAAATAGTCAATTTTAATGTCTAATCTCTTTACTGTTTTGGCAAAGGATGTTTTAAAGAAACTATTTGACCTTTGTTTGACTTTTATTAGACGGTTTTTGGTTGTATCGAGTTAGATAATTATGTTTAGTAAGACCTAAAATGCTATTAAATGTCAATAGAATCCTACCTATGGAATGGGACTTTCTCGGAAGTCATGGTTAGTGCCTCCTCCATGGTGGCCTGTTTGAACTCTGGTGTCCCCCAGGGCTCCATCCTTGGCCCCTTACTCTTTAGCATATACATACAACCACTAATTCCCACTAAAAACAGGTTCAGTCACATCTTTCGATAAGAAATAACGACTCAGAACGTGCTCCACCAAACAGTTGAGCAGGAAATGAAAGGGTTAACTGATTGAGCGATCAAATGGTCATGCATTAAAGTTTTTGTTCTTTTAAAGTTTGTACCAAAAGCAGTCGAAAATTAAACAGGGATATGAATTGCTAATAACGTAAAGTCCTTTTCCCAATCATAATACAATAAAAACACCAGCCAACCAACTCAGTGGACAAATTTAAGCGAATGATGCAGCAGAAGATCCTCCCCTCTCTCACCGCGACGCTAACAATGAGCTAACACAGGTTAAGCCTCTGTGAAAAAATCAGAGCAGAGAGAGAGAGTGAATTCAAATCGCGGATTTAATCACAATTTAGCGACGGAGGTCAAGAGGATCATTTTGGCACGATGTGGAACGACAGAGCTGTCATGAAAATTCATGGGCGAGGACACAACGGCGCTCCGGGCGCAGAGTTAAAAAAGAACTGCAGCCGATTTATAATACATGAACAGAAGTGACTAGGAGAGAAAGATTCAGGACGCGTCTGATTGTCTCTTTAAGGTTACGGGGAACACAACAGTAGTAGATTCAAAGGCCGTACAATAAACCTCAGCTTGAAGAAAGGATGTCAGAGCATCCGTCCTCTGTGGCTGCTTCACCCTCAACTAGAACATACACCTGTGCTGTCGTCCCAGAAGGCAAGGGTATATCCCCAGAAAGGCCCCGATCCCCATGCGTTGTACAACCCTGATTGAACTCATCAAATGAATGTGAAGTTATGTCCGAAAAAAACATGTTTTTTGTGAAAAAGCTCACCATAGTGAGTAAAACATGAATTATAGAATAAAATATGATATATAAAGAGGATAGATCTCTTAAAGACAATTCACATTCACCAAATCCGGACTAAATGAAACCAACAGTTGGGAAATTATGTCAGAAAAAGCTTTTTCATAAAAGGAAAAAGCTCCCCCTAGTGAGTAAAATATCAACCAATAGAGATAAACATGATAAGTAAATTATAGAATTCAGAAATTTACAACCAACCTTTCCTCAAATCAATCCAGTTCAAGATTTATGAGGGTATAAGAAAAAGAAAAAACAAAGTACGAAATGTTTTTTTGATTTATCGCAATAAAAGAAAGGATGAGATGACGATTCCATAATATCTCTGACTTTTCGGGATTATAATGTTGTGTCTAATTTTGACACAGAAAAGAGGCTAGAAACCATTTCTCCACGTTAAGTACTGTCGTAACAGACTCTTGCTTATCCACAATGCTAAAATCATATAACGTATCATTTGGAGACCTTGAAACGGCTAGAAACCATTTCCTCCTCACAAAAAACTCTAAAAATTAGTTAGAACGCCTAAAAGAGCAGAATACGTGCACCTCCCATTCCTTCCAGCTTGGCCTCCGAACAGAATGAACTCTGAATGCGGTTCGATTTCATAAAATGTTATCTACTGTTGGCCAACACAATGCCTAATAACTTGTGATGCATGCACCATCAGCGAGAGAAGCGGGGGGAATCGTTCACATACTGGCGGAGAAAAGAAAATGTATTATCGCAGAGCCGGGCGCTAAGCTGCTCCAGGTGTTCGCTTCTTTCCAGGTGGCCCTGTAATACTCTTGCCTACCCGGATCATGGCAATCATGGATCCCGCACAGATGGCTGATTGCCCAGACTGACGAAGCGCCCGAGTTGCCATTGAGACGCATGAAAAACAAACCCCAGAGTCTTTAATGCTCCTTGAGAAGAAAAGATCCCGGAGAACCTTTTCATTTCTATTTTTCGGAATTGATGAAAAATGGCACAGTCCGGTAGGTCCGCCTGATTTCTGCTTGCGCCGCTGATGCGTGATGCTCCGAGCTCTTTGTATCAGACCATTATTGTTGTTATCTCGCCGCCCTGTTATGCCTGATCTTGCATTATTTAGAAACATTGTTTCAGATGGATTTTCTCTCAGAGATAATCTTTATTAGCTTTGGTAAACCGGCGCCATGAGTGTCCCCCGCTACGGCCTGCGAAGCGCTGCATAGCGCCGCGGTATAAGTAGCTTGTCTGGCAAGCGTCCACGCGCAGGGGGCGCCGTGTTTTTGGCGCTTGCCATCCTCCTCATTTGACTGCACGGGGATTTCCGTCTCAGCTTTTGGTGGAAGGATCGGGGAAGAGAAAAGGGAAAAATATGAGGGTGCGTGGCTTAGAGACTTAATGAACATGTCAGATGTGCTTAAACAAAATGGATTACCACGACTACACACTCAACTGGATCGTGTTCAGCCCGAAACACTCGGCAATCAGTAGGTGTTGTGCAGGTAACTGAGAAACACTTAGGCATTAAATAGGTAAGAAATCCTTATAAAGAAATGAAAGAGGCTTTAAATGAAATCAACTGAATCCAGCCAGCCTGTCTCTGTAGTATCTACATCCTTATTTTGCTCTTTACTTAATCCTCTGCTCTTCAGAGAGCGAGCCGATAAAATGCCAGCCATCTGCACTAAAAACCAAAGGTTGGGGAAAAGTGTTATTCTAAAAAGACAAGGTGTACTTGTTAAATTCTGTTCAGAAACTTTCAACAGAACCGTCCCTGTCTATAAACTAAATGAGATGTATATGTTCCTTAGATATTTTTCTCTCTTTCGATATAAACTTAGAGTTAAACGTACTTTATTAATCCCAAGCTGGGAAATTTACACAACATGAATATGAACATAGAGAAAAATAGAGCTATATATATATATATATATATATATATATATATATTTGACGCCATCGAACCGGACCCAACACCAGCCGACCTGGATCAACTGGAAGACTGCATAGACTAGTGCTTTAACCGAGTCTGGACATCACTCAGGGAATTCCTGCATCTCCGCCAAACAATGGAATCAATTTAGAACCAAATAGATTCCAGAAGTTCGGAAAAAAAATAATATTTGGAATCATTCCGTCAAAACTCTAACCATCCAGCTGAACTCCACTACCAGCAAAAAACAAAGCAATGAAGGATGAAAAATCTGTAAAAAGAAAATCCGTCTCCATGATCAACCAGCTGAAACGATATTGCCTTCCAACGTAGGGCCGACAAACAACAGCCGGCAACGTCCGATCCTAAAAGATTCAAAAACTTCCAAATAAAAGAACTGGACTGGACGACAGGACAGATGACTAAAAGGAACCGCATGAGATCATGCAACGACGGAAACAACAACAACTTCAGATCTGAGCACAGATGACGCTCGCTGGAATAAAGGCAATAATCTCAGTCGAAAAACTGAACACAGATGGAGAGTTCCAAAAACACGAGTCGATCTTTGGAGGGATACTCATCCTCTTCTGTCTTCTCTGAAATTTAAAGTGTTTTACGCCTACAAACAGTTGAATCCACATTCTTTTTAACTTTCCTACATGCCAGACTCGATGGTTAGAGGAAAAGCTCAACTTCTAATCTTCAACTTATACGGGTATAAATCCAGCTTTGCTTCCATTTGTCACGCAATGTGTCAATTTCAGATAACTTGAGCCTGAGTAATATCGGTGCATTTAATAAATGTGCTTCACTTTGGCTTCATGTGTCTCGTACTCTTCTGTCTGTTAAGATTCCTGCCAGAGAATATCAACGACCTAGAAGCATGCAAGGAACTAAAACACTTTCATCTTCCCCTTTTTCTCCTCCCTGGTAGCTCCATCTCCAGCATCCTTGTACCAGTAGATCCACTATCCCTCCTCTTCACTGATGTCCTCCTTCCTAACTCTTTCCATCCTCCTCACTCCCAGAGAACATCTGAACATCTTCATCTCTGTCTCCTGTCCTCTGGTCAGAGCCACCGTCTCTAAACCATCCAGCAGAGCTGATCTCACCACCATCTTGGAATTCTTTCCCTTCACTCCTGCTGCTGCTCTTCTGTCACAAATAATTCCCGACACTCTTCTCAACCCAATCCACTCTGTCTACACTCGCTTCTTCACCTCTCTTCCACACTCCTCATCGCTCTGCACAAATGACCCCAAGTCATTAAACTCCTGCACCTTCTCCACCTCTACTCCTTCGATCGTTCTGCCTCCCTTTCATTCACACACATGTATTCTGTTCAATCTTCTTCTCTTCGGCGCAAACCTCCACCTCTCCAGGTTCTCCTCCACCTGCTCCCTGCCCTCAATACAGATCACAATGTCCTTCACCCACATCACAGTCCACGGAGACTCCTGTCTGACCTCATCTGTCAATCACTACAGCAATCAAGAAGGGGCTCAGAGCCGATCCTTGGTGCAGTCCCACCTCCATTTTGAAGCCATTTATCACCCATACTGCACAACTCACCTCTGTCATACTACTGTCACACATGTCCTCTACATAACACCAGCATGTCATTGAGACGGAACTGAAACATCTGCAGAAATGAACTTCAACATCTGACCGATCGTTTCCTGCGACTCTCGTTCTCTTAATCCCGTCAAACACTGATGTCCGTAAGGTGTGGCCGGCTTGTATTCGAGACAAAGATAAGCTCGACAAATCACCGCAGCATCGGAGCGTTGACGTGGTGCGGTGCCGGCGGATGGTATACTCTACCATCCGCTGAGATAGCCCAATTAAACCGACCAATTACCGATGAGTGAGCCGGGCTGTCTACCTGTTGTATAGGTTAGAGAATGCCACTTCCACTTATTGCTCATTCGGAACGACACAGGGGCCATTATTCTGGCAGTCATTACTAAGCAAAATGTCAATAGCTTATTAGAGAGAGAGAGATGGACGGATGGATGGATGGGGAAGGGAGGGAGGGAAGGAAAAAGGGGACGAGGAGGAAGAAAGGAAAGAAGGACTATAGTTATATAGTCTTCCTCAAATACAGCAGAACTAAGTCATGAAATGTTCGCGAGCTAAGAATCACTCTTGTCAAAAGTAGAAGTCAACAGAAGAAGTTCCCTCGTCATCTCTCTTTTTAATGGTTTGATAATGGGCCGACATCTTTCCGGGCCTTTTTTTTCTATCTTCCACTTCTTTCTCTTACCTCGCTTCACCTTCTTCCCTCCCACTCCTCGCTCTGTTACTCGCTCAGCATTGTACAAATGTTGCTCTTGTCTAAAGAACCGTTCCATATGTTTGCAATCGCTCTGGTTCCCTCGCCTGCACAGATCATTTAGCAGGCTCCCTCATACATATCAATTAGGCCCACCTGGAGCAGCCCCAGACCCGGGAAAGCAATATTGATTTCTTGATATCCTGTGCGTGGTTCGGTCCAAACTTATACTTGTAACAGGGAATATGACGGATCCATAACCGTTTGCTTGTTTTTTTTGTCCCCATATATTTGATGTGGTTTATTAGTGTATGGGCATATGATGTTTAATTGATTTAATTCATTGATACAGCTGTCCCTGGCGCTCTAAGTGTTACGGATATCACGTTAGCATTTAGCTAATGCATTTAAGCCTGTCACAGGATGCCTTTATTTTTAAGGCAATAAAAAAAAAAAAGGAAGGAGTGTTTAGGTTTTAAGCATCCCAAACCTAAGCTTCTATTTTAAAAAGATAGGCTGGCTGAAGTTTGGTTCCTGGAGAAGAAACCGCTGCCTCGTTGCTGTCAGTCATTCCCCGCCGCCTCATCCATTCTCCTGACGCTCCGCTGGGGCCAAAGCGAAAGCGATCAGTCAACGTTCCAGAGACAGGGGTGCCGCACGAAGGAAGCCGATGAGACTTTTGATTCTGGGTAACACCCGGTACATTTAAATTACATTGGTCACATAAAGGCCACAGTTTGATTCTGATTCAATCTTTAAGGGTTACTAAAACCTGCAGAAAGAGAATCTGAACAAACCCAATGACCACGATGGTTGTAATGGACTAAAATATAGAAATTATGCAAGACGCCCAAAGTAATTAAACCTTTGATGATTTGCTCAACGGTTTTGGTTGATGTTTAATTGATTTAATGAATTGGCATGTTCCTAGCTAAGCTAGGAGATAAGGTTTAATATAAATGTGGTACATTTAGAGGCATAGATCAAGTTCAGTCACATTTTATTAAAAAATGTGACTGAAACTGTTTATAATATGACCCAATGACAACATGGATATGCTAAAGAGTAAGGGGCTTAAGAGAGAGCCCAGGGGAACACCACATGGCAAAGGGGCCTTGACAATGGCTACTGAGAATGCCCTATTCGATAAAAACGATTTAATTTTTTTTTTACAACAGTAAACCTAACAACGTGACTTGATACAACCGGAAAATGTTTAATAAGGGGTAAATAGTTTTCTAAAAACATGCTTGACTAAAATGTCGAGCTAATCTCCATGAAATACACTTTTTTTTTTTTACAGTTTATAAACATGCTTAACTAAAACATTTGTCATTTTATGAAATCAATAAATGCGTTCATAATAAAATATGCAAAAAATACCTTTCCATGATATTTTTTTTTTCTTTGTGAGAAATTTAAAGGGTTAATGTGACTTAAACATTAATTTTGTTTAGACTTGCAGTAACACACTTTTTGTTTTACCCCCTTCACGTGAAACCGTCATCACTAGTGCCGTGAAAGATTTTCTTTTATCCAGTGAAAAAGCAAAGGTTCGTCATGTTTACTGCATCCGCCACAGAAAAATATTACAACTACTATCTCCAACCAAAGGATTTTGTTAAAATAGTAGGTCGGCTCCTTGAGAAATCAGGCGCTGCAGTACATAGGGAGTGAGTGGGCGAGTACAAGCCAGCAGAGTAGAGAGAGAAAAAAAAAAAAAGAAGCCGATTGTCAATCTGGAGCTGTACATATATATCCTGTAGTACGTCAGTTAATAAATGCTTCAGCTTCTCAAGTTCCAGAAAAAACCTCCTCTGTTCTTTCCCTACTGCTAGAAACGAGATGTGAGATCTGAGAGCCTCCAGCATCAAAGGCTAACGACGCCATCGCGCCGCTCACGGCGGCTCCAGCGCTGATCGCATTCCTTTAAGACGTTTAGAATCAAACCTTTAACTGCTCCTTCTGCAGCTAAATCCATAATGAGAAACCCGACGCCGAATGTCTTTGTTGATAGGTTAATTATTCTTGATTTTTTTTTTTACACGCCGCAAACTATTATGGGTGTTGTTAGCATGAATTTGGGCTCGCCAGCGCCAAACCCCGTGACTCTGCTGACCGAGCAGAAGCTGGGTTCCTGATGGGGCATGTGTGACTGCTCCGATCTTAAAAACCATGTGAAATATGATTAGAAATTCATGACATAGAGCTCGACCCCAGAGTGACCATTAAATCACTGTGGTAACGCTGGTGGGGTCAAAGGTTAATTCATGGACGGAAGGGTATAAGTCTCATTATATCCCCGATAGTATGGAATAAAGCCGGTGCCGCAGATCTTCTGTGTGAACACGATAACTCCAAATGAGTCTCATGGATAATTTTCAAATTTTACCGTCACATAGATCTTAGTTTGAGGAAGAAGAGAATTGATTTTTGGTATCGTCAGCTGAATATATTTCCGACATTAGAGGGAGCTTTAGCGCCAAACGTCTTCGGGCCATAACTTCTCAACCGTTGGTCCGATTTAGGCCAAATTTGTTGCATATGAATCGACTTGAGGAGATCTTTCCTGTTTATTCATCATATATTATTCCAATACTTGATATTTTACTTACTAGGGCAGTTTCATTTGCAAGAAAAACACTGTTTTTCATGTATAACTTCCTAACTGTTGGTCCGATTTAGCTCAAATTCAGTGCATATGAATCCGATCAAGTAGATCGACCTTGTTTGTATCAGAATTTACTCTAATAGTTCATATTTTTGTTACTACGGAGAGATTTCTGTCGAAACACACAGTTTCAGACATTACTTTAACTTGAATTCGTGGAGTTAAATCAAGAGGATTGCTTGTACAACGCAGGGGGTTGAGGGCTTTGCGTCCGGGACAAGAGCACAGGCCTAGTTAAAAGTAAGGAGGTTACAGCGGAAATTTTTTTTCTGAAGTCGTCAAAAGTTGCAGGTGAGAAAAGTGACATGAATATTGCCTCAGATCAAAAGCCTCTGAAATGTAAAAATCCACAGATTAAACAAAGTATTTATGAAATACACACTTTCTAAGCCCCTAAAATCCGTGCATGGAATTTCACTGAATCCTGGCCATTGGTTTTTTAGGGAGATGATGACAGACTTTTACTGGAACGTGTGTTCATACTTAGAGAAGGATAAGGGAAACTAGACATTCTCGCTTTGGCTGTGACAGACAAATAAGACTTAGTGTGAAAAACGAGCTTCTTGGCAGAAGTAAAGAAGCACAGTTTTGTTTTTAAAGGTTCATTTATTCACTCTCACAAAGACCATTCTCACTTCGTTTCCAACCTCCCTCCTTTCTCTCTCTCTCTCTCTCTCTCTCTCTCTCTCTCTCTCTCTCTCTTCATTACCTCCATCGATGAGGTCACAGTGTTTTCAACCGTGTCTTTGTTTGTTTGTTTGTTTGTTTGTTTATTTGTTAACAGGATTACACAGGAGCTGCTTGCTGAATCTTGGAGCGAGGGTTGACTTTTTGTGACGGTAATTTGCCTTAAACGCTGAAATGGATCTGGGGCAGATCCAGGATTCTTTTTTCTTTTCTTTCACAGTCAATATTCTGGAATAGGATTTATTTTTTATCCCACCATTTACGTCATAATGGATGCAAATAGTTCAGGGTGTTGGGATTGAGTGACTGAGTGGGTGACTGACTGATAAATTGACGGACGGATGGATGGATTGATTGAGTGATTGATTGACTGACATTGATTGTGAGGTACACTTAGACTACCTGACAGATAAGGAAGATTGAGGCGTGCATCAAAATAAGACATTAGTCTTAGTTTAGGAGCAGCTCTAGATGAGTGGATCAGTCGTTATTGTTGTTTTGTCGTTGGAAACTTGAATCCGCTTTGATCAGTAATGCTAAATCTTTCTGTATTTATTTGATTTGTAGATGTGCTGATAAGAATAATTACTTTGGATATGGTTTAAGACATGGTTTAAAACATGCATATACTCAATTATCCACTCAATCATCAATTATCCTAAAATATTCCACAGAATATTAATTTTAAAAAAGCAATAATATGCTTCCCCTATTTGGATTATGAACTTTTAAGGTGGCCAAATTCTTGCATAGTCCACCTTTAAACATCGAAGCTATAAAAAACAAGGTTGCAACCCTTACCGAAAATGAATCCAAACTGCGTTGTGGCTGATTCCCTTTACACCATTAAACAACGACTATTGCAAGAACATAAGGATATCACAGCCAGACGGAACTCTAAGTCTCATCAGATAAGAGCCTGGCTGGGTTGCAGGTACTCACTGTGTATACAGATAATATCAAATATCATATAAAGGAACACAAGACTATAAAAGCCTGTATTGAAATACTCAGCTTTAAGGCAACTAGAATAATCACTTTAAATCCGGTTATGCAGATATTTCAATCACTTCATTCCAGCGCTCTATAACTCCATTGACCGATCCATTACGGGTCACTAGGGTTGATGTACAACCATGTACCAGTATTTAATTGTGTTATGGAAGTCCCTCCATGCCTAATGTTGACTAATTGTTCCAGTCAAATAGATGGCGTGGCTTTACCCTCTCATGAAGACACATGTCCAGCCTTGTGGTTTATCTTCCTCCGTGACCCAGGTTTTTCGGGGGGAGAGGGGGGTTGCGGGGGTAGAGCACACAAAGAGTCTGACATTTTCTGGTAATTATCTTTATGAAGATGGGAGACCTCTCAATTAGAGTGGCTCTTGATTAGACCTAATGGCCGCCTCCCTCCCGGGTCGATGAACCGGCTAGCGGGAATAGCATCAAATTTCTGTTCGCCGGTTGCCTTTAAATCCAAACTTTAACTCTCATAATTGTTTTTATGCAGAGTGAACTTGGAAATGTATGAAAACTAGAGCGCTGCCGCGTATTGAGGCAAGTCCATTATCGTCTTTGTCACATACTTTCAAGTTCATCTACAAATCCTCTTTCTTCCATCAGACAGACACTCAAGACACGCTCGCTCGGAGGTTGTGTCACGTCTCGCGGTGTAATGACAGTCTTAATGGAAAACAAAACGGACTCTCCGGGGAATGTGGTGGTCAGGCCGGCCATTACAGAGTCACTCAATAGCAGCTGATTGACTTTCTCCCCGCTCCTTTATAACCCTGATGAGCCGCGACTCAGCGTCGCGGCGCTGCTCTGGGAACTCTCCCCATCGGCGCTACCGCTCGCCTCTGATGGTCGGCGGGGAAAAGCGCACGACCTGTTTTTAGTCAAACTAAATAGATGATGAAGTGATATTTTCAATCATAGACTGAGCGACGCGACGACCTCAAGGAGCGGTGAGAAGAACCAGATAGACCCAACAGAAATGTTCTGGTATTGTTTTAGTGACGAGGCTTTCTACATTTAACTTGTTTTGATTACTTTGAAATACCAGGTATTGAAAATACTCACCAGTAGATACAGTGTTTTAACCCTTAAGAACCGAACCATGAGCAACATCAAGGGTATGAAAAAGTCCAAACGGACCACATTTCAGCCGATTTACATTATACAATTCTGCCCCTTGTCTGAAATTTGTTAAATACATGTTCCATCGGGTTTTTTATTCTAATTTTTCCTCCTCATTTGCAAATAAATTTGCTTCATTTTTATCTCTCGGTAAAACATATTCAGACTTTTGTTTACATAAAATCCACATTGCAGGTTTGCTGATCAAGAAAAGTTAAATACAACATTGTTTGTGTCGTAATATGACTCTTATTATATCACTTTAATCAAGATATGTTGTAAACGCTGCCACAACGTGGGTCAAAAAAAAAGTTTACTTTATGTGCCAGTCCACAGGCTGAGGATTGTTGTGTCAGGAAGAACATCCGACGTAAAAACCTTTATCAAATCAATATACGGATCACGGAACTGATTCCCAAACCTGGTAGATGATGCTGTGACCACATCTGTGTCACAACCGGTCGTTATGGGTTGAACAAACGGCATGTTATCGCCATGATTTGTTAGAATCTTGTAAATCCTAATTTGGAACTGTGGGAGCTGAGGTCACCGCATTGGGATGATGATGTCACACATGATTCATTCAGCCGAGAGAAGTAGACCGTCTGAAAGTTATTGGAGTAAAAAGTTGTTTACAATGATCACTGGGTATCGAAGGCTGTTTTAAATGTCATGGAATCATTATTTCCACCTTCATTGAGAACCAATGCCGAATTTGAACCTTATTTGTTGATGTCAACAACAGGATTCTGGCAGTTCGTTGTTCTGAAGGTTCAGAAAGTCGTGGACCGTGTGCTGTTATAGTAATGGAGGAGGTTATGTTATGGGTCCTTATTGTTTATATGTATGTTCTACGCCGGATAACTCCAAAAGATTTAGTTTTTCTTTTGAATTATAATGACATTTAATGGAAAAGGTGGGCCATAGATAGAAGGAAGGGATTTTTAGATTGAGAAAGGTGGGCCATGGCATTGCCATAGTAGGATTTGTAAATTCACAATTAAGAGGTTATTAATTAGAGTATAATGTTAGTTATGTACGATTTATATATATATATATATTTCTTTTTTCCCGTTTTGTTTCATTATATACAACACAAAGTTTTTAGTCATTTGTTGTGTTTGGAAAAATCCACAGATTCTGCATAACGGGCCACATCTTCTCAAAGGCCCAATGATCAAAGCCTGTTTGGTACTTTATCTTGTTTGTTGTTTCTTTGTAAACATTAAATATATGTTTTGCATTCTTTTCACGGGAGATAAGCGACACAATTTCCTGTTTTTCGACGAGCCGCCCGTTTGTTCCGATTCATGCAGAGCGTCAAATGATTCCTTACCTTATAAAGACACACACAATAACACAAGAGTCTGTTCAAATTTGATTTAGCAAAAAGTAATAGAAACAATGTGCCCCGGAAAATGTCAGCGGACACACTCTTTCATCCTGTTCTCCATTTCCCATTGTCCCTTCTACCCCAGGGAATCCGATCACCTCCTGATGTGAAGCTTCAAAACAGTAATGCAATAGACAGTCGCCTCATATTTCCCCAGCGACACAGCCACAGATAAAACTTCATATTCTTCAGCAACCACCCAGCTGAGGGATGGGACCGCTGCAGGGCGTCCAGAGGAGGAGCCCAACAGATGGGTGGGAGATCGGATGGATAAATATACATCAAGACGTATATGAAGTAATATTTCAGACACGACGAAAGGATGACTTCAAGTCGAGGAAAAAGAGAATTCGTGTTGAGGATGGAGTCAGTGGCGGGGACCTTCCTCACTTGATGTACTTTAAAAAGGGGCTCACAGCCTGAAGGGCTAATGACACCTAATCATATCAGTGGGAGGAAACTCTAACTACTGCGGGTTCCTTGTGGGATGGTGCCTTCCATCAGTGTGACAAGGAGAAGAATGAAAAAGGAGAAGGGCGAGACAGAGGTAATATTTTCGTTTTTGTGCGCAAGTCAGTCAAGGAAACAAAGACACGAAGAGCCCAGATCATCCAAGAAACGGAGATCCATCGGAAGTTAAATCAGAAAGACTATCCTCTTGCACACTCGGGCAAAAGTCACTGCCCATTCCACTCTATTAGCCTCAGCTTTCAGACGTGCTCAGTCTTAATTACCTAATTACCGACCTCACAGTATTTATATCAGCTGCACTCTTTCAGGTCGCCTCATCCGTCCAATCGCTGCGTCACACCTTCATGTTCAGCCAATCAGCATCAGCTGCTGCCTTTAAATATGAGGAACGCTGCATTTATCTAGTTCTTTTTCATGGTTCATGTGACCGCCGCATCCCCCTCTCCGCCTAGCCCTCGTAGATCCATCCGCCTCATCATTCATCAGCATCAGCAGAGTCATCAGCCACCACCACCAGTATCCACACACCAAAGTGGGGATATTTCATGCCGATGCTCGGGACAGAAACCCATCAATCACATCCTCACAAAAGAGTCTGAGCAGCAAATAGACTAATTATCACACATCATCTGTTGTAATGAATCATTCAGCTTTTCGTCATCCTGAGCCTTCTCTGATTGACATGCACATTTATGACCGACGTCATGAACGTCCGTGGGCGTCGGGCTACCTTCTAAAAATAATGAACGAACATTTTAATCTAAAAGTCAAAATCTCGCACACTCCTCACCACAGGGAAGATTTGTGTCGCGTCTTCATCTCCATCCATCTATTTTTCTTCCACTTATACGTCTGGTCACGGTGGCGGCAGGCTAAGAAGGGTATTCCAGATGTCCCTCTCTACAGCAACACTCTCCAGCTAATTCTGAGCGATCCCAAGGTGTTCCCATGCCAGATGAAATATATAGTTCCTCCAGGGAGTTCTGGGTTCAGCCCGGGGGTCTCCTCCCAGATGGATAAGGCAGTTGGATCTCTGGAACACCTCCAAAGGGAGGCTTCCTAGAGGCGTCCTAATCATCTGCCCAAACCAAATCAACTATCTCTATTCAATGTGAAGGAGCAGTGGCTCCACTCTGAGCTCCCATCAGATGTCTGAGATCCTCACCTCATCTCTAGGGTTGAGCCCGGCCACCCTTCCAAGGATGCTCATTTGGGCCACTTGCATCCTTGACCTCATTATTTTGGTCAATACTAAACCCATTGTCGAGAGTTGGAACATAGCTGGACTGCTTTTGTTTTTGTATTTTCAATTCTTTATTTTGGTACAGCAGTTCAAATTATAAACCTTCCATCTGGCTTGTATGAATACTTTCTTTCTCTGCTGTCCTTTTTATTATGCAGCACGAGAACGAGGAAACAGACTTTATACAATTTGGGAGAGATTCAGTGTACCGTCCATAAAGGCGAGGTAAAGAAAAATATGAATAAATATGAATATGAATAAAAGTAGAAAAGGAGTGATAAGCTTAAAGAAAATAATAATCAAACTAAATTATCGCCACAAAATCGGATCACAAAGGCTTAATATACGGGACCCATTTAGTCCAGAGATAGGAAGTAATCTTCTCCATTTAATGCCATTTAATATATCTATCCACTCCTGTCTCGTGGGGTTTTTCGGGAAGCAACATCTTGTAAGTGATTAAAATGTCAAATAAATACTCATCAGACCGCCCTGCCTGGAATTCAGCATTTCCAGTAAATTTCCTGGTAAATTGAGATCTTAGCCTTGCAACTCAGCTTTTTCTTCACCGCAGCCGGCTGATACATCACCTGCTTCTCTATCTGAACGTTTGAGTGTTTTCTTGCATTTTTAACCTTTTAATACCGTTACCATGTAAAAATATGTATTTTTTGCTTATTTTATTTAATTCATTAGATTAATATCTTACACACTACAGTCTAAATTTAACATAAAATTACAATCATTGGGTCCAGCATGTCTTTAAACGATAAAATCAGACATTTAATTATGGACATTAAACACATTTTACAATTATTTCACGATATAATTTTGTTTTTCATGGAAAAAAGTCAATTTTAATTAGAAAGGCTAATAGTTACCATCTTCAAAAACATTTTTTTTTTTTATCTCTCTTACACTTTTTTGCATGCTACTAAGCCAAAAAAGATCCTACTTATAGAAAACTACTTTCTTAATAGCCCCTTTGAGCTGTGGTGTCCCTCAGGGCTCCGTTATTGGGCCCTTACTCTTTTGCATGTAAAAAAAAGAGCCTGTTATAGAGGAGGAGAGAAATGCCGTCGGAGCCAGAAGCGTAGGAGGAGCTAAGATGTCACCTGCTTTGGGAAATGCATGTTAAAAAAAAAAGGAACCAGGTATAATGCGCTCGCTCATGAATATGTAGTGAGCTAAGAATTTATCAATAATGCTGTTTGGGGGAAAAAAAACAAGAATTAATGGAGGCTGTGCAATTTGATGAGTGGCGTCAAAGAATGGGAAAAAACCTGAATCCTTTAATGTCCTGCTCAACTGTTTGGTTCTGAGTCTCTATTCTAATTCAAAAATGTGACTGAACCTGTTTATGATGTGACCAAGTAGCAACATGTCAATGTTAAAGAGCAAGGGGTCCAAGGATGGAGCCCTGGAGGACGCCGCTGGTCAAACAGGCACAGAGCAGGAGGCATTACTTATGGCTGTTGACTTAAGTCTTATTCATTAAGCTGTTGTTTCTTTGCATCTTAAAGTATTATTAATATTATATTATTTTTTATCATAATGTATAAAGTGACTATTTTCCATTAAATTTGTAGTAATACAATGATAAATGGTCATTTTATTGCATATTTAGAGTGTCTATGATAAAATAAAAAAATGTAATGAAATGTGCAAAGACGCTATTTTTCCATCTTTTCTTGGTGAAGATATTAGAGGCTCAAGAACTTATTTTTTCTCCATAAATGTGTTTGAATTACGACCTGAACCGTACCTTTCGTTTCATTATTTCCCGTGTACAGCATATCTTCTTTCCCTTCCCTCGGATTTGTCCGAGCCATAACTTACGGCGACGCCACGCACAAAAAAAAAGCGAAGCCATTTCTCCAGAATACATCAGAGTGCATCCAATATATTTTGCTTCCTGATGCGCCGAAAGTGAGCTAGAACCTAAATGCTGCAGGGCTCTGTCTCGTACGGTGTGATGTAAGGCCAGAGAACAGAAGGTTGGTTTCCCTGCCTCTGCTGAGGAGTGGAGCTGCACGGTCCTTAATTGGTGTTCTGATCAGAGCGGGGTCTGGGCCCAGGGATCCACCGCTCCCAGGAACACAGTTGCCCAGGGAATGCCAGGGTTGCTCCTGTCTGTCTTGATCAACGACCCCTCCCTTTGACTCCCCCTCCCCCCCCCCCCCCCCCCCATGAGTCCCGACAACAAATCTCTGGGGGCGGACACAAGCACAAGTATAAAGTGCATACACCCCAAAAAAAAAAACGTGCAGTCACACGTAGAACTAGAATATATAGAGAGTCACGCGTATTAATTAGAAGTTTTCTGCAAAAGAGGAAAGGCAGCATCTGCCTCTTAATAACCCAAGATGGACGCTGGCTTGCGCTCACGTGTTCGTTAATCATCCTGAGACGGCTTCGAAAATAGAATATAAATGACCCGAGAATGTACTTTTTGGGGGGGAAAATGAGTCCAGCACCCCCGCTGCATATTCCGCACGCAGCCTTATTTCCTCATCGGTCAGCAACATTTATTTGTTTATTTTTTCGGTGCGCCGTTATTTCATCTCGGGCTGCGGCGCCGCTTCTGCTCCCTTCACTCCGGCTGCTCGCTATCTGCAGTCTGGGTGCCAGTGAACACCAGGCGACACGCCAGTCACGAGAAGAGAGCGGAACACTCTCTCTTTGAAACGTCCCGCGTTGGACGTCGTAGCAGTAATTGAGCGGCAGGAAGTGGACGGTCGCATCAACCTTCCGTCCACTTCCAGGCTAAAAGGTATCTGCAAAGTCTGCAGGGAATCCTTGAGTTTTACTTGCTCCCATCGTTACCTTCAATTATTCAAGCCATATCCTGTGCAGCGCACGATGTGCCATTAGTGGACTGTACCTTTATTGTTATTATGGTGTGTGCAAGTGTGTGTTATGTGGACGTGAGCCACGTTGTGTGTGAGACTCTGACAGGTTAGAATAAATCTACCCACGCGCAAAGCCAGCATATGTCTTATATTATTCAAGGGACAAACAAATAAGCTTGAAATATCACAGTTTGCATTTAATTTATGTATTGTTTAAAAAAAATTTTTTTTTTAATCAAGATATTAGGGTTATTTTCAGCGTTTAACCTCCTAACCAAAGAAATAAAGAAAAATAAATTATGGGGGGAAAAAGAAGATTTGCAGATTTCATTTTTTTATCTTTTATCTTTGGGGCATTTATTAATTCAATATCTTGAATATCTTGAAATGTATCAGAAAATGTTTTGGTCAATCTTCTTTTCAAAAACTCGACTTGAAAGATTGTATTTGATGGGAAACTGACAATTTTAATTTGATTACCTCAAACGTTTAGTAAAGCATGTTTTTAGACATTTTTGTTGTCTGTTTGTTGTTGTTGTTGTTGTTGTTTCATCAAGTGACATAATTCTGTTCTGTCATCACATGCTTGAAAAGAAGAAAAAAAAAATCCTACATTTGGAACAGGACTTCTTCATAGCCATGGTAAGTGCCTCCATCGTTGGCCCATTTGATGTGTGGAGTCCCCCAGGGCGCTATCCTCGGCCCCTTACGCTTTACCACATACATGCTGCCCCTGGGTCATGCATTTCTATGAGAAATGAAGTGTGCTCAATCAAACAATTGAGCAGGACATTAAAGTTCTAAGACTCTGAGGGATCTGATTAGATCAGATTGTTTTTCATCCAATACTTTTATGTTACTTATATTACTACAAACGGTCGCCGGCGTTCGCTTTAACATCTTTATTTCCCGCCGACACGAAGCTAACTATTGCTTGGACAGTATAGAAGAGTTTGCAGATCATGTGGAATCCAGTGTGTGTTTTTGAGACTCACAGTGGGACACATTTATTAAACACATCCTCCATCTGAGCGAAGGCAGAGAGCCTTCATTTACAGTATAAGAGTGTATGCCAGCTCCTCCACCCACTCCCTCCTATCCCCTCATCGCTAATTATCCAGAAGATGGATTACATCATGGGATCTAATAGAGAGAAGCACTATTACACAAAATCACCTCCAAACACACACACACACACACACACACACACACACACACACTACTCCCTAGCCCTGATAAAATCACTCAGCCGATCTGCCCATTTAGTTCCACATTCCTATTAACAAAACTGGAAGGAGTTTCACATCGGCGTCATTCAATAATGTGAACAATGGAACAATGTTAGTCAGGGCTTCAAACATTCTGGATAGACAGAATGATGCGATGAATGAAGATTGAATAAAGCGTCACTGTTTGACCTTTTAAAACAGTCACCGGGTTACAGCGACACCCTCACTTTTCTACATCGAGCGAATGTAGCAGGTTAGCTTGACCGCGGATATATATTTAAGGGTATTTCATGCAGGTTTTCAACGCAGAGCTCCGGTTGAATCATCATACGAGAGGATTAAATCGTTTCGGAGAAATTAAATTGGCTGGCTGCATTGTTGGCGAGGCTTCTGCCTTTGCTATTTGTGTTCGAGTCCTCAGACTAATCTGGTTATTTGAACATCAAAAAAAAAAAAAAAGAATGATGGAGAATTGGCGAGAGGCTTGAAAGAGACCAAAAAAAAACAGAACACTGAGTTTGCAAAATAAAAGATAAAAAGTATGGTGGAATGATCCGGTCCAAGTTGTCAGTGCATATTGGCAAAACTTTAAAGGCCCCTTTTGTTTTTGTGTTCTTTTTACCAAATCGTCAACTCCTGTTGCCAAGGAAACCGAGAAAGATTGAATGGGGGAAAAACCGGCACACAAAGACCCATTAGAATGTGTGATACTGGAATAGTCGGTTCTGTTATAGACACAAGACTGAGGTGTTTTCTCCTGATGTCCCAAGGCCCGAATCACGCGGGAAAAAAGACTTTATCACTGGAGGCAGTGTGTAATGTATAACGTTTTTACCACTTATGCTGTTGATGGCAGTCAGGCCAAGATCTGCTCCACTGAAGATACAACCTCTAGGGGGGAAGAACTTTGTACCATCATATCGCCTTCTCCACTGTCACTTCGCTCCGGCATTCTTCCTCTCATCTTCTAGTCTCTCTCTGTCTTTGTGTTCCTACTTTTATTACCCTCGTCTCTTAGTTCCCCTTCACTACCTCCTCATCCTCTCTCCTCCCAGTCGCGGTGGTTTGGCCCTGGCCTGGCTATTCCATTCCCTTCTAATCTCCAGCCCTCCCCTTTCCCCTGATTCGCACACCTCATGAACTGGAACGTCTCGATGGCTGGTATTCCCCTTAGCGTTGGCCCCCGGCGCCTTCCCAAAGCCGTCAGGCCACCTTGAACAGATCATCAGAGCGACGTTGACTGTGAAGACGGGCGGCATATGCAATTGTGCGCACACCGGCGCACTCAAGATAACGAGGCGTCCGCCTCGCTCGCTCGCGCCGCCTCTCTCACTTCCTACCTCCACAGGGGAATGATTACAGACACGCCGCCTAAGCTCTCTTTTGCTCATGCGTGCATGAACATCCTGTCAGAGGACTCAGCGTACATTTGAAGTTTGAAGACGATCATCAGAGGGGATGAGACATCTGCAAATTCCTGTGTACAAAGTTAGAACAGAAATGTATGTATTCTTATACCAATCTCTCTTAGGGGTTAACCAGGATAATGTTATCCTTGCCAACAACATGGGAATATCCCCCAAAAGCCCCTAATCCCCTGCTTTATACAAGCAATTCCCCTGGATGAACTCAGATTCAATTGATTTCAACGGAAGTTTTGTAGGAAAAACTGCGTTTTTCATTAAAAAATATCTTCATGGTGAATATTAATTATCAGAGCTCAGTGGGTGGAGAGGTCATCCCTCAAACGGGAGACCATGGTTCAAGTCCAGACCCTGAAGCAACATGTCGTAGGTCCTTGACCAAGACCCTGAAATCTCAGCTTCCCGGGCGCTTCACAGGGGGTCGCCCACTTCAGGGGGTCGCTCACTTCAGGGTGCCGCCCACTTCTCCCTCAGGGATGGGTGTTCTGCAGAGATAACTTTCATGAAGTTGTACTGTATGTATGTACAGTGTAACAAGTAATGAATAAAGTAAATATTATTATTATTATACAAGATAGATCTGCCCGGCTCAATTCTGATGCAACAAATTTTGACTAAATCGGACTAACTTTGAGCAAGTTATGTCCGGAAATCAGTGTTTTTCTGCAAGAAAGATCCTGCAAAAAAGTCCTATTCAACTAAAATGTGATGTACAAGATATATCATCTCAAATCTCTTCATATGCAACAACTCTGGACTAAATCAGGCTAACGGTAAGGAAGTTATGTCCACAAAACAATCTCCCCCTATTGAGTAAAATGTGGATTATTAGAGTGAAACATGATATATAAAAGCTGAATATCCACAAGTCAATTCATATGCAACCAATTTCTAACTATTCAGACCAACGGTTGAGAAATGTTCCTGAAAACCCTCGGAGATAAAGCTCCCACTTGTGCCAGGTAAATACGACCCACCTTTTGCCAAAATCGATCCAGTTCTTCCTTCCACGGAGGTCTACGGGGATATAAAATGTGAAAATGATCCATGAAACGCCCTGCTGCTCATTATATCCCTGGAAAAGTCGGGAGGAGGAAGAAGGATTTGATCGACTGGGAGTCTCGTGTAGCCTTACTGCTCCCTGGAATGTATAGATTCCTCCGCCCAACCACTGACCTCTGGTGATGATTTACGGGTAAGCCGTTCAACAAGGACAACAGCCCCCAGCAGGCTTAGCAGGATCTCTGCTCGCCTTTTCGTCACAGCGGGGAGGTCTGAGTCATTGTTCACATGGCCTGAGCCTGTTTGGGGCTGGGGAGTGTTGAGATGATAGGATGCACTGGAGAATGGCGCCTGCCTCATGATCCAAGGTCTGGCCTAATTTGTAATTACCTTCTGCAGTGTTCTGGAAGACTGCGGTTTGCACTTGTCCAGGATGTGGATTATCGAGATGGGTCCTGCACATGTGTGTACACACATGTGCACCCGAGCATGCCCGCACAAACACACACTCGCTTCGTGAGACGCTGATGACTTTCCACAAGCGAGCAGTTGATTGACTGAGGCAGCCATGTTCTTAATTCGATTTTTCCTGCCACGGTATTGTTAAATTTTTAATCACACCCTCGATGTGCTTACCCGCATTCCCCACACTGGATTACATTTAATTCTATAAAATTGAATTTGGAGTTAAAACCGATTGAAAAAACAAACTTGGATGGAAGCGAGGCTACCTGCTCTGTAGGTAGCTGTAGGTAGCCGGTTCTGTAGGAGGCTTTGAAGCTGACAATGTGGTCAGAAATACACTGGATGCTGTTTGTATCCCTTTTTTTCCCTTTTTCATTGAAAGAGAAAGAGTTTAGTTTGGACTATCTTCAGACTTTCAATTCAAGTCAAACAGCCATTTTTTAGCCTCAAGAGACACTCTACCCTATTATGTGTGAGTGGTGTAGTGTTTAAAGATTTAAAATGGATAAAGGAGCGGCTCTTTAAAGTTGTTTGTTGAAGAGGCCTCTTGATCGATCTTATCTCGCAACTGTCCGTCATTGATTTTGGTTTACGGCTAAATAAATGATTTTACCTGCTAAAATTCAAACATGAGAGGTTTCATTTTAAGTGGTGTAGGGGTATTAAAATGTCAGAGACCCATTGATGTTTCTTCATATTCCTCTTGTGAGCATTTGTCTCAACGTGAAGCCAGAGTGAAAGTTCAGTCAGGAAGACCACCCTCTCGCAATCATCCCTCCTAAAACTCTGGAAAATTCATTCAGATTTCTTTTTAAATATGTCTTCTTCTATCCATCTACTTCTTTCTTGCTGATGCTTTGCCACCTTCCACCTCCCATTCTCCACCCAGTCCTTGCGGATCCATCAACTTCATCATTAATCAGACCTGGCGGAATCATCAGCCACCGCCACCAGAGTCCAAACTCCAAAGGGGGGGGATACCTGCTGCTGTCAAAATCTCTTCAAAGAGATCGTTCGGAAGTACGAGACAGTCAGTCGCGGGAATGGCGAACCAAGCTCAGACCACATGCTGTAATGTAACTGTGACCGAGGGGTGGTGCAGTCAAACAGAGAGATATAAGGCTACTTCCACCAAATTGTGAGCACTTTTAAAAGATGGACTGCCTCGCTGGCAGAAAGTTGCCGCCACTTGTTTCCTAGCCTCAGGCGGCCTTAAAGCAAAAATAGGAGAGCAAAATAAGGTGGAGAGGGCATTAACGACACCACCTTCAGATATAAGTAGATGCTTGCTGCTTCTTTGGCTTGCACCCACATGGGGGCTGTGTGAGATCTGACCCACCAGCAGCAGACTCGAGGTGTCACACTGAAGGGGGTCGACAAAGAACACGAGTCTAACATGCTTTTTAATGCTGGAAAAATGACTTTGTAGCAGAATCTGGCTGTCAGATCGACTGTGCAGGAGGGGAGAGAGAGCCAGAGAGAGAGAGAGAGAGACAGAGAGAGAGAGAGAGACAGAGAGAGAGAGAGAGAGACAGAGAGTGAGAGAGAGAGAGACAAAGAGAGAGAGAGAGAGAGAGAGACAGATAGATGAGGACATTGTCAAGGCAGAGAAAACAAAAGACCAAGATACCGTTTTTGGGAGTCATTAACTTGATCTAATGAACGCACTTCATTATCAGTGACATTGGCAACACTTACATCAAATTTAACGTTTTATTTTTAATGAACAAAAGCTGACTGATCATGCCGTTGAAAAGTCTACAAGAGGGGGCTCCATAAATATAATTTGTAGTCGCTGATATTTCATGTTATTGAGTCATTATCACTGTCTCAACAATATCCGCTGCTACTGCCGCAAATTTTCTTGTTAACGCCACAACTCTAAAAACTGTTACATTTATAATTTTTCAAGTTTTATAACCACACGGACCTTAGTGCGAGGAAGAACTGGATTCGACTTGTTTATTTCACCTATTCCTCCCATATCCCTTCATTTATGTCCTTTCCTTCGCTGACTCTATTTTAGTTTCCTCGTTCCTGCCATGTTTCCTTTATTGCTACATGGTTTAGCCTCTTAGCTGAAGAGCGCCAGACAACCTAAACTTAGCAGCAGGTTGAAATACACACACACATATATATGTATAGAGTATAGCATATAAATGTAAACATAGAGATAAAACGTGTTCTATGCAGACACAGTGCGCAAGTTTCATATTGAAGTTGCTAGCTAGTGCTAAATGATGAGTTATGGGTGGGTGCAGATACCTGTGAAAACATGGTTTGGAATTGAATGTATTCTCTAATCAAGCAGATTTGATTATAGGCTTCATAAAATAAGAGGGGGACAGGAGTCTGATACCAGAGAGGGGAAAGAGATCCATCAAAATTGACTTTTTTTGCATGAGCGGAGCTAAACAAACATTAGAATTCATCGCACATCGTCTTTTTTCCTCATCATGATTTAGGCTGATCATTCAATAATTCCCGTGAACAAGCCTGAGTGAATACAAATGTTTTGGATCCCCCAACAACAGCTAATAATACAACTCAGGGGCATAATTCAATTGGATAGCATAATTGGCACTCAGAGAACGGAGACACTGGGGACCAGTCCATTCTGGAATGATAGTCAGACAGAACCGGCAGAGGGTTGGGCCTTCAGCTGAAGCATTTTGCCAAAATTCTGTCGGAGCGCTGATGGCGCTGCTGTCATTACACGGCGCCGGGCACGGCGTATTTAAGAATATACATACATTCAATTGGTCAGAATTTCACATTTCTTCCGTGCTGAAGACTAAAATCGGGAGACAGCCGGTGCGAGAAAACAAAACATTTTCCCACATCTAAACCCCGCTGCTTGACATTCACAACGGGATATTTTATTTTTCGCCAGAGCTAGACATGCAATTATACAGTGTAATCTTTTTCAGACTGCACAGCCATGGCATTAGGATTAATTTGCAGTAGACAATGGCGGGCCGTGCGACTGTTCAACAAAAGTGAAACGCTGTCAGCCTCCAATCTGCTGGCATCCTCTTGTGACCCCACAATTATGGTCAGGTTGCTCATGCCTCCCGAGGGCAGAGGGGCGACTTTGGACATGGCGAGGTTGCATTGAGAGGTAATTGCCAAAAAATCCACGGCGGAATAGCGTGAACTCTGCGTGTGACACAGATGGAAGAGAAAAGACAAAGAGTCTTATGAATATTTAAATTGCAATTTTCGCAATTGACCCTCCTCTTTCCTAGTTTTCTTTCTTTCTTCTTTTTTTTTTCACGCACGGAAGTGACACGTTAGGTGGACGACGAGTCCAAACCGGTTCAGGAAGTGTAGTTCAGGACGCGGATGACGCAGAACTTATTTGTATTCAATGTGTTAACAATGATAAGGCCAGTTGAATTGTGAAAAGTACAATTAAATTCTCTACTTCTGTTTGAGAAATATCAGAAAATGGTTTTAAATCAGATGTTTACATTTATGATTCATAGAAAATAACATTCATAGATTTTCCTTTATACCTCGACTGATGAAAAAGAGTTAACAACATCAGTTGTTGTTCTTTTATTGATTGATGTAGCGAGTAAAGTAGTGATGACCTCCGGAAGATCTATTGATTCAGTCTATGTTAAGCCTGAGTTCATGGAAGTGTGATATACGGAATAATGTATATTTATGGGAATGTTCTTGTTCATTTTCATTTGTGTGGTTGCTTATCTCCGCTCTCCATTAGAAACTAATTATAGCGAATGCATGAGAGCGTAAGGGCAAAGCCGTTAAGTCAAGGGGATTTACTCCAAGATATCTAAAGCTGTGAGCGAACACAATTGTAAAAAAAACTAAAACATTGGGGCCAAATAGAAAACCTATGCATCTCTTGTGACCCAGTAAGGGAATATCCCCAAATGTACACCAATCCCATGCGTTGTACGAGCAATCCCCCGATTGGACTCCTTATGTCAGAAAATCAGTGGTTATCGTAGAAAAGAGCTCCCCCTAGTGAGTAAAATATGATCTATTACAGATAAACATGACTTGTACATAATGTTTGTTCTAGAGTTGATTCATATGCAACAAGTTCGGACTAAATCTGGACCACGGTTAGGAAGTTCTGTTCAAAAATCAGTTTTTCTCATAGAAAAATCTCCCTCTAGTGGGTAAAACATGAAATCATGATTGATGCATTTACACTAAATTAAGATTGAATCCATGCAAATGTTAGAGATTTTATGTCAGAAAAACAGTGTTTTACATGAAGAAGCGCACCCTAGTGAGTAAAAAATGAACTACTTAAGTTTAAATATGACATTTTAAGAAGATATATCTTATCCAGCCGATTCACATGCACCAAATTTGGACTAAATCTGAAAAACTGTTGTTACGTTATTTCTAAAAAACTGTTTATTTTTTCGTAAAAAGTTCTTCCCGAGGGTGACGAGGGTTAAAAAATTTGAAAATGATCCATGAAACACTTTTTGGGTTATCGCATTAACACGAAGGATATATATCATATATTCCATTAAATAATTTAAAACCTTTATTTAAGAAAAACGGGGACTTATATAGAATATATTCACTTTTTTCTAACCTGCATGGGAATCAGAGTCCTGATCAATAACACTTTAATAAATGCAAGACAATTTAAAATTCTGTGAAAGTTACGTTTGAGATGTTGTGAATGACGTTACCTCAACCAAACCTTGACTTTCACCGACAACGAGACGCCAAGCCGTACTAAAAACAACGATGGAGGTTTTGGGCAGGAAGTGAGAGGGGAGGAAGAATTTGGATTTCTGTCTTTCGCCTGAACGGAAAAAGAAGGAATCAACAGGAAAACCAATCTAGCGTTCTAGAGTAGAAGCGGTGGTGGCGGGTATTTGCCAAAGCGGCGAAATACCGTGACTGACAGCTGAAATCATGGAGGCGGCTTCTGTCCACAATCACAGCTTGCAGAGATTTTGCAGAGTCCCCTGCTGATCCAAACCGTCCACCTGCCAGCCGATTCCTTTGACTCGGTACACGCCGCCTGTTCGACCCAACGCGAGTCGTGTCACAGACGTCACAGACGTCACAGACGTCACGGACGTCACAGATGTCACGGATGTCACGGATGTCACAGATGTCACCGATGCCTTGCTCAGTGACTAACCTGAGGCGAAACCGCACGCTGCCCGAAAAAGAAAAGTAATGACTGGGTCGCTCTATTTAAAATACCCTGTGCCTCTCCGCTTGTTAAAAGAAATGCTCATTTGCAAAACGCTAACTCGAATCTTTCGCGATGCCGCGGCGAGGGATTTGCCCCGGGCGGCATTTACTGATCAGCAGCTCGAGCAGAGTAGATAAAAAAAGGGGGTTTCCTTCGCCAAATTCTAAACTGTCCCAGGAGAGAGTCCTTGCTGCCGCCGCCGCGTTATAACGTATCGGTTAATAACTCGGTTCTGTTCGGTCCCTGTACCCCCTCACATTTCCGTGCACAAGCCATGAATATAAAAGAGTTTCGGTCTTCATGAATGAAAGATAGGTTGGTGGAATAAATTCTTTTCCGAATCTATTGGAATTACAGTATCTTTGTAAACCCACCTACTGTCTTAAGTGAGTTAAATTTCCTCTTTAATGTTTTTTCTTTTTCATTTAGTTTTGCTTAATTTCTACCTTCATCGTTTATGTTATTTCTTTTTTTCTTTTTTTTTTTAATTTTTTTTATCTCCCTTTAAGTATATTTAGTGCCAAAATGTGTAAAAAAAAAACATTTCTTAAGGTTTTAGTTTTTTTTTCCTTGTAAATGCTTGTGACCTTTAAGACCCCTCTTTGACAGACTCGCTAATTACCTTATTTAAGTAACATATTTGGAACGAATTTTTTTTTTTTCTCGTCAAAGTGGGCCACATACACATTATGAGAATAAATGTTTTAAAACTAAACATGAATATATCATTTATTTCTGTTTGGTGCGGCGTGTTTCGCCGCACCAAAAATAAAATATAAAATGAAGAAGAAGTCAACAACCTGCCTGTCGTGTTTATTTCTGCGTATCTTACTTTGAATTTGTAATTAGGTGTAAAGACAATACAGAATTTCTAACAAAACAACAAGCAGTATAAATGATTAGTTCCTTTTCATCTTAGGCTAATGCCGGTCCGAGCCAAAGGGTCGTTGTCACGTCGACTTATTCACATTTATTCCTTTGAAGCTGCTCCGCTCTGCATGTTTAGTCGCCCTCCCTGTTTTTCTCTGAGATTGTTGTTTGCATTAGCGCTTCCTCCCTCTCTTCAGCCATCACGGGGAGATTTTTGCATTTAAAGCACACCGTTTTGATCATGCCAGTGAACACATCATCTCGGCGTCTTTGATGTATCGCATGCTGATGCCGCAAAATGCATTTTGCGCAACCTGCGGGTTTTAACAATCTCGGTGTTGATGAAGACGAGCCGTTGCTGAAGACGGACATCGCCGGGCTTCCTGTAATAAATCTGCTTTGAATTGGAACGGCGTGAGAGGAAAATCAACTCCGTCGTGTGGCCTTGCCTAAAATAAACTCCCGCACACACACACTGACACACACACACACACACACACGCCTTTATAGTAGCTAAGGCAGCGACGTAATTCATTATGCAATCCGACAAAGACGAGGATGAGATCATGAGGAGGAGCATTCGCGCTGGGAAGGAGCGAGGCCGTTTATTAATGCAGGAATACTTATTGATCCGGATTGGTGCGGGGGAAGAGGATCGATGAAGCTGATCCCTCTCAGTTGATCTTAAGAGAGCCGAGGTGACAGGTGGAAAATGATCCATTAGAGAAATGCGAGGCAGCCTCGGCGGAGTGCATTAAGACATTGCTCAAGGCCTCGCTGGTGTCCAGTACCGCTGTAAGTACTTAACCCTTTCACTGCTGAGTCAGCATTACGCAGGATTTCATCCAGAAGGGTCCAGGAGTTTTCCGGATCAGAACAATAACTCTAGACTCTTTATGTATCCTTAAATTTATCAATTGAATATCTCGGATGCTCTAAACTTGACATAGAACGTCTTATTGTTCGGTCGAGCGTGTTTTTAAAGAGTCAAAATAATCTGATTTATGAAAATTATTTCATGATGAAAGGTTTTGCATTTCGTCGTTTTTAATTAGAGTATCTCAAACTTTTGGTAAAAGCCTCTTTTAAAAAACTATTTTAGCTTTATTAGATTTTTGTTTTTTTAATGGGACACATAAGTCCTACTTGATGAAGAGGACTTTCTTTATAGCAACGGCTGATGCCTCCTCGTTTGGTGGCCCCTTTGGCCTGTGGTGTCCCCCAGGGCTCCATCCTTGGCTCCTGGATAGTTAACCCAGTAGCAGCATCTACATGCTAAAGGTTAAGGGGCAAAGGACGGAGCCCTGAGGGACGCCCAAAGTCAAATGGGGGCCACAGAGGAGGAATTATCAACCGTGGCTGAGGAAGACCCATTCCATGAGTAGGATTCCTTTTTCTTTCCTTTTTTCTGCGTATCGTTGCATTAGAGGATTTACCAAACATAATTATGTAAGTTACATACAAAAGAACCAAAACTAAAAGGTTGAACTAATCAAATCATGAAATACAAAAATCTCCACGCGTGATAATTTTATAAGTCCGATTTTATTTGTTTTTTTGTTTATTTTTTCCTTGTTAAGGACAGTAAACGGTTAAAACACGATATAATCATCATTATAAAGCCAGTTCATCACTATAAAAACAGTTGAGCAGGAAATTAAAGAGTTTTAATGTTAATTCAAACAATGCATATTCTCAAATGTAAAAACTAAGAATAGAAATGTAGAATTGTACTGATTAAATAATCAAATAAATAATTGATATTCCTTACTGATTTAATCCGATTGTCTTCAACAAGTAGGGCAGCAGAGCAGCAATATACATATATATATATAAATATACATTAAGGCTGCAGAAGAAGAGAAGGGCTTTTCTCTCTGACAGCCACCTGACATTGTTGCCTCAGGTGAGCGGAAACTGGAAACGGCGGAGAACGTGAGCAGCCATTCATCAACCTACTCGCCGCGGCGCGGTGCGGCACATGACTTAACACCACCAAACATCTGTCCCCGTGTGCAATCACCTCATCAGGATATTCCCCGGACATTAATCTGAGATTACAGCCAACCGGCGGCGAGACGAGCAGGGATTACTGTCTCCTCCTGTCGCTTTCATTTGAAAAAGTACATGGTCCGATCACACCTGGGGTATTATCGTTGTTCCCGCCCACCCTACTGTAGCTCTGCGTTCTGGTGATCGCAGGGGAAAAAGCACTTAAAAAAGTGCTTTTTAAAAAAGGTCTTAATGTTGAATTCAATTAAAATCAAGTAAAAAAAAAAAGGAGGAAGGAAAAGAAAACTAGCTTTTAATTAAACAGTTAAAACTAAATAGAGGTGTCAAGGTTCAACTCAAATTAAAAGTGTTAAAGAAAGATACGGTTTCAACAAAGATTTAAAAACTCAGTGCGGGTCTGATTTGCACGGGTAGACGGTTGAAGAGGTTTTGGATCCGTCACCTCTAGGTCATAGTTTGGAACCAGAAACGTCCATTTGCATGTGTTTTGTTCAAACTGGGGATTACAGGTGTCAAAGTTTGGTAACCCATTTAAAGCTTTAAAAAACAATCAGCAGAAAGATGTTTAATCTACAGCTGCCATTATATCTCCTAAACTACTGATTTTAAATACAAGATTCTACGTGAGAAGAGGTCAAGGAATTACGTCGTGTTACTTAATTTGACGGGAAGTAGATCGGAGTGTCACATGGTGACATCACATGATGTGTGAAATGACCACAGTGCAACGATACAACAATTGAAGGGCGATGAAGACGCTAGTTGATGTGCATAGTATATCACATGAAAAGCGGGGATGTTCCGGAATCTTTTTCTTTTCAAATTTTATACCCGCATAGACCTTATTGAGAGCAAGAACTGTCTTGATTTTGCGAAATGGTGTTCGCATATTTCCGCCACTAGTAGGAGCTTTATGTCCAAAAGTTTTAAAGCAATAATTGCCCAATTATTTAGTGTAAATTTGGTGCATATTATTTGACTTGAGAGGATCTGTGTTGCATTCATGTTTCACTCAAATAGTGGATATTTCTGCCACCAGTTTGAGGTTTTTTTTTAGAAAACACTGTTTTCCGGAGATAGCTTCCTAATCCTAGGTCCAATTTAGTACAAATTTGACGTCTATGAATTGGTTCCAGGATATCTATCCTGTATCTAACATATTTTACTATAATAGTTCACATTTTAGTCAAAAGGGGGAGCCTTTTTATGAAAAATGGCCATAAGTTTGGCCAGTTTGTACAAATTTGGTGAATATGAATCAATTTGAGCGCAAGTACAAAGCATTAGTTTTAGGGCACTTCTTTACATTCTGTTTTTGGTCCATGAGGCCCCCAAAAATTGATAAACTCTCTCTTGTACCCTCATCTTGCTTTTATCAGATTTTACTCACTAGGGGGAGGTTTTTCTGAAGAAGATATGGTGGCCATAACTTCATATCTAATTTGAGGAGGTCCAGCAGGGCGATTTCTTGTGGTGCGTGCTTATGGACTTTTACGGGATATTACTTATCGCATGCCTGGTTCTTTGATGTGTGCTGTCAAGACAGAGGGGACAATGGATCATACATAGTGCTATAATTTAGACCCGACTCCTGGATGCACTGGTTTTGAACAGACTGCATGGCTTTTGAGTAATCGCTTTATTTAAGTCTTGGCCGCTTCCTCATTGAAATGCTACTCTGTAACTCTCATCTTTAATCACTTCCCCTCCCATTATAACCTTACATACCTGAGTTTCTTGAACTTGGTAAATGGTTACGCATCATTTTCAGATCAAACGGAGCTTGTGTAAGGCCGGGTTTACAAGGGAAATGTGAGAGAGTATTGATTCAAGCTATTATCGAGCGGGCGCAGGGTGGGAAAGTGGCAACATAACAATCTGCTGCCTCTCGGATCTGCCCTCGCTGATTCACTGCAGCGGTTTCCAGCAAACGCTTTTGGAAGAACAGTAAATGGCTTGAGAAAACACCTCCGTGTGCGCTCACACATGCTATCTTCACACAGAGCGAGGGGCTGTAGTTACTTAGTGAACAGCAGGTAAAAGCCGGGGTTTAGTCGCCGGATATGTTAAAAATCAATGCAATTACCGACAGATTAGGAATGGTATTTTCTCTGATTGGTATTCTGTAAAATGTCCTGGTTCCTGGTAGTTCCCCCTCCTCAGCGCTCTGTGCATGAATGCACAATGATGCTGTTGTACTATTTGCTGCTTGAAAAGCTGAATGGTTTCAATGAGTCGTTTATCTTGGATGTGGCAAACATGCAGTTGGGTTGAAGCATAAAATAGCAAATGCCTGTGAAGAGCTCTGGAAAAATAACATTTCAGACGTTCAACATCCCAGATTGACTGTGAAATGCATCTGGCTCCACGGAACTAACTAGGCTCACAGTGTCGTTACAGACGCCAAGGGTGTAGACCAAAAAAAGCTCCCAATTCCTTGCGTTGTACAATCAATCAACCCCTGATTGAAGTCAAAGACTGAGCATCATTCACCGTTGTTTAATAGAATTATTATTGTAACTAGAGCTTCTGTATTCTGTCGTTCTAAAAAAAGCAAGGGTATATCCCCAAAAGGTCCCAAATCCCCTGCATTTTACAAGCAATCCCCCTGATTGACACCACATCAGTGTTTGTTGTAAAAAAAAATATATATATATGAATTATTATATATATATACATAAGATATATATCATTGTGTCAATTTCTAAGCACTCAGTTTGGATAAAGGGGACTAACGGTTAGGAGGTTGGATCCAGAAAACAGTTTTTTCGTACAAAGTTTTCGTTAAAATGAATTTCATCAAAGTTGGACACAAACAGGCGGTTTGGAATTGATGTCCGAAAGTATGATTTTTTTAAATAAACACACACACACACACACACAAGTGAGACAAGTTAGAGCTCCTTGAGGGCAGCAATCGTCTATTTATAAGGTCAATGATTAAACGCTGGCCTCTGCGGGATAAATGTTGAGTTGTTCTTGAGCAAGATGCGAAAACCTAATATGTACCAAATGGCTGTTTCATCGGCGAATGCGTGATAGCGTGAAAAGTTACGGATCTTGATGAGTAGGTGTCACCTGGCACGATAACTTTGGCAAAACTGAGCTAATGCTAACTCATGGGGTAAAGTGCTTTGAGTAGAAAGTCCATTTACGGTACTTCAGACCTCAAGTTGACTCACATCAAGGCAAAAACTATAATAGTTGCTGGAAAAACTGAACTAGCTATGATGATGTATTAAATCATCATCAACTGCACAGGGAAACTTTAGTTAGGGGTACTATAGATGAATTTTCTGCATCTTTTCTGGTAAAATACAGTTAAAATATACTCACTGATTTATATACAATACAATACAATAGTGAGACAAATCCAATTCATGAAATATTCAAATTTGTTTCATTCGATATAATATGATTCAGAACTATATGGAATTTCTTTCTTTGGCATGAATACGTTTCTATTTATGTTTATTTACTAAATATTAACCCCGATATGACTTTTTTACAGTGTCCTCCCTGCTGCCTGCAAAGGAGGGCCGTACCACTTTTTTTTAACAGAGGGGAACAACGTAGAGTGAGGGGTGAAAGACCCCTGATACCGTTGTGTTAGTCAGCATTACTGTGGAGGGAAAAACATGCATATATAAGCAATGACCAAGCATAGAGCAGAGAGAGAAAATGGAAAATGTTACCATGTAAGTAAGCAAGTAGCAGAATAAAAAAAACCTACTTACTTAAAATATTGACTTTCAGTTTGTGTTATAGTTTTCTCCACAAGTCTAAATTTGAGTTAAAGATCCGGTGTGAATAGAAATACCCTGAATCTGTCATATGAGCCACAACAGACATCTTAAATGCGTCTAAAGCAGACTCTAAGTTTGAGAGACCAGCCAGTGACATACGTAGAAAAGGGTGTCATCTGCAAAACTGTCAAACATCCAAGAATCTGCAACTCATGTCAGCTTCCTGAAAAACCACATAAGTTTGACGTCAGGTCATGTGATCTGGCACACAGTCTATTGTAAATCAATCTGCAATTTTTAAGTGAATATGTTTCAGCAACTTATTTTTCATGTTTTAAATGCAGTTGCTCCATCCGTGGCCCTGGCTTATCTAAGCTAAGTCAGTGTGGGTCTTTGCAAAGAAAAGGTTGTCCATCACTTTGTCGCATTAATTTCAATTTGTAGTTAAAATAATAGTTAATAAAAAAGAAAGAAAGAAAACTATCAGAAATGATTTTTCTTTTTTTTATATTCGTGCTACATGGAAAATATCATGTCAACGAAATCATGAAATGAAGGTTGAAAAAACGCAAAACACAAAAAGACAGCTCCCACAATTGGATTGGCCGTTACGTTTTTATTCATGCAATCAATCAGCAACCATATTTGTGTATCACTAAACCAAATTCAATCTCCATAGATCCCCTTGACATTCAGCCGCTGAAGTGCCAGAAGGGCGCTCCCTCTTGAAATATACCCTCCTTGCTTTAGAGCCCCCCGGCTCCTGAGGAGGTGGCAGGGCTCTCACTGTTTGAACGCATAGGAACATTAAACAAACTGCAATGTGTGATAAGAACAGAGAGGAAGCTTCAACTGCAATTTTTCCAAAAGACAAATGACTGCTGGTGGACTTATCGTTGTCAATCCGTGTAGCTGTGAGACGCTCGCCTTTGTTTTTTTCCTCCATCTGCGAGGCTGTTATTTATAGCCGGAGCACCCGCGCTCTCGTTTTAGCTCCTTCCCAAAAAGCCGAGCGTGGGATTGATTGTGAAGTATTTTAATGTGAATGTCATTAAATGCTAATCAGAAAATGCTCCCAGGTGGCTTTGGAACCATGTGACTACAACAACATTGGTTCAAATACAGTTTTCCTCCTCTGATTCCATTAATACGTCCGACTGTTGGAGACGAATGCCTCCTTTTAAGCTTTGAGATTGATGACTGTAAGCTCTTGAACATGTCAGAATCACCAGTACGCTTCACGGCGATACTTCTTTCACTTTAAAATGTAACTAGAAAAAGCACTAAAAGAGCGCAAACCCCCAATAAGGCAGTAAAAACAGCAGCCTAGGTTTAGGAAAACTCCATGAAGATTTTGCAGATGTCTGCGTTATGCCTGCCTCTAAATATACGGAAAACTCAAACAAACTCTCTGTGCCTTCCACTTCGGCGTCGCTGTTCAGCCCACTGAGCCCCCAGCTCCAACCAAGAAGAAACATTAAAGGAATGAAAAGAGGAGTGAAGACATAACCTCCTCGGCGGAGGTGATAAAGGACACTCAAGCACTCCTACTCACTGATTTCCTGCATGTCCAACTAGTAACTCTCAGCCGCCCGAGGCCCATGTGTTTCCATGGCGTTTTTACACCTCCCTTTCTGTTTCATCTGCCTGACCTGTCAACACTATGCAGCTGAAATACTGACGTAGGCACGCGGCGAGCGAACCCCCGAGGCTGCTGTCCTCTCCCTCTGCCACTTGAGCTGCCTTTATATTGACTCAGCATGTCGGACAAGCTCCCTGGGTTACCTCGGTGTAACGGCTGACACACTAGGTGGTTAGTATGTGTGAGTGTGCGTCCGTGCGTGTTACAAGGTCAGCGGTTGCCAGAGGCTGGTCGCTTGGGAGACAGCAAGGTTCCCAGAGCCCAACCCCCCCCCCCCCCTCTTGCTGTGCAGCCCCCTGCTTTTAGTGTTGTCACATATTATCAATGGGTCGGAAACGATGACAAAACAAAACAGCGGAGATGCAGTGGCGACCAGTGCGCGCGTAAAGTAATGCCTGCCATGAATTGTGTTATACTTTTAATTTCTGTTTGCATTACTATGTAAGGGAGAACATCAAGATATGGCAGCGGTGGCGCCTTTACACTTAAACTGATACATGGAGTCACGGAGAAGTTAATTAGCTTTGCAGCTACTGCACAGCGATTACAGCCGCTCCATTTAACAGCAGCACTTAAATAGTTCTTATCACCTAATGTTGACTAAATAAAAGGAATATGCACTGTATATATGTATATATGCTATATTTATAGCCTGCTTTTAGGAAAAGCATCTCTTGCATGGTAATGAACTACAGTAATGAACTATGTAAATTATGCATGCGATTAGAGTTTTGTTGAACAAGTCATTTGAGTACTAGACATAATAGCCTCCGGTTTTATGGCTAGATTTACAGGCGGTAATCATCTCAGAAGTCCCCTCGCCAAATCTCATTCTGTGCGAATGGTGTTCAAGAGCGATTATTTTTTGTTAATGCTCCTGTAATTAAATGCATGCTTAGAGTCTGAGTGATTACAGTTCTTCAAGAGTAATTGCTCCGTGGCTCAGATCATTACCAGGACGATAATCAAATCTGCAGAGTTATGTCCGCGTGTCCTGAGAGCGAGCGGATTGGCGGTGAGTCACGGTCGGTTCTGGCAGAGAGAAGTTTGAGACTCTTCCCTTGGAAACCTCCACTGTAAAAAAAAATGTGTATGATTTATTGTAAAAATACAGGATATTTTACCGGAAAAATATGGTAACGGTGTAAAAGACATTATGGTATTTACAGATTACCGGAATTTTAAGCTAGGAGTCAATATTATTTCCCAAATATGTACCGTATCTTTATCATTTTCGTTAAAGTTGGTTATTTACGTTGTCGTACCAGCAAAGTCGGTCGTTTATACAGAATGATACTTTTTACAGTAATGACTTAATAATTACATTATCCTATTGTTCCTTTAATTTCGCCAAAAGTTTGAATTTTCACAGTAAACTTATTTACATTTTCATACTTTCAAAGTCTGTCATTTATCCAGAATTAAAACTGTAACGGTAATAAACTTACTTGTGACATTTTGGTACTTCTCCATTAATGTTTTCCAAAATTTGCTATTTTCACACTAAAATTCTGTGTTTTCCACATATTCTGACCATAAATAATAAAGTAAACTAAGATAATTCACTGTATTTGCTACAGTGATATACTTTTTTGAATTTTTACGGCCTTTTACCGTTTTTGACCTTAATAACAAAGTGACAAAGTCGTTGAACATTTTGACGGTATATCTGTTTTTCAATGCTAATTAACTGTAATGACATGGTGGTTACATGGTGACCGTGTCGGCAACCACAGCCGCCGTTACCGTAAATGTTATAGATTTTATTCTTTTTTTTTACAGTGACAGTATTGACTTTCTAATTCATTATAATGTATTTCTGTCTTCCCCGGGAGCTTCAATTTGAACCTTTTCTGACATCTAACTCAGCACAATGACAAACACTTGAAGGAGTGAAACCGACGCTGACATTCCACTCCTGCCGTCCACACCTCGGAGGGAGGGCGGCGTGCTCGAAGCTGCACGCCGCCCACGCACTTCAACGCACGGATTCCGTTTCATATAAAAGCTTTGTCTTTGCACAAGCACTTTGAAAACGTTAAAGAATGCAATTCACAAAAGCCGCTTTTTAATCCACTGTTTAGTCGAGTAACAAAGCAGGCACGTCGATAGCTCTTTAGGAAGATCTGGAGGCAGAACTATCTTGAATGGCTGCCAGGAAACATCAACAAATTCCCCCGGAGCAGATCTAAATATGAACACAAAGTGGATGTGGCTGATTAAAAAGAGGTCCCCTCGGTAAATCCCCGCTGTTTTACGGCTGTGACATTTTTTCAGTAACCTGGAAGTAATTGCAACTCCGAGCTGTCAGTTCGGCTCCATCACGGCGGCGGTTAGCAATGGTTGGAGCTCGGTAGAAAATACCAGCGCCCGGTAACTAGACATCATCTTGATGATCCTTGATTTTCCAAAGCTTTTTCTCAGCTGCTCAAGGACACAGCAGGATATCATGTTAGACAGTCCACGGGAATCGAGCGATGGAGTTGTAAGGGGAAAAAAATGGCCTTAAAAGAAGAAAAACAATCTGGGGAGTGGGTATTTTTGTCAGTTGCAAAACTGAAATTGTCAAGCGCTAGCAGGCCGAGGACGGACTTACATAACGAGGACGTGGCACCTTTTCTACCGTTATGAAGTTGTCTTTGCAGGAAGACAAAAGCAGCGATTATCATATGACGATTACCATGAAGTCACATGACTCTTTAATTTATGTTTTGTTTTTCTTTTTACTACTGGATTCCTTGAGTCCATCAGAAAGCGAAATTTACTCATTTACAATGCGGAGCACAGATTTTAGTGGAAGTTAACCCTATAATGTCTTCAGCCAATTAAAAAAAAAAAATCTAAATTGGTATTTCTTTGCATATTCTATTTATTTAGGACGTTTATTTTTTTAATGTCTTAGAAAGTCTAAATACTCCCTAAAATCCCTAAAAAAAAAGGAGTTTTATAAATTCCAATTGTTTTAATATACGAAAAAAATCTCAGTTCTCGATTATGACATTTTTCAACGCCTCCTCTGTAGCCCCTTCGAACTGGGGTGTCCCTCAGGGATCTGTCCTCGGCCCCTTACTCTTTACCGTATACATGCTGCCACTGGGTCATATCATAAATGGGTTCAGTCACATTTTTCAATAAGAAATTGTGACTCAAAATGTCCCCAACCAAACAGCTGAGCAGGACATTAAAGGGTTAAAGTTGGTGAAAGACACTTTAAGACATTGGAAGAGAACCATGTTGGGTTTTAGTGTCGGATTCTGAAACAGGAAGTGACTCTTATTACTACCTTATATTGGAGTGTATATTGATGTGTTTTCAACTTCAACTTTATTTGTCCCCAAAGGTAAGACAAGACATCAAACAAGTGATCGGACAACATGATAAATAATGTCTACGGGGGGACATAAATGGGGCATGTGCTCTGATTGAATAATTCTCTGAGACAAGTTTAATGGTCGCAAGCTGATCTTAAAATCATTCAACCATAACGTATAATAAAGTTCAGGATTATGGGATACTAAAAACAACATTAAATTTATAAGTTACATAAAATATTGCAATGTCATATAGATAAATAATGATAGGTAACCTATAAAACCTTTCTATAAAAGAAAACAGTGTCCAATTTATGTTTTTCTTTGTCTACGCCTCAGCGCCTCATCCTCAGCCTTTTGTCCATTTTCACTGCGATCGTCCAAATTTGTTAAGTGGAATAGTTGGACATTTTCAGAAACACTCTTTCCTTCATTCTCATGCTTCGTTACAACCAGTTTAGACTCTAGTTTGACAAACTTTAATACGTGAATAAATCTATGGGGTACAAGTAATTGACTTAATCAATCCATCAATCGAATTTTATCTATATATCGTCAATTCACTATAAATGTCGTCTCAAGGTTCTGTCCAGAAGGAGTAGGTCCAGGCCAAACTCGGGAGCGACTGCTTGTGGAAGTTTATGGAGTGTTTTCTGATTATGTTGCCTAAAGGAAGCATATATAATGTGAATAAAACTGACCCAAGCACATTTTCCTGTGGAGCTCCACTGGGGTATCTTTGCTAAGCATGGCGGTTCTCGCGTCTTTTTGCTCTGCCTCTCAATCTACCTCTTTGGTTGTGTGTATGAGGTGATAAACAGTAAACTTTCTTAAAACCCGGCCCACAAAGTGACGACGCGGGTAGAAGCTATTTCCTGCTGTTATGGCAGCCGCTATCATGGGGGTAACATTTTGAGATGGTATTTTAAGCTCAAAGACAAGCTTAAAAATCATTGAACACTCGTTTCATTTGTCCGAAAAGTTGCTCCAGGGGGATGGCCTGTTTGGGAGTGACTCTAAGCAACCTGATGCCACAGAATCTCGGAGCGCATGGTTCGCTCAGCGATAATATTCGATCTTTAAGACAAAGCTGAGGCCATGTTGAAAAGCTCAAACAACAACAACGACCCTCAAGTGTGTCCATCATTGTCCAATCCTGTGTGTGCAAACGCACTCAGGCGCCGGATAACTGGATTCCTTATCCCTTTTTGTTCCCCACAGAGTCTTGCCACCTAACCTATGTCTGAGGGAAGGCGCCTCATTGAGGCATCTACGCCGTCAGATTTTTGGATTTCCTCGCACGCAGAGCTGCCTGAACTTACGAATTGTGTTGTTGAGACGTCCGAGAGACGCCTTCCGAGAAGGCTTAGTTGTTATTCATAAGGTAGAAGTATTTTCAAACGTTTCATGCTCAGGCATCATGGTGCAGGAAATATCTGCTTTCTCTATTCCTTCCTATTTATCGTATATCGTATGTCTCAATCGTCCTGGGTAATTTCTCCTCTTCCACCCCTTTGACATGTGGTTTCCTCCAGGGCTCCATCCTTGGCCCCTCACTCTTTTGCACGTACATGCTGCGGATCAAAATGTGCTGAACTAAACAGTTGAAAAGGACGTTGAAGAGTTTTAAGGACATTTTAAGACACACTTCCTGGCCCAAAAGTATAAAACCTCAGATGAAGAGTGTTGTATACCCAATACAAGTCTGTCCTGTGACAGTGAAGAAAATCCAAGTATTCCATTGACTCCTGACTAACATGTCAAATGTAAGTATATTTACTAAGAGCATATATTGTTGATGGAACACATCGTTTTGTCTATAATTGACATGTGGACATGACTGGTTTGTGTTGCTCTCATACTTGTACTCTAGTACCAACCTGTGAACTTTATTATACAGTACTATATGCATATTTTACTAAATAACACAGTTTTACCATATAGCACATTTCATTTTACCTCATTTTGTTTATTATTTGTTTCATTCATGTCTGTTATTGACATATGCTCTTCTACTGCTTCTTTTGTATTTTTTGCAAAGTCTTTGGGGTGGCTGTTGGGGTGGACAGGGTAAGAATCTCATCGCACTGTACTTGTACTTGCATGTGATCAATAATGTTTAAATCTATTTGTGCAGAGATAAAAATGTCCCGACAATAAAAATGGCCCTAGCAATTATATTTGTATTCCATTTGGGTGAATGAATACTACAACCTTGGCGTACTACACTATAGTATGCTACACTATAGGTCACTTTGTACTTGGAAACTGTACCAAGAGTTTCTTCCTGCTCTAAATCGTCAGGAGGAAACTGTTACATCTTTGAAGGCCCGACTTTGATGAACAATACTGTAAGTTCTCTCCCGTCTTGAGGCGTCCCCAGGGTCCAAGCCCTCTTTCAGGATTCAAAAAAAGAAGAAGAAAGGAAACAAAGCCGGGATGCTCCGCTCTCCTTTCACTCAGGCTACCAATGATACGGTTGATGCCTCCCCTGCACAAAGATAAATGTATACCACAAGCATATGTCTACAAATACAGCGTTAAAGTCAGAACGTGCTTTTTTTTCCTCTTTTATTCTTTAAAATGTTACACATTCAGCCAACTCTATGTAATGAGCCAGCACGAAAAAACATTTGCCAATAAACAAATATATGTGCTCCCATTTGAAAATAAATGGCGCAGCTTGAATTTATGCATTTATATTACGGCATTGCACCTCAGCAAAACTTTCAACGATAAAAATACATTTATATTTTGAAATTCTCAGAGAAAAATAATTTTTCTTCTGAACTCAAATTAAGCCTTTTTCCTTAAAGGACGTGTTCGCGCAATTTTTTATTTTTTACCAGAATATTACTTCATGTAAAACCTGAAGTTGTGTCTCATCAAACAAGCTAAAATCGTGGAGGAAAACCCACCGATGAGTTCTCAGAATGGTATGCTAACATGCGATGTGATGTCTGGGGTAGTGAGCAGCAGTAAGGGTGCATCATGATTTGATGCTTGCGTGGGTCGGAGCAAATGATCTCTGCATTCGTCACCAGAATGGAGCTTAGCGTCCATCACAGCTGCCAGCGGAGGTGCGTCCGCCACTGAGTGGGAACAGAGAAGTCCAGATTGTGTCGGGGGGAGCAGGGGGAGGCCTTGGCATGTGACGAGGTGCATCTGATGCTGCTCTATTCCTCCAACACAATGCCAAACACCTGCTTGGCACGGTTATCAGAATGAAAGCACAGTTATCTGCGTGGGTCGTCCAAATGACGAGAACTCGGCTTCTATGCAGCAGGTACTCTTGGGTCGGAGGGGACAGCGATTGTTTGCTCTGAGAAGACTTTTTTGCACTATTTGCAGTATTATTTTTTTAATAATACACACGAGTTGCACACGAGTGCGTATGAACGTCTCGACTTTTTTTGTGTCTCGTGGAACGTTTTCTCATCTGTGTGCCACCATTAATTGGGCTTAAAATGCAAGGGGGTGTGGGTCACCATCAGAAGGAGGGGCGGTCAACAATGTGTGTCGCCTGTGGTTGAGTAGAGATGCATTTGACTAATGAGGAGTTGTGAAGGGAGGCATCTGTCGGATGGAAAACTGATGCCCGGTTCCCTGTCATCAGTCGAAGCAGCGGGAGAAGATGACAGAGGCACGTCGATATGACATTCTAATTGAATGCATATTTCAGAGGAGGACAACATTATGTGCTTTGGGGCCCAAAGCACATATTGTTAGGTATTATTTTGTTTTTTAACACAATGCTGCAGGGTAGCAGAGGGAATATATGCTACGAGTGTCTAATACAGTCTTCATGTCAGAGCTATTAGCGAGTCATTAAGTGACCAGGCTGGAGTTTTCAGGGCAGAGCGGGCAACTTTCAGAGTGGCTGATCGCAGCGTTTGACAGGACGGTAATTTAATGGAAAAAAAACAAAAGTGAGGCGTTGCTGCTTCGGCTCGACGGCGATAGTGAAGGAGCGTTTCGACAAAGACGTCTAGAGTTGAAGGGCGCGGCGCCTGTAGGAGGGGTGGTGACAGATAAATGAGGCCATCGCTAGCTATGGGGGGAGGAGGAGGAAAGGGGTGGGGGAGATGGGGAGTTGCTCGCGAGCTCCCTCGCGATCTGTACCTGCCAAGTAGCTACCCCGAACAGCTGCTAGCGACTCTGAGTGTGCGCAGCGGCTCGCCACATCCATCTTTCACAGGTTCTAATCCAACCGCTCCCAGATCAGCTGGTGGTGTTTGATGCAGCATTTTGCACGGAACGGCATTATTCTACTTCCCTGCCTCTGATGCAGTATTCACTCCAAGATCAGCCATAGAAACATGACCACTGGAGGTGACGTGCCATTAACCCTGACTGATGAGAATAATGTTGTTTGACAAAGGGTTTTGACAGATCTGGAAAAGACAGGAAACTCAGAGGCGACAAGAAAACATTAAAAAAAACATACACAGTTGTTGATATAAAAAAAAATGAAAGAGATGCCGCCAATAAAAACACAGAGGTAATGAACAACTAAAAAAATTACACCTATCGGTGGGTGGGATACATTACAAACGGACTTCAGAATTGGGTGCACAGATCTAAGTCAACAAGAGCAAAACTGTGATGGCTGGATCAGAGGATCTCCAGAACTGCAGATGTTTTTGGGTAGTGCCTGTCTGCAGTGGTTTTAGTACCGACTAAAAACGTCTAAGCAGGGAAAATTGGTGAGCTGTTAACAGTTTCATTGATGAGGCATGGCTAGCAAAGGCTAGCCCATGCTGTCTGATATCATACTAGAGGTACTGCAGCTCAAACAGCATAAAAAGTTGGTGCCAGTTCTGTAGACTTTATTCCAGTTCATTTACTTCATTAGACTAAAAATCACACCCAAAAGCAGCAAAGTGCAGCATCGTATTGACAATTTTTCTAATGTGGGAGGTTAAAAACTGCAAACGGTAATACTAGCGCCGTTAGCTCGCCTCTCCAAAACAACTATAATACGTCATCGACCCAGAGTGCATTGCCAGCAAACTAAAGGTAGAAGCAGCTTCCACCGGAGAGGGAGCATAAACAAAGGCTGTTGAAAAAGTCCTATTTGGTAAGTAGGATTTCTTTCAGGCATATTAAAGCAGTCGACATAGGAAGTCTTACACCAGCTTGAGAAAGCACATCAAAGTCCAGTCCCTACTCAAGAGGCACGACGGCCACTTACAAGTCAGTACCTTCCATCCGTGTGCGATGTAATGAGACGTTCAACGTTCCCCGCATTTGAAACGATGCCCCGTTGTTTAAGACATCCTGTCATCCGGGGAGCGCCCTGCTCTTGTATTCACAAACTGAAATGGTTTTCAATTAGGGTTTTTGTGGCCAGCCTCCCAGCGGCGTGTGTGCTCAAATTAGATGCTTCCGCAAGGAAGACAACTGAAGAGTTTGTCTTAGAGTCTAACTGTTAATGATTCAACGCTTAGAATTTTGAGCGATTAAAGTTTTCTACGTCGAGCTGTGATTTTTTTTTTTATTTGATTTTTTTTATACGGAATACGTGTAAGCAAATTCCACGTGTAGTATTCCCCTTTTTCTTCTTCTTCTTTTTCTTTCTGGCATGCATTTTGAGGACCCCGCGGGGGGGCCTCTTATTTGAGGCGAGCGCCGACTCTAGAGTAAGTGATAATGAAAGCTCCGTATCAAGATGCAACACCAGCCAATTAAATCCACTACAAAGGTAGCAGAACACTGTCATTAAAGCGACCCAGGAGTGAGCGCGAGGAAGGGACAGGAAGATGAAAACAAGACTGGATGGAGAGAGGGACGGAGCGGGGGGGGGGGGTCAGACATGATGCTTATTGTGGGGCCATTAAGGAGAGAACGGCTGCATTTAGCTACCAGTTCACACCAAATCTAGGACCGGACTCCTTTGTAGATCCACAGGGTGCTTCAAACAAGTCTCTATTAAATGGGATCAGATCATCAGTCCGGCTGTGATTGCAGCAGAGCCCCCGACATGAAGAGAGAGCGCTGACAAGCCCTTTGTTGCGTGGAAGTAAACAAAACAAAAACTCCTTTAGCTCTGACGTCAGTCCCGGAAAATGAAGAAAAATATCAAGATGCCTTTCGCCGTGAGGAAGATTTGTCAGTTATGTATATTCATGTAGGGTCTAAAGGATTTTCTACATTTCTTTACAGACATTCTACGGATTTCTCACGTTAGAATAAAAAAGGCCACTCATGTTATCAAAAGAAGAAAGAGGCTCATTTTACTGTGGTGACGGCGTCATGCTAGAGAGTCCACGAGAAAAATCCAGACCCGACGGCGCATCTTAATTATTGTTTTTTTTCCTGCCTTTTTTAGGGTTTAACCAGCATTTGCAAGTGAATTTCGAGCAAACGCTCCGGTATGTTCAGGAAATGGTCTGAGCTGTCAGTCATCAGGGTTTTTATGTATTTAACTTTAATTTCAGCCACTCAGAGCTGAGTGCTGGACTGATGTTTGTTTCATTCATGTTTCGAATAGCTTCCGTTTGATAAATGTAATCTTTGTTTGGTGCTTATTTCCGCGAGTCACTGTCAGTGATGTATGTCCACAGTCTTTGATTCTGTTTGTATAGTGCTTTCATCGTGACCATGTGACCACCCGCGTGGCAGTCGAGTGTGTCCTGTTCCTTTAAAAACATTCATTCATTCATTCATTTATTCATTCATTATCTTTTACTGCTTATCCTGTCAGGTTCACGGGGCTGGAGCCTTTCCCAGCTGACATTTGGCGAGAGGCTGGGTAAACACTGGACGAGGCCGCTAGTCCATCACAGTTTTGTTACACATATACCCCTTTTCCACCAAGCTGGTTCCATCGCTAATTCGTAGCCAGAGCTTGATTTAGCACCACTTCTTTGCTTTTCGACAGACTAAGAACCAGCTCTCGGCACTAAGAACTGGTGCCAAACAAGCACCAACTCTTTGTTGGTCTAGAGCCAAGAACCGAATACATTGTATGGTGACGTAATGCCGTGGCTCTGACTTGGCTCCTTGCCGATGGAAAAGCAAACAGGGTCTTTGGAGGTGCGCAAGTTGAACCAACTAAGCATTAGAGGCATTAGAGAGACAAACAACCATTCACGTGTAAAGTGGCGTTATCAGTCTCTTAATTCGCCATGTGACTTCCTCTGTGTCTCTCTGCATGGAAGCCAAGCTCGTGCGTTTGAAGCATCAATCCAAGTAGCATCCAACCCACTCACAGCCTACAAGCAGGCAAAGGTTGTATGCAGTGTATTTCGCTGGCGTGCTTTAGTCTACTTAATGGTCCCTGAGAGAGAAACAACCTCTTTTCAGAACCACAGTCCAGTAGCTGTAGCCACAGTAGTTGTCTTCGAGGATCACAGATAGCAAAAAATAAACTAGCATTTGGGTTTAAGAGGTTTAGAGGCGTTCCATACTGTGATACTAAGAAAATCCCTCAATAAAAATTATTTTTAAACTGAAACCTACGACTCATTAGCTGACAGGAAGTAGAATTGGGCCACAAAAGACATCCCTCCCCACCTACCCCACCCCCTCCACCATCAAAAAACAATCCTATTCAAAGCAAAGGATGTGATGGCTGACTAGAGGGCTAGGATTTATTCAATTTCTTCTTCAGTTAAAAGAGTGCTGCAGGAAATCAGTAGCATTTGTAGATCAGAAAAAGCTGTTCCTTGGACCTTTGTACTTCTGTAAGACATCGCTGTAGACTATAATATATAACGGCGGCTTACACACACGGACGGGCGGCAAGCCTCAGATGACAGCTCTTTATTTACGACTGTAATGCGATGGAAGTCTGAACCATTAGTGCATCTGCATTTAGATCTGCCACAAACAACCCTATATGTGGATCCCGCCAAGGATTTGCATAATTGGAGATTGTGGCCAGACGCTTGTTATTCATTGACATGACACTGCAGGGAGGCAGATGGAGAGATGTACTGAACTGACTGTTCCAGTTTCTGTCAAGTACGGGTGGCAACGTCTTGGCAAAAGGGACCTGAAACAAACAGCCTGGCCACCGAGTGCTTCAAGGCAAACTACATCTAAGTCCTTTTTATTTATTTTTCCAGCACTGAATTGCAAATTGACGCAGGCCAATGTCTAAGAAGTGCGAGAAATAAAAGGAAGAAAAAAAAAAAGACCCCTTGTGAAAGGCTGGAAAACAACTAAGCAAAAATGAGCTAAGTTCTGTTTTCCCCCAGACAAATTTGAGAGCTGGAGAAGGAGCCCTGTGCGGTTCAGCAGCCAGCAGGCCTCTAAATAACCTGAAGAACTCAGAGCACCTGACGGAGATGAGACGGCGCTGACTGACTGACTGACACATCCATCTCCCCTGTTATCCGTCAGACTGAGGGAGGGGAACCATTTCCGGTCCCTCATGCATGAAGAAGAGAGCACTGCTTATTAGTGAGGGGAGAAACAAGAGAGAGAGAAGAGGGAGGGCGATCGACGGGGGGAAAGAGAGATTGCGCCGTCTCAATTTGGGTTTGATGAAGGACACACTCTCCTCGGGATGAGCAGAAAAACCCACGTCGCGTTTGGAAGGCGTCCTGACTTCAGCTTCTACCTGTAGTTTCTGAAGGGGTTAGGGTGACCTTTCAACTCTGGCAGTATCTGAGAGGCGTGGCAAAGAGTTTACAGAATGAGCAGCTTATTTGTACAGCATGTATTTCATTATCGTTATAATTACTTGTTATTTATACTCATATCCTTTTTTTTAATAATGAAATCATGATGAATCAATTAAGAAAAAGAAGCTGATCATCGTCTGATTGAAAGGAAATTATTCATAAAAATCTGAATTTATAATATTTTAATGTCCAAAAAAAAAGCCACTCCAATTGATCCTCGTTTTTGAGTTCTCGCGTTTAGACGAAGGATCTGGCGGCGGATGCAGGGAGGATTCCATGGTAAAATATATACATTAAAATGTTTCAGAAGAAGTTGAACAGTCATTTTAATCACGAGGGTCCGTTTCTCAAGCAAGTGCACGGCTAATTGGTCAATAACCGTTCTGGCCCCACCCCATATTCTTCTGCTCGCTTCATGAGTGCCATCAGCTATGAGACCGTTCTGCGCTCTGCGGAATGAATCACAATTCTAGCGCTACACTTTTAGCACTTTTTTCACTTTAGTTGCCTCACATGATTTATGCAGCTGGTCCCCTCAGCCAACAAATCTTGCAGAGCAACGTTTCCTGTAAAAATTGACGCCGGAGACACATAAAAAAAATTGTTTTATCGGGACTCAGATAAATCACGTAAACTTTTGAGCAGTTTGCTTTATACTTAGACACAACATTTCAGAGGGAGCCGTCCTAAAGTGTGTGTTTATGAACAAATCAATCAATAACACCTGACCTATTACCTCCGAGGGCTTGTCATGGTTACTATTTCAGGTTTTACGGCCTTTCACCATGAGCTGTATTGATTGCTTTCCTTCAGGAAGACTGCTGGTGTGAGGACATGAAATATGGGAGGGGGGGGGGGGGGGACTCTTGTTATTAGACTTTGATTTGAGGTTTCCAAGAAACACAAGAGCAAGTAAGTAAGTAAAGCATGACAGGCTTTTATATATGTATATATATGTATTGTGGAATGGTCCTTTGTGTAAGGCGATAAGTCAAAAAACTATTTCACGGATCATTTTTTAGATTATGTAAGAAAATACAGTAAGTTTTGGTTTTTGGGAAAGGTCAGTTTTATATTTATGACATTAGGGGAGTGACGCGACCTGAGGAATGTCCTATCGTGCATAAATCATATTTCTGTTCATATTTCATGTTTTACTCGATCAGGCGGAGCTTTTGTACGAAAAACATTATTTTTTTGAACAAAACTTCTTAACCGTTGGATGGATAGTCAAAATTTGGTGCGTATGAAACAACTCGGGGAGATCAATCGAGCATAAATCATATTTTATGTTAATATTGCATATTTTATTCACTAGGGGGCGCTTTTGTGCAAAACAAACACACTTTTTCAGACCCGACTTCCTAACAGTTGCTCCGATATAAACCAAATTTGTTGCACATGAAACAACTCGAAGAGCTGTATCCTGTTTATATCGTATTTTACTCACTAGTAGGAGTAATTTGTGAAGTTTTGTTTTTTGATGTTTTCCACGCTCGTGTAACATAAACTTTTACAAAATAAGAGTTTTCTTAAATATTGAGAAAAAATGTCATTTTTCAGCACGGTCAATGCTCTTCAAACAGGGGTGGTAAAATCCTTGTCCGAGGTTGAGAATAAAAGATGAAAACTTTGCTGTCCATGCTCCTGCTATTTCTCAGTGGCTCAGAACATGAAGCTGTGCTCCTCAGAACCTTCTTTTCCTTGCTTTGGGTTGCAGGTGTTTTGATAAAACCCGGCTCAGTGTGTCTGAAGCATCATGGTCAGAGAGAGACCTTTGTAGGTGTTGAAAGACTGATGCTGTCTGGCGTCAGATTGCTGATTTCCAAGGATAAGGATTTTGTATTTGAAGATTTGAGTCCGTAAGAATAGAAAACAAAACATTCCGTTCCAACGTAGGCGTGTTGCTTTAAGTCAAGCTTCACTTCCTGTTATTGTGGCGGTGGACGGACATGCGAGGATCGAAGCTGCTCTGTTTAAGTCCTGAGCTTGACTAATTGTACTTCCTGATATTGGATTTAGTTTAACAGCAAGTGGTGGGGATGCTAAACAGTTGGAAAAATCGAGGACTCAGCAAATCAAAGGGCTTTGGCTCCCAGCTGGCTCTCGGTGCTCATGGGATTGGGTAGAAGTGATGCAACATGGGAGACATCACATGATGAGACTCTTCAACGCTGAAAATGTGCTAAGTGATAATGTTGACGATAAACAATATCCTTATATTTTTTTTGTTTCTTAAATCAGTTTCACTTTCACTTCCCAGCATGCAACTGGGAGGCACTGCCAGCGCATTGCTCAGAGAAATCAACATCGCAAGCATCAACCACAAGGCCTCTCCATGGAGACTCTTGAAATGGTCTTTTCAAGTGAAATGGATGGATGAGGAGAATGGGTCTCAGACTGAGGAGGAGGAGGAGGAGGTGGAGGAGGGTGGTGGTGGTGGTGGAGGGGGATTATTTATCAAAACCATCAGCTATAAATTTAATCTCAATATAATAGTACAAAGGTATTTTCTATTTTCTCTCTGCTGTTCTATGTTGGACACATTGAGTAATGTTTTGCTGGTAGTTGTTTGCCTGTTTCCATTGCTTGCTGCGTAATATACACCACCCACTTCACCTATAAAGTGGTTATAATGTTATGAGAATGTGAATGGTACTGGTTGCACTTCACAGACATACCTTTGTGAGCTCAGTAGGATTGTTGCTTTGCCTTTTATTTCCATAACAACCACTGGACAGAAAGATGTGAAGAATTGAATTCCTCTGAAGAAGGAAGTCATAAATGTAAAGTTATGCCTTTAATGACGATATTCCGAGCCGGAGCAGGACAACTGCAAAACATTTTAATCAGGGCTATAATTGATAGGGAGAACTGTCTCTCTGTGAATTAATGAATCCAAAAGGGACCCTTTGATGTGAGCGGGACTGTGACATTCAGATTTGTGCTCGACTGAGTCTGAAGCAGATAGCTGCTCATGAAATAGCTGACTTTGGCATCGGATGGGCATCATCAATCAGTTTTCATATCAGACAGCAGACAGGTAGATTGATACCCCTGAAACGTATTCCGAGCGGAGCCAACGGAGGACGAGTGCCTTTCATTCGGGTCAGATTACGGTGACTGCTTCTTGCTCTAAACATTTGAAAATGTCCAAATCAGTGGTTGAATAAGTTTCTTTTTGACGGAAAAACTTACATATGTCTAAAAAAAAAAGAAAAGCCAAATGCCAAAAAGCATAGGTCAGAAGATCTACGGGTTTGTTTGCCACATGCTTTTGCAGCAGTCTAGCACATATTTTATGTCTACTCACACATAAATTGACGTTGCAGTTACAGGATCCCACTAGATTTATGCGCCGTGACACCATGTTTAATGAAACGAGGCAGAATTAGGCCTACTATTCTTTTTGTCAAATGCAAAGTAATGTCTGTGTTTTGAACCCTTGCCCTGCTGTAATGACCAGAAATAGCCCGCCTTAGTACGCTAACAGGCAGCTGGGCTGGAAGCCTCTGACAGCCGCTGCCTGGCACTGCTGGGTTTCATCGAGACTCCTTGGCCTCATTGGCCGGCTTGATACCGCATGTCGACACGGGGATTCATACTGGTGTGATGAAGGTTAAGAGGCATATGCAAACCCCAGGAACTTTGCATCCTCCAACCTGAATTTAACCTACATATTATTGAGCTTATGTGTTTGAATAGCTACCTCTAACTGAGATGCTAATGGAAGGAGATTTCTTTTAGCCAATAAAGTGAGTATATAACAATAGCAGATGGAAAAGAATGCATGATTTGCCGATTAGCAACATGATGAGATTAGCAGTCGGTGGTAGGTGGTGGGAACTGTAGCGCTCGCTTGCTGCAATCGATCTTTAATAAGGTTAAAGGCGTAAACTGAAGATTTACTCTTCACGGAGAGGAAGACAGATGGTAATAGGACGTGACTTCAGTAATGGCAGAAAGCTGAGGGTGTTTTGACAGCAAAAAAAAAAGAAGCTTTTAGCCTTGGAGAGGCTAAGTTATCCAGTGGAGAAATAAACAGAAGCTAATTGACTAAAAGAAATACATATTATTGCAGAATGCGTCATAGGAACATTCACTATGCATATGCACATTAATTGCATCAATTGGCGCCACGGAGAGTTTCCCCAGTCTGTTGGAGGGGAAGAGTACAAATACAGTTTGCACATATTGCTGTTAAGGGAGTCTTATATCATAGGCTGGATGAGGTTTTATGGTTTTGGGTAAAATGCACCTCAAGCCAGAGTGCATTTTGGCACCTTTAAGGGGGCTTGGCAGAATGCTATACTGTATAGCCTTCAGACAACATTGGCTTGAAAGTGTAGTGAGATCAACCTCCACTGCCTTATTATTGCAGATTTATGTCCAAAGTTAGCCAAGTGGGAAAAAAAGCCTTCACCTTCAGAGTCTCAGTCTTCTCGAACATTAACTGTAAGCATTCGCAACCCGTTGTGTTTAGGATACCTTAATTCTGCCGACCCAGAGTTCTCTCAGGATTCATTTCGGCCTCCTGTTTAAGTTTGTGAGGAACGCTTTTTTTCTCCACAAACTAAACCAGTCATAGAGACTGACCTTTTTGTCTGGGGCAGTGACTCAAAAGGGGAACCCGACCTGTCAAAGCCGATTTGTTTCAAACGTCAACAGGGTCACAAAAGGCGCCACCAACTTGAAGTTTATGAGATGAGAAAAACTTTGCAAAAGAGAGAGACGGGGATTTACAATGGGAGATAAAAATGTAGCAGTTAACTTGATTTATCATCCACGCGTTATCCTGATCCTTCCGAGGAAAACGGGAGGGAAAAAAATGTCACTTCTCCTTCAATTAATGACCCTCAGGAAGTGTGAGGACATTAAAACATTATTCTGCATTCACTTCTCATTGATTGATTGACCGATTCACCATCAACATCTTCGGTGTTTAATTGCACAGCATATGCTTTTTTTTCAGCTCATAATCTATTATTTTCACCCATCATTTTTTAACTCAAATTGTCAACTGAATGTCTTAACATCATCATTGTTGACATGATTAATATCCGCCGCGGAAAAAGTGAGTTGTTTAAGGTTTAACGGAGGGAGAAATGCGGCACACCGGAGTATATGGATAGATGAAGCCTTGCTGGCAAAAGCTGATAGATACATTCATTTAACCATGAAACCCGTTTCACTCCCTCGAGTGTCAAATTATGAACCACCAGAAGAAATCCATCCCATGTTCCTAGAAAACCTCAGTGAACTTTGGCAATGAAGCGGTTTTATTTTTTTAAACAAAAGTGAAAAATGAGAATTGTCAGCACAAAATGTTGAAAGATGTCCTTTATTGTTACTTTATATTTTATTAATTTCTCAAGATCCATATCCCAACCTATTTGGTTAACCATCTATTAAGCTCTGTAAACAATACAAACAAATATACAAACAGACATCATGAAATATTAGGCAAGTAAATTTTTCAAGTAATAAGAGAGTATGTCTTTTTTTTGTAGCAAACGCTAATACATTGTAATAGCATATCTACTGCAACATTTATTTATTTTTACACCAAACCATCTAATAAGCTGTATAAGCAATAACGGTGACAAACATAGTCAGTACTAGTGAAATAATTCCCCTGATAAAAAATCTGCTTTCTTTAGATCGTTTTTTGAAGTACGCATTGTAATTGCATATTCATCAAAAGGTGTTTTTATACACTTTATCATCTATTTAGCTGTGAAAACAATAACAGAGACAAATATATCCAGTATCAGTGATGGAAATGTCTACAATAATAAAGAAAAGTAGATTATTTGGGTCTTTCTTCGTGGTGAACGCTAATACATTGTAATTACATATTTATTACAGGATATGTTCATACACTCCCAAGAATTATGGTAATAGCATATTTTCCCCCTTATATACGAGTTGTATTTAAGAAGTAGATTTAACGTTGGGCTTACAGAGGAGGAACTGGCAGAGAACAAGTCCACAAAGTCTGTGAAAACGCTATGAAAGGCAAAAGGGGAAAAAAAAAATATTCCAGGTCCCAGCAGATTTTTTAAAAGCCTTGATGATCCTTCCTAGGAAGATTTGAGATTATTTCCGGAGTTGGCAGTTCATCTCGCTCGCATGCGGGAGGTGCTGAGGGCGAGAGGCTTGTCAGAAAGGCATTCTGCTGCCAATTAGTATCAATCAGGAGGAAAATAAGGCTTGCACTGTTGCAATTTTTGCAGGGAGCTTTTTTTCAACCTTGCAGTTCGGCTCCTCTCCACATTAGAGCTGGTTTCACCCCTTCATGTGAGCGATCAAACGTCTGAGCTATAATGCTGTACGTGACACAGTGGGCCTGCTTTTCTGCCTTATATTAATTATCTCTTATTTGCTCTGTTCGGTAGGGATCTGAAACAACGATATATGGCTATTTGTATTTAAGTTCCCTCTCCACGACTGCATAGAACTGTAATAAGCAAACATTTGGAGGGAACATGAGTGTCCCAGGAACGCTTTAAAAGTTTGGGCTGCTGAGATATTCTACGCTTGAAGCATTAAAAAAAGGATTTAAGTGTTTCGTATGGTTGTACATAGCAGCATTCTGTAGATGGGAGGTTTCTTGGAGCAGCCTTGATCAAAGGTATTGCGTCCTGTGTCAAATATTGTTTCATGTCATATTTATTACTGTTAAGTACAGGGATATAAGTTCATCCAAAGTTTTCAAAATTATTATTTTTTGGCTCATTTCAACTGGATGCACCCTGTTGTAATTATATTCACCACTCTCAGGAGATCACTGTATATTTACAGTATGTACTCCGTATATGAGGAAACTGAGAAATTAAGTAAAGCTACTGTAATGTACTCTTTCTTGAGTAATGCAGGCTGCAGGGTCTATAAATACAACCACTACTACTACTACTACTACAACCATTACTACTACTACTACAACCACTACTACTACTACTATAACCATTACTACTACTACTACAACCACTACTACTATTATAAACATTACTACTATTACTACAACCACCACTACTACTACAACCACTACTACTACTACTATAACCATTACTACTACTACTACAACCATTACTACTACTACTACTACTACAACCACTACTACTACTACAACCACTACTACTACTACTACAACCACTACTACTATTATAAACATTACTACTACTACTACAACCATTACTACTATTATAACCATTACTACTACTACTACAACCACTACTACTACTACAACCATTACTACTACTACTACAACCATTACTACTACTACTACAACCACTACTACTACTACTACAACCATTACTACTACTACTACAACCACTACTACTACTACAACCATTACTACTACTACTACAACCACTACTACTACTACTACAACCACCACTACTACTACTACTACAACCATTACTACTACTACTACAACCACTACTACTACTACTACAACCACTACTACTATTATAAACATTACTACTATTACTACAACCACCACTACTACTACTACAACCATTACTACTATTATAACCATTACTACTATTACTACAACCAAAACCACTACTACTGCTAAAACCTACTACCTACTACTACTATAAATGCTACTACTATTAATACAATACTAATAATACTATTGCTGCTATTAATGCAAATACTACTACTACTACTTATAATACTACTCTTGCTGATGCTACTATCACTATTACCACTGCTATTACCGATGCTACTGCTATTTCTATTAATAGTAATACCACTGTCAATACTGCTAATACTACTACTGCAACTACTACTGCTACTACTATTGTTACTACTATTACTTCTACTACTAATACTGCTGCTGCTAATACTACTACTACCACCATTACTACCGTCATTGCAACTACTAATATTAATATTACTACTATTACTACTGTCAATACAACTACTAATATTAATACTTCTAATACTACTACCACTATTAATACTGTAATTACAACTACTAATATTAATACTACTACCACCATCTTTACTACTACTATTAAATCTAAAACTACTGTACTACTATAAATAATAAAGTAGGTTCTGAAGGTGGAAAGCTGTGAAAACCCAATGCAACGTTCACCCTGGTGCTACCAACTGTTAAATCACATGTTGAAATGTATCTGAAACGATGCCCGCAGCAGAAAACGGGCATCTTCAGGGATGCCCGCAGCAGAAAACAATAGTACAGACAACCGGACTATGAACGGATTCTTCTCCCGCCTCTCTCCGGTGTACCCTGAGAGCCTTCTCAGTCAGCGGGAGACAACATGGGTTCCATGTTTCCATGGAGTTGGAAGAATCCCTGTGGTTGGTGACCTCAGCACACACCTACTGGAACCAATCGCATAGCACTTCCTGTTCATCCATCGCCTGACCCTTATTTGCTTTTATCATTTTACACTTATGACCTCACAGGCCAATCATATAGCACTTCCTGTCCATCCATTACTTTTTACCCTTTTATCCTTTTATCCTTGTATCCTCACATTGTGACATCGGAGGCCCCCAGTGTAGCACCTGTAATAAATTGCTTGATCTCCACCAACATCTTCCGCTCGCTCAGAAAGGCTTGATAGCCGAACCGTTAGCAGAAGATGGAATAAAAACCTAACATATTGGTGAAACTGGGATCTCGCTACTTGTACGGGTTAATTTTTGTTAGCGCCAACATTTATTCTCTCTTTCAAAGCCTATTGAAGTTGGAAAAATGCATGTTCTTGGAATATGCTTGGACCAGAGATGTTCATAAGGCAGGAGGCAACTTCAACTCCTGTTATATTAAAGTGAGGCTTATATGAAGGGCCTCTTGGGATAAACTGCTGCATAGTCTGAGCCTTAGTAATTGAAACCTACACAAGTCTGGTATTGACAGTAAACAGTAAATACCAGTGTGGTGAAAGAGTGTGAAAGGTTGTTTGTCTCTATGTGTTGGTCCTGTTTTAAAGTGGCAGCTTGTCCAGGGTCTACCCCTCCTCTCCAATGTCAGCTGGGATAGGCTTCAGCTCTCTTGCAACGTAGGATAAGTTGGAATAGAGGATGCATTGATGGATGGTACCTAGAGTGAATGTTGGATGGGCTGTCACTGTTATCCCTCTACACCATTCATTAAAATAAGCTTGGGTGCCCTGCAGATGGCTCCAGCAACTTATTCATGATATAAAAGCATGATGAGACTGTTAACCACGTCTCGTCTAACTCTCTGCTCAAGAACAATCCCAGTTATTCCTTTAAAAGTTAATTACTCCTTCTCTTCTGAGCTTTTGATACGTGGACTCTTTGATAAGGCCATCAAATTGGCCCTTTACTACTCAACAATGTACCAATAACTCTGTAACTAATGTGACTGAACTCCATTATAGCATTCTATCTTTAATATCCGCCTCCCAAAATATCCAAAGTGAGAAGCGGTGACTCACAAAGGAAGTAATTCATGTTTTATCTCACTTAATTAACCAGTCCAGAAAGAACAATGTTCAAATGTTTATATATCTGCATTGAAGAAATTTGCTTTTCACCTCAGATTAGGTATTGTGGAGGAACATTAAGTCAGATTCAATTTTAGTTTTTTAGTAATTAAAGTAAGTTGCCAAGAGTAGATAACCACTTTTTCTTTTTTGAATTCATGAAATATTCTACGGTGGCCCACAGGGGCAATCACCCTGCAAATAAAGAAAAAAACACGCATCTTCATCAATTTGGCTTTTATCTGCTTTTACCTTGTAGCACTTTGAGATTTGATCCAAATGTAAAGTGCGTTAAAAATTAAATGTATTAATATTATTATTACATTGTCAATTGATGAAGATATCGTTTGAATTTGCTTGTTTTTCGTCTATTTCCGTATGTTTTCTTAAATTGGAGTTCTTTTCTCCTGTGGGCCAGCATAGCATTCAGCCGACCAAGAGATATAAAAAAAAGTGCTCCCGTGACAGCGACCAATCTAAGCTGCTCCCTGTGACTCTGCCTGCCAGAAGCTCAGTCTTGCAAGCGTTTGGGCTCTTGTCCAACATGTCCCCGACTGCGACTCCAAAAGTGGCTATTCCTGATCCAGTCTTCTAAAAATGCACATTAGGTTCAACGCCACAAGAGGAGGGAATTAATTTCTCTTGATTTACTGGAAGCACTTTTAACCTGGCGATGAGATTTTAGACAGTTTATCTTCTTTTGTAATGTACGGGGTATTGTGCACACGAGAGTAAAAACTGTTTCGGAGATGGACTGAAATGAATATGTCACAAAGAGAGCCATCATAGGATCTGTTGACAGCAGCAAGCAGTGTATAATTTGCAGACGTCTTGTTTCTATCAGTTCAATGTCACGGCTTGGTTTCCTTCTCAAGCTGACAAGAAAAAATATATCATATCTCATTGTGTCACTTTCTTAAGCGGAGGTGTCATCCGACAGCCCGAAAGCTAAATCCATTGGAAGTGTCACTCAAATGACAGGCGTATTAAGAGACAGCTTCCAAACAGTCCCGGAGTTTGGCGCCTATGATGTATGCAGCCAGTGTTTTTTCGGCTCAGGGTGTTGATATTGTGAAATGGTTCATCCGCGGCGAAATGTTCCTTTGCTTAAAAAAAAAAAAAAAAGTAGAGGATTTAAGCTGTTTGGTGGCCCCAGAAAAAATAGTGTTGCCTCTGCGTGAATCAGCAACACACAGCCGAAGAGAAAGAATTGATTTTGTCTTTTACTGTCCGTCAACGTCAATTGACTGTGGTTGAGTTCTAAAAGGCATTTCCATCATCGGAACCCATCAGGGTAAGGCAATGAATATCAGCGGAAATTAACCTCAGTGTCAGACACTCCAACTTTAGTAACAGGATTGGTTTACTCCGTTTTAAGCATGTAAACATTCACTGATCGGCCATAAAATTATAACTAGGCCAACACTGTCATCGCCGACAGCAAGGGTATATCTCTGAAAAGTCCCTAATCCTGTGCGTTTTGCAAAAAAACGGCCCGCCCCAATTATATGCCTCAAATTAAATAATTAAATGTAAAGTTATGTCCACGGTATTCTTTACAAAAAACTCAACAAAATAGGTAAAATATGAACCATAACAGTAAATTGATATGGTAGATCTCCTTGGGTGGATTCATTAGGACCAAATTCAGAATATATTGGACCAACAAAAAATTAATCCACATCTTCGTCACAATAAGATCTATGTCGGGCTAAAATTTGAAAATGATCCACAAAATAGTTTTTGAGTTTTTGCGGTCACACGAAGGGTGATGATGATTGTATTATATCCCCAACTTTTCAGGGATATAATGAGCAATAATTGTCACATAAACTGAAAGAGGCTGTGGTATCTGGCACCAAATTGTTGGCAGCAGAACCTGTAGCTTGTGAAGTGGGGCATCCATGGTTCAGATTTATTTGTTCAGCACAACCGGCAAATACTTGAATGTATTGAGATCTGGGGAATTTGTAGTCCAAGTCAAAAACCTTGATCTCTTTGTTGATTTTCTCATCTTTCTTTTCCTGCAGAAAGAGGCCACTTCCACAGAGAGATATTCTTAGTCTGCAACTATGTTCAGGTAAAAGGTATGTATCATCCACATGAATGGCAAAACCCCAGGTTTCCCAGCGGAACAGTTCCCAGAGCATCACACTGCCTACCTCGGCTAATCTTCTTTTCCTAGTACATCCTGCTACCAGCTGTTCGCCAAAAGCAACACACAAAACCAGGTGTCCACTGAAAAGTCTGGGATATTATGGAATCCTCATCAACACCACGTCCACAAATCCTTTGAGTTAAAATAACTACCCAAAAACCATGTCGTGGATATTTACTAATGTTATATGCAGGTACGGTAGATCTTAATGCAAAGAAGTGAAGTTTTGTGTCAAAAAGTGTTCTGGCCATAATTTCTGAACCTATTGTCGAATTTAGTTGGATTTGGTGCATATGAATCGACTCAAGGACATTTGTGTTGTATATAACATGATTCACTCTAATTCTGATTATTGGTTTATCAGAACCAGCATTAACTCTTTCATCAATATGTTTCACAATGTCTTTTTAATGGGATCCACTAACATGGGCATCAATATGCCTTGGGCGGCCATCACCTGTTATCCTTTCTTAAACCAGAAACACCCAACAAGACTCTATCATAGCCATCCCCATCAGGCCCTTGTCAAAGTTACTTATCTTCTCACCCTTACCCGCTATCCTGGCTCATATACAACAACAATCAAACCGAAATGTTCACTTCCTGCATAATATATCCCGCCCTCTGACAGGTGCCACTATAATGTCATAATTATATTGTTTATGTCAGCATTTTTGATGCTATTGCTTATCAGTCTGCCATTCCATGTCCTAATGTCAATGCCAATAATTAGTTTTTCTTATCTAGCAAGAAAAAATTTTTTTTTAAAAAGTCCCTGAAAATTAACAACAAAGATCCAACAAAATGGTAATAATCATTTGCAAATATAATTCTAAAACTGCAAACTAGAATCAGAACATGGTAACACATTTCACCCGCACTATCTTCAAACCACTGAGAATACCAAAGACAAGAAGCGAAAAAAAGTGCCATTAATCTCTCATTTTGAAATCCCCTAAAACATTAATTAGTACATTAGTACAGAATTAAATCATCACAATTTTGAAAAACTCAAAAGAGATCGTGTCTGTTAACTTTTTGGGTGTTTAAGCACCCTGGTGGAAACATGTGCAATTAAGAGATCCAGAAAATAAGATAGTCCTTATTAGATGTCCTTGGCAGCAACAATAACCGCCTTTGATCTTCAAACGCCCGTTCTTGGTGGAACAACTGGAAGGAGCTTGTTAATTCCGCGGCGTAATGTTTCTCCAACATTCAGCTGTGTGATTCACGCCGCTGCCTCACGGATACCTCCCTACAAAAGTATTTCTCCCCGTCGCATCCCTTCTCCAGCGGCCCACCGGCAAACCAGCCTGCTGATGTTCACATCAGTTCATTAGGGCACAAAATGGCTGTTTCCCACCGTCGGCCATTTCCTGACACTGTCATTGTCCTCAGACTAGTGAGCAACGCCGCCACCTGCCTATCCCTCAAATAGTATTCAATAACAGCTAACGCTCTATCACTTTCTCTCACTTCTTGTTGTTTTCACCTTTGGTGAATCATATTGTCACAGCTTACGCAGGTAAATTGTGGTTAAAAAAAGAAAAACGAAACTCATCTCACTCCCTAGTTTGAACGCCGGGGCTGAATTATTCCTCTTGTCAGCAAGTTGATCAAAGAGATGTTTGAAATGAAGTGGCACTCTGTGTAGGATTTTATTCTGCAAGCGTCTAATTGTGTTGTTTAGCGAGAGTTTGGGAAAAGGCTAAAAAAATTGCATCCTATTTGTTGTTATTCAGTCGTTGGGATGGATTCTAGCAAAAATATTTATGCACCAGATAATATCTCCACTCACTACTGAGAGATGAAACGTTAGGCTCTCTCAGCCACAGCAAAACCAAGTAAGTTGGTAGAATTTCTGTTTTGCTTCTTAGCAAATTATTAGTTTGTGTCAATATATACTAAATATCTTGCAGTTTAATATCCCTTGATGAGTAATTTACCACATTGCCAGAGTGAAGGCACATTTTCTATTGATCCGATCTCACCACCAGAAGCAGAAACAAACAAAAAAATCAGTATTTACTAAAAAAATAATTTCCTCCATGCGTCCAGAGGTGGGTCATATCTAAGTTTCTATCGCTGGAGAAGAAGAAAAAGCTTGCAACAGTTTCTCAGGCCTGTCTGCATTTTGAGAGAATCTCGGGGCGTCCATGCTGCTACCATCCTCCTGAGTTGCTACAACACAGCGCTTTGTCTTGAGCCCTGAGTCTGCTGCAGTTAAACGGCAGATGCTAAGAGCACAGGTAGAACAAGAAAGGTAGAGCTGGACATTCAACTCACATTCAGAGGGATCCAATATCCAAGAGCGATCAACAGGGCGCTGGCATAAATAAAAATGCTACAGTCTAAATATGTTTTCATGGGAGCACGCATGGGGGAGAGAGGTAAGGACGTCGCCTTGAAAGGCTTTTGCACTTGCTCTTGCTGCCTGGTCCGACTGTCAACCTTCCTCAGCGTATGACAACAAAGTGGAAGCCGTTCTATATTCAACTCCAATTGTCTTGTAGGTCATTACATTCCGCTCAACATTGGGCCCATTTCACCGCTGACAAGACTCGCTGTCACCGCTGAATTACATTGACATCCACAAAGTCTCTCTCTAGTGGCACCAAGGGTTCGACAATGGTGTGTGTGCGTGTGTGTGTTTGTGTGAAGCGCACGTGTCAGTTTGAACCATATCAGAAATGGGGTGAAGCTCAAAAGGTGCTTATTATGGCTGTTTAGCGGTGAGTGTGTGGAGACTGTAGAGCCACTGTGAACTTAATTGAACCATATCCAGGGATGTGCAGAGATGTTGTTCGGCGTGGTCATCCGGATGACCTATTGAGTGGTGTGGAACTGCCGGAATACTAACCTGCACATGTGGAGGTGTGCAACAATTAATCCATTATGCATGAACATCCTCCTGGGATGGCGAGGAGGAACTTGGCCAGAATACCAACATCGTATTGCGATGTCTCATCCACTGTACAGACGCATTCAGATGGAGTCAACAGGCGGGATACTGAATACTGAAAAGTTGGAACGTACTTGTGAATGCCGGGCATTTTTTGCCCTCTGATAAAAGCAGAGCAACAACAAAAGTATTTAGGTGATGAATGTATCTTATTATGGTTGTTTTACAGGCAGCCCATCGCCAACAGCTTTAAGATGTGCTTGTTTACTGTGTAGCGGGGGATCGTTTTCTAGAGGTGATGCTAGGAGAAGGGAGGACCATAATCTGAATTTAACAAAGAAATCTCTTTAAAGCATAATTCAAGCTAATCCAAACAGACTAGTTAAGCTGGACATGAGAAGAGCGTTTGCCCGCTATTGTCAAGCAAAGACCCCAGAGATCAAACAAAGATGATATTGATCGACATTAGTGTATAGCAGTGCTAAATAAAGAGCAGCGATGTTCACGCAACCGATCAGATATGACCTTTAGAAACAAACAAGAATAGCTGAAAGAATGGTGACAGACTAACACGTAAACATAAACTGGGCGACGATTTAGTCTGTGGCAGAATCCCTCTCAGGCCGTCAGTTCTGTATTCTCTCAATTACGTCGCTCTGGAATCGTCAGACCACGTAACCAGCCCATATTCAAAGAGACAGTAACATTTATCTAGCGGATAAAGTAGTTAGAACAACGTTCACCACCCATAAGGGACAGATGCTAATTGGATAGATACACTTTTGAAATCATCAAGAATGTAGCGGCGTCACGCAGAATGATTTTTTCATAAATATATATTGCAAATATGGCAAATAAAGATAAAATGGATAGATAAAACAAATCTCTAATTTATATCCAGTCCACTGGAAGCAGCCAGGACGAGAATCAATGACAAATCATTTCATTCCTTGGGTCCTTCGGTTATCTTATTTGATTGATCTTCTTGATTCAGGTTAATAAAGTCAGCTAATCTTGCAAACACACCTGAGTTAATGTTAAAATCATCTATTTTACATCAACTCACGAGTTGACTCGGAGTAAGCAACTACCAGCCTGATAATTAGCCTAGCCTGGAGTGGGCTAGTTTATTAGCAAACATTGCTACAATAGCTTGGTTTTGACTATGTTCAGTTTGCTTTAAGGAACCATATTAAATGAAAAATAGAAAAAAATATCATCCTGGTTTATTTGATGAGCTTTCTTTATTGTTTTAGCTTCAGATGGGAAATAGTTATTCTCGCAAAATGCTTGATAAAATAAGATATAACTTATTGCGCTTTATAAACGTCAGCAGGTCACTGAAGTCTCCATCTGACCAGCCTCCAGGACTGACAGCCCATTTATATTCTGCCACAAGCAGTTTGTGAATTTAATGTATTTATACGTTTCATACTTTTTCAGTTGTGCATAATACAGGAAATAAACCCCTTTTACGTGTTTCTGCTTTTGAACAGCTGTGTTTGCCATCCTCCAGAGGAAACTGTCATGCATTCCCTCATTACAACAATTTCCATTTTGGTTTAAAAACCATAAATTGTCTCACAAAATTTATGTTTTATTTAGTTTTTCTGTTTTGTTTTTTTTTCGTTTTGCTGTTGATTGTGCAGATGCCTCATGCAAAAAAATGTATCATTCTGCTACTGCATGCTTTTTCAGAGGATAGAATACAGAACAAATGTATACAAATAATAGTTTGTAATGTGAAACGCATCTAAGAAGACGTATACAGATGAGCTGTGACGACACATGTTGACATGATTGTATCAAATAATGGTAGCCAAGAAAATGTTTGCTGTATTTTTTTGTTTTTGCTTCCAGCTGAAGATAATCTTAAAATGACAATAACAAGCAAAAAAATGTAAGTAACATCTGAATATAGCATATATATGTAAATATATTATATATATGCTCCTGGTTCCTCATACAGGAGTGGTGTGGAATATTTATTTCAAACGCCTTGAGAAGCTGCATGCATATTTTCTAAAATCTACTTTGGTTTTTGGGGGGGGGGGGTTTGTGCAAACTTGTGGAAATGCACAGGGACACGCCACAAATAAATTCAAATCACCACATGTTATTTTTGTGAAGGTACGATTGTACACAGAGGGAAACGAGCTTTCACTTGAACAAAGTTGACTTCTTTCTTTTGTGCTCCTGCAGTGCTATTGCCTGTAGGTGCACCATGTTTCAGGGGAGCCGAGGGGCATCATTAAAAAGTTGAGAATTATCTATGGATCCCAGTGAAAACAGTCTCCAGTTCATTTAGTTCTTCACAGCATATCTGGACATGTTTAACCTATTCCACCGAGCACCAAGCGGAATCCGTGGGGTGTCTAAAAATTAACTTCAAAGAAGAGGGCTTTAAAAAGAGACAGTGTTATTTATTAAAAAAAAGAAAAAAAAAGTGCAGTGCGGGTTGGGGAGCAGGTTCGTGCGAGTCACATGAAATGGACTGAGTTCCCCTGCAGGGAAAGGTTATTAAGACTTCCTTAAATGTGTTACAATAGCTCACTAGAACCAAAGCTGTGTACAAAAAAAGACAAAACCAAACTGACTTTAAAGTACTATAATTAAAGGGAAATGTTCGACCGTACGATTCCTTTAAAATGGATCTTCAGCTTGTCATAAAACCCTCCACTTGATTTAAAACTCCTTTCATGGGGAGTCGAGGCAGAAAAAAAAAAGAAGACGCAAACCCTGCAATTAATCTCACTGTAACTGTCCGATGAATTATGCTGACGCCAGAGGTGGTTTTTTATTTCGCCGTGCTACTCAAAGCAGCTCCATGATGACGATGCTTGAAAAAAATAAATGCCCATTTGCTTCGCCCAGAAAAGCACTTAAACCCACCAACAATGACAGCAGTGGCAGATTTACCAATTAAAGTCAAAACGAGGGCTTTTTCATTTTCAGAGATGAGTAGAAAAAAACAGTTCGCTGCTCATTTTTTGCCATTGGTATGCTAGCTCGCTGAAAATGTTGAAAACACAGTCCTGCTGACACTTTAGTGTCTGAACGCCTAAACGCCTACGTGACCCTATCTCTAACCCTAAGCTGGCGTTCAGTTCGTTGTTATGGTATTTTAGCGTGAAGAAATAATCATTAGGTCCATTGGGTCTTCTTTCTCGTTCTAAAGACTATGGGGATATAAAGTTTGGAAATGATCCATGAAACAATTTTTGAGTTTTGTCTGTAAAACGTAAAAAAAAAAAAAATCGCCCTAGTGAGTACGATATGAACTTTTCGAGAAATGTTGATACATACAAGAAGGTCTCCTTGAGTTGATTCATATGCACTGAATTTGGACTAAATGTGACCGATGTTTGGCATTAGGTTTGGTTTCCTGTATATACCAGATGCCTGCATGTACGGGATTGTCCTCAAAGCCAGAGGCTAAAGCTACGTGATCTGAATGTCACCCATAACCAGACAGAACAAAGGACGGAGTTGTGATGAAACACGTAAGCAAGATCAGTCTCCTCGAGTCAATACATTTGCATCAAATTTGGAGTAAATCGGATCAATGATTGAGAAGTTATGGTCTAAAACTTTTGGCCTCCCCCTAGTTTGAGTATCTCAAATGTAAAAAATAAGCAGAATTTCAATTAAAAAGAAAAGTATTTGTACGTAACTAAATTAATACAAACGTATCAATATATATAGTCACTATAGTAGATTGCTTCTATCCCAATCTCCCTGAGGAGTCTGGGACTCTTTGATAGAGTAATTATCAAATACCCTATATATAGTAATAAATACGAGTTTTTACTTCATTCTGTCTCTCCTGATACAAATATAGCAGAATCAAGAACAACCTTTGACATAGTAGGTACACGCCAAAGTCGATGTGTCTGTCGTGAAAGAGAAAATTATTGTACCCCAGAATAATATGCTCTCTGGGACTGAAGGAAAGTTTATTTTTCTACTGTAGGTTCTGACGAGTTGGACTTTGTAACGTTTGCATCAGAGCAGACAAAACACGGACGTCAATCATTTTATTTGACTTTAGCCTTTGTGGCGCAGGTTTTTGACAGGCTAAAGCCGGACTTCTCCATCAACTTTTCCATCCTCAGGGACTTCAACATTTGAAGAAACCCAAAGCGTGCACCAAGTTATCATTACTATGTAATGACTAGTTAATTACTGTTGGCGTTGAACAAATGGTCCATTCAGATATACAATTATAGTATGTGACCTGACTACAACTCAATTTTTCTTGAAAATGAATACAATATGTTTTTCTCGCCGTTAATAACATATTCAGCAGAAACATATATAAGAGGGGACGCCCTCAGCTTATCTCACAAAGGTGACAAAACATGAGGTCGACGGGGCGGATTGCAGCAGCTGAATGTATAGGTGCTTTCTGAGCGACACAGACTTGCAAAAAACACTCATTACTATACATTGAATTGAATTCAAGAGTTCAAATACGCCTTTTTACTCTCCTATTATCCCAACGGCGTTTTACAGAGATTGCACTTTCACACAAACAACTTGTGTTCTCGTACGAGGCAGACAAAGAACAGCATTCAATCAGATTCAGAGTCTCTCGCTGAATGCTTCAGGTAGTTTTTTTTCTTTTTGTCCTTTCACTTGATTGTGTACTTATGTGTGCGTCTTCAATTTCCGGACAGGCAGGTGGGCATCCATCCCTACAGGAGGGCGGGAAAGAGGCTAGCGTGAGGGTGGATGAGGGTTGTACTGCTGAGCCACAGAGAGGAATAATTGTTTGCCCCTGCCGTGTCAGCTGTGACAGTAGAGAGGCCAAAACAGCTGCGCTCTACCCATCCTCACCTCACCTCCCTCTCCCGCCATCCATCCTCCCCTTTCCTTCCCTCAAACATCAAGGAAAGTCTGTGGCACTGGCTCGGCTGCATTGGCCAGTTGGCTGCAGCACGCCGCTATTAGGGCCATGGATGCTTTAATACTGTATGAACGTCCCACAGTGACGCTGGAGAGCCACCGACTTTGTTCTTTCGTTTCGCTCTCGTCAACTCGCTCGCCGGCAAACGCCGGAGACCCTCTTTCTCTGTAAATCAGAGATTGCGGCCGGCGCCAGAGATTGTTAAAAAAGCCACTCGCCGGCTTTGCAGCATGTGCGGACAGGAGTGACAGGATTGCAGGTGAAACCTGCGGTGAAAATGTTTCCCTGAAGCCGTCTCATATCTGCACAAAAACAGGGATCATGTGACTCAAACGAGTCCAGCCTCAAAATGGATAGTCACCTGTGGAATCCTGTGTGTGGGTGCAACTTTGAAGAAGTTGCACTTTCTTCACTAAAGATGTGAAAGTTTGTTTAATGTGGTTCACGTTGTTCTGGGGTCTCAGCCTGAGGGAGGAGACGGAGGTCACTTCAGTGCAGCATGAGAGACCCGGTGCTTCGCTGAGGGTGACGCCAGGCCACTTGGCCAGTCGGGCACCTGCTGTGAAGATGAGAACGCACCTGGGGTTTGACTCTGGTGTGTGTGAGTGAGTTTGTGTGTGTGTGTGTGTGTGTGAGAGCGTGTTCTTTTTATAGCGACACAGATAGCCGTCTCTATAACTTGACTGAATGCTTCCTTGTCACTGGGATGATTGAGATGCAGAAATTAATTCGATTTATTTATTAAATTAAGACCACTTTACATAAAAGGATGCATTACAAGCAAAAAATATTAAGTTGGTAAGCTTGTTATTTAGAAAAGTTCGAAAAGGGGCGGAGGGGTTTAACGGGGTGAAGCGTTGACTTTGCAAAAAAAAAGCAGTGGCTGTGAATTTAATTTGGTATTTTGTGATTTTATTTTAATGAAACTACCAGCTTTAGACAAACCTAGAACAGATCCAGAAGCCTATTTCTGTGGGAAAGCGTACAATTCTTAGAATTATATTTTCATCACATCCATATTAATTAAAAAAGGTTTCTTCATTTGGACATTTCTATAAAATAAACCCGGAATCCTTGACTGTGTCACTATAAGCTGATAGCCTTTTTTATCAAACGTTATATAGTAAGCGTATATATATGTATATGTGTTTTTAATTCTATGCGTGATACATCTAACGAGCAGCTTGCGTGGCTTCAACAATAAATTACATTAAAATGGGTTCCCTTGACTCATTTGCATGAGAAACCCTCACATTTATTTCTGCTACCGTAAATAAGATGAATCTTGTGTCTAGTGAATATTGCGCTATATTACAAATTAAAAGTGTTTTACAATCATCATATGTGATACGTGAGTCCCGTATAAATTTACCTTTCAGAAACTCTATTAATTTACTCTCACAGCTGACGGAAAATTGAGCTATTTCTGTCAGGGGGAATGCCATAACAATATGAACAGCCTCCATCTGTCACATCTCAATCTATTTGCAATTCTAAATAGAAAAAAAAGGTTTTCACCCACTTTTTGTATGAAGCAGTTTGTGAAAATAAACTCATTTGCATGTTATTCGTCGGCATTGTTAAAAGCTGTCAAAGTCGGATTCGTCATTAGTGAGATTATTGGTTGTAATGGAGCAGAATCATCCTTCTGTTTTCCCCTGTCGCTGCAGCTTTGTCATTACGCCCGTGACACGGCATCCAAACGTCATTATTCAAAGTAAAATTCAGGGGCAAAGTGATTTATTTACTGAATAAAAAGAAATGCTTTGTATCAACTGTGCCTGTGTGTCTGATAGAATCGTAACACTTGTAGCTCTCATAAACACTGAAGCGCTACACATGTCGACTCTCTCAGCGATGAAAGTTGATCAAATACGTGGAACTGAGACCAACGAGCAGCGCTCTTACGATTTTTGGCCCAGGTAGGATTTTCTAACCGAATTTGTTTGCGATGAAATAATAAATACATTTAATAGAGACGTACTAGAAAAATCATGTTATTTGCATAACTGAATGAAAAGTTATGTCGGAAAAAATTCTTTAAAAAAAAGAGAACGCTCCCCCTACTGAGTAAAATATGAACTATTACAGTAAAACATGACATACACGATAAATCTCCTTGAGTGGATTCATATGCACCACATTTGGACTAAATTGGACCAACGGTTGAAGAAACTATGGCCCACAAACTTTTGGACATAAAGGTCCCATTTGTAATTATTTAAAATTATAATTACTTTTCAAAAGTTTTTCCAGTATATTCAACCCCTAACCCTAGCCCTTAAAAGTATAGAGTAATAAATACTTTTCTAATATTTTTGCAGTATATTCAACCTACTTTTGTGGGACCGACTACACAGAATTGAGTTAAGTAGATGTCTGTTATTTCTGTTCAGCGCAGTAAATACCTTCATTGCTGTGTCTTTTTAAATCAATTCAAACTAAAACACTGCCATTATTCAACAATAATCAAAAATATGATTAGACAATTGTATTATTATTACATTTGTGGGTACGCTTGACAGAACTAAGTCAAGTTAAAGTGATTTATTTCTTCTTCTTCTATTTACGAGTGTAGCGATATCTGCATGGCGGTTATTTCTGTCACATGATGAAGACAGCGTGTGCTGAGGGCATCAGGAAGGCAGGTTCCGCCTCAAAGATGTTCAAAAACGAGCATCAGCAGGAAGAACGGCGTTTATTCAAAGTCCTTGTTCTCCTCTGACTGAGGAAGACTGGGAAGATTGGAGATGAGAGAATCTTCCTGTCAAATCTTCTCTGACAATTCTGGCGATGATCGATGGTGAGGTGTAAGCTTAGCAACAGAGAAGACGGCAACTATGGGCAAGAAACAGAAAAGAAAAGACGTCTTCAAGGAACATTGCTCTTCTCAAAACCTGATCGCTTTCTTTTCTTGGCAAGTGTCAAAAATGTGTCAGAGTAATGGAGTTGCTCTACCCTTTCGTTAATTAAATTCAAACACCTACATAATTAAGCAGCTACTTTAATGAAATCTCTCAGGCTCAGAGAGGTGGAGACGGAGAAGAGACAGAATCTATTCAGCGATAATGAGGGCGCAAATTCAAATGCACAGGAAAAACTCTACAGCTTTAAAATACCAGATTTCAATTTTACCTGAGAATGGAGATGAAGGGTTCCCACCGCTTTTACAAAGTCAGACTATATAACTGCTGTGAGAGTCAGTATTTCAGAAACAAATACGGTGGAAACCGGGCCTACATTGTCTGCAACAGCAAGAGTATAACCCCAAAAAGTCCCCTATCCCCTGTGTTGTACAAATTAAATGTGATGTTTGAAATCACTGTTTCGTCGCATGAAGCTCCATTTAATGAGTAAAATATGAAAATATACAAGACAAATCTCTTCCAGTCGAGTCGTACAGCATATTTACTAAAGGAATCTGAGTCATTGTCGTTGTTCAAGTCTCACCGTAAAACCTGCTTTTACCAAAAAAACTTTTCCGATTTTTACCTCATGTTGTTTATTAAAATGTTGTTTTTTTCCCCTACTGTTATGTTTAAATGTTTTAAATATCTTAATCCTTTTGTTTGTTTAGTTTTGAACTTGGTTTTGTAGCTTTTTTTCTGTTATGTTTTATCGTAAAGCACTTTGTAAAAATGTTTTGTGAGGTGCTACATCAATAAAGGTATTATATTATTATTATTAAATCAGACCAACGGTTTAGGAAGATACGTACATGTGTTTCTTTCAGAAAGAAAAGCTCCCCTTAGTCAGTGAAATTTGATCTTTATGTGTAAAATGTTATATATATATCAATATAGATCACATTAAGTTGATTTATATGCACCAAATCGGGACTAAAATCGGACCAATGGTTAGGAAGTTATCATCAATAGTTGCAAAATTAGAGCCGAGAAACATCTAGAAATAAAGCTCCCCCTAGTGACGGAAATAAACAACCAACCTTTCTAAAAGATTGATCTAGTTCTTCCTGAGGATACGGTCTGCGGGGCTATAAAATTTGAAAAGTGATCCACTGAATTGTTTTTGTGTTATTGCGTTAACACAAAGAATCTGTGGCGGCGGACGCGGTGGCGGACCTACATCCTTCTCATGATGCGGCTTGCACTTTAATTCTTGCTTTGAAAGAGACTTCTGTCATGAGTGTTTACATCTGAGTTTAATTGGGCCTGAATGTAAAACAGACTTGATTCCTTTTTTTGGGAAAAATCCAGTCCATGGCGGCTGGTGCAGTCAGGTTCCATTTTTCATCGCAAGGCAAAATAATTTCCGAGCTCCTGCCGCCATCACGGGGCTGCGTAGCATCCCGATACACATTTGTGACTGTTGTCAACTGCCATGATTAAAAAAAAAAAAAAAAAAAAAAATGAAAAAGACAAGCTGCATTGTGGGTTATCGTTGCATTTCCATATGCTTGTGCTTGCAGATCTTCAAAAAAAAAAAAAAAAATCCAGAGGCTTTGCTGTTATCGCTGACTAGAAGATACTTGAGCTCTGTCATTACTTACAGTTTAATGTATAATACACTGGGTCGGGCAGATGTGGAGGAGGATAGAAAAACACAAAGACAGAGCAGTGGGGGAAAAATGTATAACCTTGCATATTTTTCTCCTCTCCCCATTTTCAGCTGAGCCCCGCATGCCTGATTGCACCCTCCCTGTCGCACACATTCCTAATCCTAGGAGGGGATTGTCAAGAGATGTATGCATAATGAAGGTGAATATTTCTGCTTACATAAGTAGGCCGGCTGATGTGAATTGTAGCAGTGAGTTGCGGTTAGTGCAGGAATACAAAACTAAAGTGTTGTTTGATTATTAAACATAAGCAGGGATAGAGGGATGTAGGAAATAGTACCTACCGAGCTGTGAGGGGATTCAAAGGATTATAGAGCTGACCGCCCGTTCAGCATAGAACTTCGGGTTAAGCTAACAGTGCATGATTGATGATGTATTTAAACAATGGCTTCCTCGCAGTCCTCCACTGTAAGTTCTCTCATGAATGTCTTCACTACTAATGAAGAGGGAGGGATGGGGTGAAGAGTTTGTGTGGAAGAGGTTGGGCCCTCCACCCCCAAAGGCTGCAATCTTAACAGGAAGACACTTTGGAGTCAGTGCGAATGAAAGGGAGGTCAAACGGTGGAGACAGGGTTCCTCAGAGGAAGGTTCCGAGGAGAAATGTGGGCAAGAGGAATCTCAGGAGGGATAAACCTGAGATATGAATGACCTGTGACCCGGCACACAAGGTTTCCATTTCAGCAGCGGAGAGATGATGTGAAGCAACACATCCAGAAAGTGCAAGAGAGCATCTCAATCAGTGGAGACAGGGAGAAGAAGAAAAGATATCCGTTTAATGCCAGAAATGAAAGTCATTGATGCTTAGTCTCTACAGTGAGAAAGTGAATAAAGGGCAGATAATCACCGAACGGAGTTCACCTACACATCGCTATAACTGGTGGTGGTGGCTGATGACTCAGTAGAGACTGATGAAATAATGTACTTGGTGAAGATGCAATAGGGCAGCGTGAAGAAAAGAACGGTAACCAAAATAACAGCATTATGAGAGGCTAACAATGGCGGTGAATGTCGGAGCAGGAATTTAAGATTGAGCATGTGTGAGAAATAAGAATGACAGGATGGGCGGGTTTAGCCTATATCACTGAAATCCGCTCAATATCCCAGCAATTCCCCATTAAATCTGATGATTTGTCTGAAAAACACTATTTTATATCACAAAGTTCCCCCTAGTGAGTAAAATATTAACTATTAGAATAAATCATCATATATCAAAGACAGACCTGCTTGAGTCGATTCATATGCCGCAAATTTGGACTAAATTGGACCAATAGTCAGAAAGCCATGTCACAAAAAGTGTTTTTTCATGGCGGAAAAACACAGCGAGCCTAAACCAAAATCAATAAAGTTCTCACATTAATGTTTATGGGTGTTATACATTTTGAAAATGTTCCATGAAACACTTTTGGAGTTATCATTCTCTAATACAAAGAATCTGCGGCGGCGGCAATGTCGATTCAATAACATCCGCGGCTTGTCAAAAGTGTGCAAATGGATAGTCTTACTGGCTGAACTGAGCTTCACTACAGTAAGTTTCAGTAATAGACTTAAAAGAATCTTGCAAGTGCTTTGAATACCGCTTGGAATAGCGCTTAAGTTGCAATGTGAAATCTTTAATCGAGACAAAACAAGCGGATGATGAAACAATTTTGGTTTTGCATGTGTAGCGCATGTTACTCGATTTCTTGTTTATTAACATTTCCATTAGACAAACTGTGAACTTTGGAGCCGGATAAGCTTGAAGTTGGCGGAGTGAGACACGCTTCAGATTTATTATTCTTCTTCATCAATCATGTTGACATTTTGGCACGTGCATTTGATTCTTTTCCGCGCCGCAATTATTGATAAATAGATGAGAGAGACCTTTGTGGAAGTGGTATCTGCTCCGCCACTCATTAGACCTGGGAGGAGTGACAAAGAGGTGCAATTCCACGATTCCTGTTTCATCAGCGAGGTTCCCCAGCAGCATACGAGCAGATGTCATTACGTCCCACCGGTCTGCACAGCTGTGGCTTTTATAGCTCCCTTAACACCGGTTTATCCCGTGTACCAGTAAACTATGATGGTAGACTCATCTCAGGCATCATTATTATACATTAGAAAGATGATCAATGATTAATCTGCAGAGCTCACATTGAAACGCACTTAAAGAAGCGGTTAGCACTCTCAGGAAGAAATTAGATTACTATCTTGGACGCGATGTTTCCTTTGGCTGACATTTTACAGGAACCTCTGCAAAATAGTAATACCATCAAGTAAACAAACCTCCTATCTGGACGGTCGTTCCACCAGCGGCTCTTGAATAGCCTGAGGACACCTTGTCTGAGGCATGGATGAGGCTCAACAGCTACATCAACAACTCACTACACTCTTCCCTCTGATATCAGTATGTAAGCATTGATATGTTTTCATGAATTACTAGGTTATAAGTCGTTTTCGTTACAGTGGAAATCAGTGGATGATAATTCGTTCCTCTCCTGACACAGGAGGCTTTTAGCATTGCTCCTCACTGTTCAACCACTTCTTCTTCTTCTTCTTCTTTGAGCTGTTTCCTTTAGGGGTCGGCCTTTCCCTTCTCTCCTGCTGCTTCTCGTCTGTCACAGATAACTCCTTACACTCCTCTCATAAAGACTTATAGTCATTGGGTGGACTCTAAGTCTTTATATTAAAACAAGTAATGGTGATGTTTTGGTGTCCATGCTTCTGCTCCTGAACGCATCTGGGCAACGGATGGATCCAGGTATATCAGTAGCTTTATATACTGGAAGTGCCAATCAGGCTGTACCAAGAGCCTTCCACCTCAGAGGGAGGCTGGATTTATTTAATTTAGTTATGCTGTGTTATGCATTTTAATAAGTTTGCCTACTTTTGAAAATGATTAGTGGAATGATTCTGAATTATTTTTTGTTCTGTGTTTCTTTTAGTATTAAATTATTGTATTAATTTGCTCTCTTTTGATTTAATTTGGCCAAATCAGTCTCGTTAATACCCCCATTATTTGTTGATTGTGAGTTCTGCTCAGTAGTTTTGCTGAATTTTGATGTTTGGATACAGAACTTAACTGGTTAGTTTGTAATTCTTTTTCTTATTTTCAGAGGGGAAAAAGCCATTTCTTAAATATACCCCTGTGACTCCTCGTTCCTATCAGGTCAGCCCCCCACAGGTATACTGATCCCAAAAAACGGTAGGGTTGTGATTTAGGATGGAGATGCGATGGCAAAAACTTTATATATCAACGTAGATCTCCAAGTTAAGGGTCATCTGAAGCAGTGTTGGTCAATGATGATGAAAACACCATGAGTGGGCTTTCGTTGCACACTAGGAATTTCTTTTGGCATTTTTAAGATCATGTGGCTAATGGAGTCATTCAAGATGTTCATTCAAAAAAGCTGAGAATCTTAACTCAATGCATTTTGAAATAATCTTTTTTGGGATTTTTTAAGCAGATTTTCTCCTTTCAACATCTTAAGTAGATCAACTATGTGATGCTTCAGATGCTAGAACGTACATGTTTCACCGTTTTCCCCACAGGCATTATATCGGAATGTTCGGGTTATGATATAATTTCCTATTATAGTCAAGGAGTGTTTTAAGGTGATACTTGAAGGAGTGTAAACGGAGGCTACATGCATGTTGCCTTTAGCAGTCTGTAACAAGAGTAAAATAAGTCCCTATGCAATAAATTACAATTGCATTCAATTATAATCTGTTTAACTTTTGAATTAATATTATCGCATTCATTTGGCGAATGTGACGAGTGTGGTTTCATTAATTCATTTAGCTACTCAAAAGGAAAAAAAATAAACGCTTTGAATGCGGCAGGTGTTTCATTCCGGTATGAAGTCATTGATTGCTTTGCTTTAGTGAATATAAATGACACAGATACGACTAAATAAAATGATCTCAATGCAGAAAACTGAAAAACCATCAAACATCTATTATGATAATGGCCTTAAGAAAAACATTTATTCACTGACCTCCAGCGAAAACGAGCCAGCAGCACATTAAAAGCTATTTAATACAGGAGCTGTCCTGATGAGCAAGTACTGGAAAATGTCTAGCTGTGTTGTATTCTCTGTTTTATAACAAAGACCTACATTTAGAACATACTGTATCCATTAATTTGTGTCAATAAGCCTCGTGTTTCCTCAATGAGGATCTTCCTTTAGCACGATTCTTCACCCATGTCTCTAATAAGTGAAATGAAATGTCCTTCATTGACTTGATCGATTTTTCCGGTAACATGAGGATTTTGCAGATATTCTGTATAGTTTGGATAAAAAAAAATTAAGGAACACCCATCTCGAATAAATACATAATTATGTGCAGAGCACCATATGCTATGCTTAATGTACCGGAATTTCAGGACCTTGGACAGCGCTCAAACTGCATTTTATTATATAAATTGCATCAGGATTAAATCAGATTTACTGTTGCAGGAATGCATTTTAATCAGTAAGTCCACTATTTTATTAATAATTGTCCCAGGTATTTTGTTTTGCCTCTAGCTTCTGAGCTGCACAGAAGTTAGAAAGATTTACAGGCTATGTCAAATTAAGATAAGTAAAATATGACCACAGGTCAAAAGATGAGTTTATGGTTGTGCTACTAAAGCTCAGAGGACGTGTGAATGAAGCATTGCAGCTCACACGATGACTTTGTAAAACCATTAATACATTTGTTCAAAATTAAAAAAAGAAGATTATAAATAGAGAATCTTCATACAGGACTCAGTCGTCACTGAAAAACTCAGTCATGGATGGATCATACCCTCTGAATGTCAGCAAAATGACATGAAATTTCTTTACAACCATTATGAGATGCACAGCTTTAGCATCCTTACAAGCCAAAAATGTTATATTTCATTCAATTCTGTCCATCGGCTTGTGTGAGTGGACCTCACCCCATTAGGTATGCACATAACTATGTAAGAGCAGACAAGGGTAAGCCTTTACGCCCCCTTTGGAATAGGTATAAAAAACAGCCATGAATGTTGAAAACAGCAAGGAGAAATGGGGTGCAAGGAAAAGGCCAAAAAATACTGATCGATATTATTGGTTAAGTATTAAGAATACATAATGTGTCGGAGGCGAGGTTGAAGAGTTGCATTGGTATGCAGGGGCTGAAGGGGTCTCGTCAGCCCTTCTCCGAGGGCACACTTCCCTCCAGGTGCCCTGTGCCACCTCAAGGCGGTAAGCTGTTAATTGTGTCAGAAATTAAGAAATGGGGAGGCTTATGTGCATACATATGAAGCGACGCGCGTGCCTCAGCTAACTATGCATGAGCCTCACAATTAGAATTCATTACTTGACAAAAGTTTTTGCTTGGTCGATTTTTTGTTCAGAGCCCTTAAAGTTTTTCTTTCTTGTGAAGAATTGGTGAAGAAGAGTAATGCCTGCACGGGAAAATATGTGGGCATTCAATAGAAGACTGCAGCCAGCCACTGGTTATCTCAGCTCAGCTTTAAGATAGCAAACAATGGGAAACAGGAAAGTATCTTTGCTCAGTGCTCCTCAAAAGTACACTGACAAACATGTAATTAATTAGTTTCTTACCCAACTTAGTCTAACTGTGTCCCACTGAGTTCAAACTCTGGGCTAATCTAACAAGCTGTGTCCTGTAGTCTTATATCTAATGCACAGAAGTGAGAGTGTTGATTGTCTTGTATGATTGCACACCAAAATAAAGCTGCATAAAAACCGCTCCATAAATGTAATTGCAATTGCTAATTTATCCCCAGCTCTCACTGTTAACTGCCGAGTGACCATAGCGCCGATGCAACCTGGAATTCTTCCAATATCATTACCATCAGGAGACACAAGGAATGAAGTACAGATAATATTTATTATAACAGACGATAAGATATAGGCTCTACATTTTGTAATTGAGGGGCGTCTGCCCTGAGTAGCAGCACGATGTACCCCCGCATGGAGTCCAGACACTGGTTGTGGTTGTGGCTGATGACTCTGTGGAGGTTGATGAAATGGTGAAGATGGTAAAGATGGTGACACTGAATGGCGAAGATGCGTAACAGCATTATGAACGTACAAGAAGCAGTGGAAGAATCATATTGAAAAAGACAGAAAACGATGATAGGCTAATAATGTAAGTGTGACGCTGTGCAATTGGATTGATGACAATGACAGCAGAAGTTGTGAGTTAGCATGTGTGAGAATGTAGATTGGTTTGTTGTTAGTTTGAAAAGTCTTCCTGACTGAACTTCCTCTATGGCGTTATTTGCGAAGTAGGCTATCTTTAGATTTTAAAACCCACTCAGCCTTCAATTGCATGGCAAAAACTTTGGAGGCAAGCATTAAAGTCACTTTTTATCAGTACTAAGAAGCAGGTTGATTGGATAGGGTACCTGCTGAAATAATGGTTTTGGCCTTCATATCACTGAAAGTACTTCAAAATACTCTCCAATCCCTCTTTGTGTATATTTCAAGTTGGAAATCCTAATATTATTGAGGTAAAAACCCGTTACTGGCTTTACATCAGCCAAATCCATTTGTTTTTTCTGTAGTCACAGGGGGCTTTAAGGGGGTTCGACCAATTTCTCAGCTGTTATCGGGAGAGAGGTGGGTTACCTCTGTTGGTTGATGACTTTTAAGCGTGTGCATTCTTATGTAGATGATCCGTACCTAATAATCTAACTAGGCCCGCGGTCATCCTCCCCGCAAGGTTATATCCCCGAATGATCCCTATACTCTGCGTTGTACAAACAATTCCCCTTATAGAACTCCTAAAATTAGATGTGAAATTACGTCTATGTTTAATAACAATAAGCTCCCTTAGTGAGTAAAATATGAAGTATTAGACAAAAATGTGATATATACACGATAAATCTGCTCGAGTCAATTCAGATGCACTAAATCTGGACTGAATGGTTAGGACTTTATGTTTGAAAAACAATTTTTTCCTAAAAGAAGTTCCCCATAGTGAGTAAAATTTAAATTATTTACAACGTGCAATAGATAGATCTCCTCGAGTCGATTCATATACATATTCATTATGACACAACAACTTTCAAGGTCAAAGTCAATGTAAACTTTGGAGAAGATAAAGTCACAAATATCCAACTAACCGTTCCCAAATCAATCCAGTTCTTGCTCGCTCTAGGGTCAATGTGGGTATAAAGTTTGAAAATGATCCATGACATAGTGATGGAGTGTTTACTTTGCAGATTGGTAGATTGTAATGTCACCTGGGGTAAATATCACAGCCAAGGGTTGCATCATGTGCACAAAAACTCTTATTGTGGATATTTAAGCAGCATTTCGAAACAAGATCTCGTCTAAAAAAAAATCCATTCGGCTCACTTAGGGTACTTTGGCTATCGACGTGTCAGATGAGAGTCGGCCTGGTCATACCGTCACTGAAACCTTGTAGAATGATATGAACTTTGCGGTATTTCTATCTAATTTGGAACCGATGGTGCAATAATGATGTTATGGTCTAGCTGTTTTTAGAAAAAGAGGGGATAAGTTATGCAAATGTCTCACACAGACTGGCTGAGAATGAACTGGATTGGGTCTTACCTTTCCATAGAAACCAAAGATGATGCATGTACAGCAAACGACCGTGGAGATATTCTCCATCTATTTTGGGAATGAAGTTCAGGTGAGGCTCAACGTGGAATATCTCTTTAGTTTAGCAGGATAACAAATGGAAGGAGCAATTGCTTCGTCGTGAATAAAGCAAATTGTGTACTCCAGTCATACTACCCATGTCGGTTTTTAAATCCCCCCCCCCACGTATACCTGCCTAAGTGGCTGATGCATTCATGTGAAGCGTTTTTCTCTTCAGCTGACTGGGGCTGGAACACGCCTCCTCCAGACACCTGAAGGACAGGAAAGGAAGCGACGCTTGTTAGCGTGTGTGTTTTCCTGGATTCTGCTGGGACTCACCGGGAGGTGTGGTTAGATTATAGCTTTGTCGGAAAATTAATGTTTGGGTTTGAGATTTAATTAGAGCGTTGGAGGTGTGGACAAAGTTTTTGCCGATGAGTGACAGGCGGAGGTAACCAGCAGGAGGCTTATCTTTGAATCCGTCTTTCAATTCTACTATTATTATACTGATCATGATCCCACATCACGCCAAACGTGGTTATCCTATTTTTCTTACCAATGCCTACACTAATATGGGATTTTTTTGGAAAGAAAAAAAAAAATGTATTCAACCTGATTGGTGCTTTTAACATAAAAGTTAATGAGATTATGTGATCTTTAAATTTAATTAAACTTTATAGCTTACTTTTCCTTTATCTAAGCTTCCTGGGTTCCCCTAACACTCTGTAACCGACCGTGTGACATTCCTAAAAAAAAATTTGGAATAACTGATACGGACTTATTCTTGCAACAAATCAAGCAATTAAGTGAACTAGAAGTGTCTAAATCGTGAACATGAACTATCAACAAGTGATTTAATATCAGAGAAAGAAAGCCTCAGAAACATCAAATCAAAGCCCTTGTTTGAAATACTATGAAAGGGAAATGGACAATAGGAATGCAATAAAAAAAAAGAAAAGAAAAGGGATCATATGAGTGCTCTAGGCAAAAGAAGCTCATAAAGAGCGAGCAGTGATTTAAAATGTGGGCCAGTGTGTTTTTTTTCTGAGGTAATGAGAGCTGTAATATAGCTGATGAAATCAAGACCCCCATGGGCTGGAATTCAGAAAGAGAAGGCATAAAAGTCCTTTGATTGAAACGCCAGTGGCTTTTCTCATAATGCAATAACCTAAAATGCCTCTGAAATGAGGTTCATTACATCGTTTTCTATAAGAAGCCTCACCTAAGCTGAAACAAGATGCCGTTAAAAATAAAGAATCACGCTTTCTCTTAAACTCGGAGTTCAACCTGTTGGACCTGCGTGCATTCCTACTATTTATTTCCCCGACATAAATAAATTTGTCGGGGAAATCTTGTATTGATTATATTTTACTTGTAAAGTTCATATTCTACCCAGTAGGGTGACTTTTTGTAACTTCTTAACCTTTGATCCCATTTAGTTCAGATTTGATACGTATGAATTGAATCCAGGAAGATCTATAATCATCATGTTTCATTCTAACAGTTTATATTTTACTCACCAGGGGTCGCTTTTTGTTATTTAATTTTTACAAAAAAATATATTGTGGACAAACTTCACGTTTAGTTTAAGTAGTTCAATCAGGAGGATTGCTTGTACAACGCAGGAGGATTGGGGACTTTTTGGGGATATAGTCTTGCCTTGTCGGGGAGGACAGCATAGGCTGAGTTTCTCCTGATGAAACCCAGATTGAGGAGGGGCCAGTCAGCGGCTGAGGCGGCGAGAGGATTGCCTTCCATCCCGCACACGGTGGCCCAACCGCTGCACTGATTTAGACGTGGAATGAGATGTTTTGTTGCTTATTATGCTCACATTACGCGGATTGCTAGATCTTCCCCACTGGGCACAGTGGGCTTAGTGCCGGAGAGAAGGAGAGGGAGAATTGGAAGAGGAGGAGGCGGGTAAACCTGGCAACAAACAGCTGCCTGGCAAAGTGACAGATTCTTGGGGTTTTACTTAGAGGCGGGGGGGAGGATTTGCGTATAGAGATGGAAAGAAATTGCAGTAATAAGGTTTTAATGTGCTTGGGCTTGCAAACATCTCCAGCCTCCCTTACATTGAGGGAAATAAGAACTCCAAACATGGCAATCTTCTCGGTTTGATTTAGCCTGTCCAGTGGCGGGAAGAAAACAATGACACTTGAAACAATCGGTGGCAAGTGAAACCTGGGTCTGGGATATTAATTGCAGCTCAAGCAACTGGAGTTCTGCAGACACACAGCTGTGATGTTTTATATTATGTTTGCTTGATTAATTCAGATGTTGAAACTCATTTTTTTATTATTTTTTTAATAACCCTATTGCTTTAATAGGAATTTTACACTTTGTTTTTTTTTCTTTCTTCAATTATCCTCCAAAGAGGATACTGCTGTGATTGGACTAGTTTGTGTTCCCCGAGGTAATTCTCCAATCAAAGGGTGCGATTGTGAGCTTATCTGGGGATAGTGAGTAGAAATGCAACCAAAGGGAGGAACTGAGAACTCCAAAATGCACACAGTCAGAGTCAAACCTTATTAACGGCGTTTCTAATGTCACTCAATCAGACTTGGACTTTGTCATGTCAGGATTTTTGCTCTGGAAAATATTCCTTTCTGTGACTCTGCAGGAAATTATACCCTTTCTGAGTGAGACTCAGATTATACCTGTGAGTCATGTCTAAAGCAATAGGCTTCACAGTTATGATATTTGATATTCCACAGAAAAAGTCCAGACACACTCAAAAAAATGATTAATTGCATTTTTCAAGTCTAAGTGCGTGCGTCTATTTGATTACATTTCATTGACTCAGCATAAATGGGTGTTATTATCAAAACAATAGAATTAAAACCTTTAAAAAATATGAAAGAGGCTTAAATATGTTCCTTTGTAGAAAAAGCAGGATTCAAGTGCTTCAAATTTGTGATATTGGTTTATAAATAATTTTATAAAATTACATTTTTATGAATATGGAATGTTTTTTAAACACATAAGGTATATTAGAACTATTAGATAAATATCATTTTTACCTGTTTCATTCATAATTCAACAACAGAAATGCATCACATTAAGTTTATTATTTTGGTTTATGTTCAAATGCATGGAAATTTTGCAGGTATTTAAAATAAATAAATCTTAAATATTAGGCTTAAATATTTTTTGAGTGCATTCTTCTTTATTTTACGATTATACCAATGTGGTGGTTATAAATGGCAGCCGCCGTCGAGGTTAAAATTTGTTTTGATTTTGTTTTTTTTACAAGAAATGGAAACTACAGCGTGTCACTGAAGGCACCACACATGTTCCATACCTACTCAAACTCACCTTTACTCTCTTAACATATGGCTTCAAGTTGAAGGCACTCATACCTGATAGTTCTAGAAAGCCCGTAAACAACAAAGTGCGGTCTTGTCGGTCTGTGCACACAGCTGACAAATGCGCTGGAGGGGAGATATGTGGCGTCTGACATTGAGTCTGCTGGTTAATTGGAAGCGGTGCAGGCGTGCTCGTAACTTACCTGAGAATGCCATCGAGGATGGGATTCTTCAAGGAGAGGAGGGAGGCCAGGCGTCATCGTGCCCTAATCGATGACTGCCATCTTTTACACCGCAGGAGGGCAGGAGCCCGTGGTGACCGTGAGACCGTGAGAGCAAAATCTCAGCTACTTGCGCACAAGGGAGCGAGATGGAGGGATGGTAAGAGGAGGCATGTTGAGACAGACAGACACCAGGGAGAGGGAGGCTACTGGAAAAATCGATGCTAATGACCCCTGAGTGCTGCTCCACACATGCTGATACACACCGGCGTGCACAGACCTATACACACAAATGCAAAGGGCACATTATGTAATTATGCAGGAGCAAAGACTCACAGCCACGCCTAGATCACTTTGTCTTTCTCACACAAGCTCATTGCCCAGATAGGAGCCATGTGAAAAATGAGTGGCATCCAATTAAAACACTGTTAAGGAAGCTGTGTTGATTACTGCCTCTGGAGTTCATCGATTACTGATAGACGCAGCTGTCTCGTTACTCTGCTAACTACATGGACCTATTTTCATTTTTCTTTTACATATTTGTCAATCTCTCCTACAGTCGTCGTAGCTAATAGTGCGACTGCGTCCAACACCCCCCCTACCAAGTAGCGGGCAATTAATCTTAATCATCAAAAATCAACATTTAGAACCTATAATTGAAGTAATCTTAATCATGCAAATTCATTCCATTGATGCTTCTTCCAGTGCGTGGTCGTACCAGATGTCCCTGAACACATCATGTTGAGTAAGTGCAAGAAGGTCAGCATGGGTGATATGAGTGTAAACACAGACCTGACGTAAGAGTCTCCGAAGAATACGTTGAACTTTAAAAGAGAACTCTTTCTGTCCTTCGCACACATCTTTGCCTCAGTCCGAACAAACAGTCTCAAATGTAAAGGAAGCAGAAAGTCAATCTCAGCGCCGAGATGTAACACCACAGTCTGTCATGTCATTTGCAATATAATGACACTGTCAACCATGAAGAGTGCATGGCTCACGACGAAGGGTCAAAGAGATTGTTCTGTGTAGCTCTTGCTTCAAGGAGCCTTTACAAATCCCACACAATTAATGAAAGAAAGCCCAGATACCATCATATAGTATATGATGAAGGTTATTGGTCCGGCAGCGTTGGTAAAACCCTCGACAAAAGACGTGGAGCTCAGCCAGAGAACATCCAGTTCTAGTTTGATTCCATCTCTCGGGCAGATACGATTGTTCGTACTTGTGTTACGTTCATAACATTTTACGTTATTTCACAAGTGTTGTGTCATGGCAAGTATTAGCATTAGTAGTCACATTAGCATGTTTATCTAGCATTAACTAAATTATCTGTGTTAGGCTCGCTGTCCAACGTCGGTTCACACTAATTATTACCATTAAAAAAATCAAAGTGACATTTTCTCATGTTGATTTAACGGAATGTTTGTGGTATTTACTTCCTTTTTTTCTTTCGTTTTTTGGGGTCTTTTATTTCTACAATGTACTCAACTCTTTGAATATCTCAAGATAACTACAGAGTTCCATTTTGATACCTATCTTCTTTTCAATTTTCATAAATGATCTGGGCAAAGATGTAAAAGAAAGAAAACACATTTCTATGCTGATGACACAATGATATACATTAATGCTCCAACCGTAGCTGAGGCGGTACAAGAGCATCAGAGTAAATTCAACAGAATTCTATTTGTTTTGAGGCTCAAAAAAAAAAAAAAACGGTTTTCTCAAAAGCCTGCTAACGATGGTTTGATTGTTTTAGCTTTTTAAGATCTGATGGCAAACCCACCGCAAGGGTCACCCCTTACAAGTACTTGGGTGTATGGTGAGATGACAAGCTTTCCTTGGATGTACCACAGGTATTGTAAAAATTATTATTATTATTATTTTTAGGGAATAATATGGTTTAACTATCAGCCTTAAGAAAAGGCTTGTGGAAGCTACCTTTCTGCGTGCTATTGACCCACGCTGACATATTGTACATGAATGTAGCCTCTTCCAGTTGTTAAACTTCACTCAGTGAACCGTTCGTCTCTAGGCTTCATTCCCAATGCAGAATCCGTCCCTCAAGGCTGCATTCTTTATGGTTTGGTGGGTTGGAGCTCACTGGCCATCCCCTGACAACTGTACCGGTACATTTTTATCTATAAAGCAACACTGGGTAGACTTCCTACCTCTATACCCTTCTCTGTGTCAGCTCTACCAGTTACTCTCTTCCAAGTGGCTGCTTTTCAGTGAATGCTGTGTTTTGACAGCTCTGGGAAAAAAGCATTTTTCTACTCTGAAGCATAGGCCTGGAACAGTTGATAACTGTAAAAGCATCATAACGAATGCATTGATGGAGATGAGTACTTGTTTTGTTTTTTTTCTGGAGAAGCCACTATATAGCTGTGGATTTGTTTTGTGTAACACCTGATTTTTAATTGCGTTTCAACGTATGATTGGCGGCTAGCCTAGCCAAGTCTCTTTTACAAAAGAGATTTTGAATGTTAAGGGGACTAACCAGTTAAATTAAGCTAAAATCAGAATTTTATGTGTCGACAATGAAGGGAAGCTGTTCAAAAGATGCTTTGAGACGGCATATTTTCTTGATAATCACGTATCACAAATGATAAGAAAGACTTGACCTCACAAGGAGGATAATATGTAAGACATTAAGTCAGTGTTGAAATAATTATCCTTTAAAACACAATGACAATACAGACTGAGTCAGAGAACCTTGCAGGCAAAGTAAAAAAAAATTTTTTTAAATACAGCAATAATAATCATATTTAACTCTTTACTGTTTTGTTCGGCTCATTTTGAGTCTCTATTTTTATTAAAAAAAAGTGACTGAACCCGTTTATAATACAATCCAATGGCAGCAGGTATATGCCAAAGTTTAAATGTCCATGGATGGAGCCTTGGGGGACACCTACAAGGAGCAGGCAATACCCATGCATATAGAAATCGCCCTATTCAATAAGAATGATTTTTTTCAGGGGGGGGCATTTTATAGCAAATGGGGACTTATTTCACAGAATTGTGTAACTTCATTAATTCAAAAACATTCTAATAAGAGTCAAATAAATTAAAGAAAATAAAAGATTTCACTTCATAATGAAGGAAGCAACAAGCAGCTAATCTAATTAATGATTATCCATGAAAGTCGTTTTAACTGTCTTAAAACATGCTTGACCAAAAAAATTGTCTTTTTATGTTTAATTTAATGTCCTCACCAAGAAAAAAAAAACTACGGAGAAAATAATTTCTTTTGCATAATTTATTTTCTATTAGGCTTTTTTTAATCTAATACCTCAGACAATCTTAATGCACCATAAAATGATAAATCGTTTGTTCAAGCATGTTTTTAAAAAAAGTTTTAAAAACACTTTGTACTATTTGAATAAGATAAGCTCAACCTTTTATGGGTGAAGTATATTTTCAAAAAACGATTGTACCCGTGTTACACTTTCTTTTTGTGTTTTCCACTTAAATTATGTTTAGGGAATTCCTCATGGCTCCACCCTTGACCCCTTACTCTTTACAATGGGTCATATTTTAAACCGGTTCGGTCAAGAGGAACATTTTTCATAGAGAAATAATAAGCTCAAAATGTTCTCAACCAAACAGTTGAGCACGACATTATAGGGATAAACTGATAAATGAATAAAAGAACGTATGTTCTTTTTCTCTTGGTGAGGAGATTAAAGGGTTTTAATCATAATCAAGGTAAAATATTGATCTAATGGTCTATTTCTTCTGAGAGTTTCTATCCTCTAAGTAAAAGGATGCAGTTTGATGAGCGGGGAAGCAAAGCTGAGGTTTATTTAAAATCTGCCCACCTCCTCTGTTGGAGACACTGACTCACTGTGAAGATGATAGATTAGACGGTTAAAGTGCGCTCGTGTTGCTTTCTCAGCAAACTCTGTTCGAAGGAAGAGAAGCCGAGACGAGTGACGTCAGGAGAAATGAAAGAAACCGGAGCGGAGAGGAACTTATTTCCAACTTTGTCCCATACGGACAAAAAATACAGATGGAGAGAATGGAAAATCCAACCTCCTTGAAGCATTCATGGATTTAATGAGAAGTTCCCAAGAAATGAGCTCGCAGAGAGAGATTGCCAGCAGGTGGTTAGAAAAATCGGGAGAGCTAGAAAAGAAAAGTCTTTAATCTTCAAGAGCAAAACTCTACCATAACAACACCATTAATGCTGAAGTACAGGTAGCAGCCATCCGGCGATGAAATTAGCCCCGCGCTGTATAGCCAATATCTCTTTTAAAGGATGTGTGTTTGTGTGTGTGTGTGGCTGTGTGTGTGTTTGTGTGGGTGTGTGTGTGTGTATGTGTGTGTGTCCTCCTCGCCTTCTTCTCTTTGTTCAAACACCACTGGCCCACTTTCTCTGCTTTGCAGCTGACAGTGAAATCAGCTGTTTTTAGCGCTCATGCTCTTCCCACCTCTCCAGACGCCAACCCCTTTGCACCGTCGGTGGAGTCCAAACAGCATTTGCATGCTGAACACCTGTGCCTCTTAATGGGAACGGTCGCCCCGAAACCATAAACGCATTTTATGGAAAATTTGCAGATGAGGTGACACATGTGGGCGACGCACAGGAGGAAATTGGCGGAAGGATCTGATACTGTGCTGCCAATTTGTACTATTAGTCCATAAAACACTAAATGCTCAAACACTTATATATATATATACGACTGATCTTCTTGTTGCTTATGAACCAAATAAACTAAATGTGATGCACATCAAACCTTAAAACATGAATGAAGTAAGTAAAACTGATATTTGTGTCATAGTTCTAATAATAATAAAAGTGTTTTAAATACATGTCCTTTCCAAAAATAATGGCATTTCCTGAAAATTATATGCAAACCAATCTCATACATTTTTACCAATTGAATCCTGCTTGCTCTACAGTGAGACACATGTGGTTTTTAAATAAAATCAAATATATGCAAGTACTTAAACTTAAACGAGGCAATGATTCATTTGTCGAGTGTGCTGATCCATATCATCCTCTGGATCCAGATCACTTTCAAGAACTCTTACCACTGCAGGATCAGGGAAATTGCAAAATAAACAAATCTTTGTTTCTTTGTTATCGAACTAACTTTGATACCAGTGTGATTCAAGATAGATGGACGGATAAATACTTTATTCATCCCATGAGAAATTCAAGTTTCCAGCAGCATCGATTCAGATTCCCAGAGTATTTACGGCATTCAAAAAATAGAATAGTAGTAATAGTGCAAAAGCAGTAATACAATGAGTGATCAAAGAGTCATATAATGAGGGTCGGACAGCCATTGCTTCTAAATGTGATGACATGGTGAGAACTCCGAGTTGGCTTTGACAAGTATGCGTGAATACATATTCACGTTTGAGGTGCTGCACTTTATAACTAATTGACGAAAACGTCAGAAAAGTGGCTTCCTCACAATGCCGGATTTTGTCCAGCTAAAACGGCCCAAAGTTATTCAGTTAACTGTCATGAAAGAGTCGCAGAGATTCACAATTAAGAAGGAGGAAGTCGGGAGGCGGTTGGGCATGTTTTGAAAAACAGTTGACAATTAATTCTCTCAGGAAGCGTCACTTTGGCTCGGATTTACAGTACATGCACTCGCCGTGTGACAAGACGACTTTCATCTCGGGAGAATCTGTCCTGGTCTCTCTTTCTGCGCCCATTAGGGAACTGTCTACAGCGTTTAAAGGCGATGACAGGAGCTGAAGTGATATCCCATTATTAAATCACACTGTAGCTCCACCTGCTGAGAGCACTACACCCATGCTTACAATACATTCATTAGTTCTGAAAGCTGTGGAAGGTAGTAGAATAGAAGTGTCCTTCGATCGCTGTTTTGTTTTTGCATGTATATTTTAACATTATAAAAAGGGCCTCCGCGAGCCTTTATTTAATTATGTTATTTACGACAGAATAGCTGTGATTCCATTGAGGATGGGCAAACATATACGGAGGAACGCACAAACACATCCTCTCTGCTGGAACGGCGCTGTCGGGCAAACACAGGCTGAGGTGGGGAGACCAAAACCTGCTGATTGCAACAGTGGAAAGCTGGAGGCTTTTCTGGCAGAGTCCGATTGTTCTATACTTTGTTCCGGACTGTTTTGATATTGATAAAACGATGCAAAGCTGGACCTTCACCCTCGTCCCCAAAAGCAAGGGTACACATGTCCAGAAAGCCCCCAAGCCCCTGTTTTGGACAAAGAATTCCTCTGCTTGAACTCCTAAAAATAATTAGGAAGTTACACTCAATCACACCAACGATTTTTCGTAAAAAGCTCCCCATAGTGTGTAAAATATGACATACACATCATAAAAAATCCTTTGGTCACTTCATTTGCACCAAATTTGGACAAGATCGGACCAAAAGTTAGGAAAGTTTGTCCACAAAACAATGTTTTTCATTTAAAAAAGGTTCCACTTGTGAGTAAAATGCAAACTATTACAGTAAAATATGATATATATATATATATATATATACTAAGTCTCCTCGAGATTCATATACACCGAATTTGAACCAAAATCTTGACTAAATCAAACCAATGGTTTTTCGTGAAAAGCTCCCCCTAGTGGGTTAAAATATGACATGCACAAGTTAGAAATCCTTAAGGCAATTCATATGCACCAAATCTGGACGAAATTGGACCAACGGTTAGGAAATTACGTCCAAAAAACAGGGTTTTTAATCTTCTAAAAAGCTACCCCTAGTGTCAAGAATTAAACTCATCTATCCAAAAATCAATCCACTTCTTCCTCGCACTAAAGTCTATGTAGGTACAAAACTTGGAAAGGATCCGTGAAATGCTTTTTTGAGTTATTTTAAATGACACGCGGCAGCGACGATGATTCTATAACATGCCAGAGTTTTCAGAGATATAATCACGAGTCGATTTGGACAATATTTAAGACTTCATCGGAGTGTGCTGTGAAGAAATGAGATGCCTCTAGGTGTGTGCGTGTGTGCGCTGTGTTGTCACACAACAATCATAATGGGACAATCAGGCTGTGTTGCTCCTTGTCAACCTTCTGCTGATGAAAGGGCAGAGTGGAGGGACCCCACCTGTCAGTCACCTGACTAGACTCACAACATAAAAAGCATTTTTGAAGCGCTGCCACAAACGAAAAAATAAAGCAAAGATAATTGGTCCCATGGTACGGAGCCCTTCTTTTGACATTGAAGAAAAGAAACAAATTGGCCTTGTCTTAATAACTGGTAGGAACGAGGAACTGTCTCCTGGCCACAACTTAATTAGGCGCGGGAACGACTTACAATCTTGAGAGATAATTATCTTGTGACTACGACTTAATAACTCCTTCCCGGGAGATATTAAGTCGTCCCCACGCCTTATTAAGTCGTGGTCATAATTATCTCGCGAGATAATAAGTCGTTCTCAGACATAAGTGTCTGTACTTCCCTTCTTTTACCGTCCCTTATTGAGGTGTGGCCAAGAAATAATAAGTCATTCCTAAAACCTTATTAAGTCGTGGCAACCAGGTAGTGAGTTGTTCCCTCGCCTTATCAAGTCGTGGCAACGAGATAAAAGTCCTTACATTCCCTTTTTATGTCGTGGCGACGGTATAATAAGTTGTTTCTACCCTTTATTAAGTCGTGGCCGAGAGATAATACGTCTTTCCATTACGTCATTAAGTCATGGCAAAGAGATAACAAGTCGTTCCCTCACCTTATTAAGTCGTGGCCGCGTGATAATAACTCGTTCCATTACGTTATTAACTCGTGGCCATGAGATCATTTTTGTTCCATTACCTTCTTAAGTTTTCGGGGCGAAATAATTATCGCTCCCTTACGTTATTAAGTCATGGCAACGAGATAATTAATCCTTCCCTCTTCAAATTGAGACTTGGTCACGAGATAACAGGAGGTGATTTTCCTCTTCACTGCCACCGGAGGGCGTCCGTATCACCGTTTTTAAGTATGCAACCTCCGTTCGTCAAACATGAATGACGTTCTCGCTCCGATTCTGTCTCTACGGAGACGTTTTTGTTTGGCTTGTCATCTAACTGAACCAGACCATGAAAGATTAAGTGATGGTGCAATTCAAGTGAAAAATCGAAAAGAAAGAAAGAATAAAGCGACAAGTGAATAATTCATACGCACAGAAATAAATTCACTTTTTTGTCTTTATTCGGCTTTGTTCACTTTTCCTCCCCCGGTGGCATTTTTCCTTAATTTCCCCCCACCCTCTCCTCCTCTCCTCACCTCTCATCTCTTTGTCCCGCTCAGGTACTCAGCCAGTGACGAGGATAAAACTGCGATTCGACAAACACCAACGCAAGATTGCGATGCAGCAGGAGGCACATAATTACACACCCTCTTACTCGCCGCGCTCAAAACCAAGAATTGGGATTCGTTGCATAATATTTCATTAATTCTTTGGCAGTAAGTGACATGAAGGGAATGAAAGTGTTTGAGTTCTTGTTAGGGGGTTGTTGCAGAGACTAGACAGAGAGGAAACAAAGTGATTACTCTCAGAGTTAGCCTGAGGCGGCTGAGGCATTAGCACAGACATTGTCATTGGCAGCCTGATATCGATCTGTAAGAAGAACCTGTGTAGCAGAACCGCTGCCGGGTTCTGATCCTCTGTCAGAAGGTGTGACTAGAGACTATTTGTCTTTTGTTGACCAAAGACTGGTGGATAATGGATCTGAGCGTTCACTGGTACTTGTTCACAAAGTTTCTCAATCCAACCTCGATATGTTTACGTATATTACCATTAACATTCATATTTCTCCATCCTCATACACACACATGTATATTTTCGGACTGTATTCATAACAAACCACGGTTCACGAAACATCATATATATAGGTGTCGGCTGTAATTAAAGCTGTTATATAATCTAATCAGATTTTGTTTTAGTTGTTCCCCTAAACTAACAAAAGCAAAAATGTTCAAGAATCAGTCAAAGAGACGGAGAGAATTACTCGGATTTGAGGTGCAACTATCGATTTCTTGAATCCAAGAATCTATGTAAATCAATTTTTTTTTTCATTAACATATTTTTGAATTTGTTGATTAATCCTTTGGTGAATTTACCAATTCAAAATAACGATAACCGGGTTGAGGGTGATTTCTGGGGCGATGGTGGAGGTAGAGCATTCGCCCACTTTTCTTTAAGGTCCATTCAAGTCCATTCATCATTAACCATAATAGGACTATTAATTAATGAGTAAAAATCAATAAATTATGACAAATACAAGTTAGATCTCCTTCAGGCGGTTCATATTGGCGAAAAATGTACTAAATTGGACCAACGGTTAGGTGGTTCCGTCCAGAAAACAGAGTCCTTCATTAAAAAGCTCCCTCCAGTGAGTTAAAAAACTTAACTTTTAGGTTAAAATACGATATTTCCCTGAAAATTCTCCTCCGGTTCAATTCCTACTGAGTAAATTTGGACTTAATTGGACCAACCGTTAGGTGGTTATGACTGGAAAACAGAATCTTTCATTACAAAAGTTCCCCATTGCGGGTGAAAAATTAACCATAACAGTAAAATGTGACATAAACAAGATAAATCTCCTCCTGTTCGATTCATATGGAGTAAATTTGGACTAAATCAGACCAACGCTTGAGAAACTGAAATGAAATTAAACTGACCTTTCCTAATATAAACAATCCATCTTCTCCTCTGACTCGGGTCTGTTGGAAAATAAAGTTTGAAAAATGATCCCTGAAATAGTTCCTGAGTTTTCACGATAACACAAAGGATCTCTAGCGGCGGCAGCGAAAGAGGATTCCATTATAACCCAGACTTTTCAGGGATATAATGACCATCTTATTATGTATTATTCCCTGTATCTGAAATGTCTTAGCTGTTTAGAGATTGCCCAAAATCTCTATTTGCTTCTCTCTCTGCCGTATTATTGTGCATTATTACACAAGGAGGTTTTTGTGAAATGTTTAACGTATATAAACTAACTAAATAAACCAATTTACAGTCTCGAAACTGCAAGTCTACGAAACACAAATAAAAAGAAACCTATTAGAAACGCTGCCAATTACATGTCTAGGAAATATAGTAATTTGCAAGTGGTACGGAAAATTGGCTACGTTGCATCGCTAATGATGCGACGTAACTCGAATACGCAGGAAATGACCATCACTCGTTAGGAGTCAACGCTGGTGTGTTACACACACGGTTAATCCCACCTCCTGGGTTTGTTGCTGTATTGTTGCTAGCTGGCAACAGCTGTGAAAAAGAATAAAATAAATAAAGCCCTGCTCAGTTGTTTTCTCCTTCCAGCACTGTTTTCTTTCTCCCCTGCACTTCTTTGGATCAAATCCAGTGTTTTAAAAGATTAACAATAAAGAAATATTGTTTTTCGTGACACGTGAGAGCGGTCAAACAGTCCACAGGTTAGGATGTTTCTAGAAACTCTTAAGAGACTCCCTCAGATGAAAGAGAAAGCCATGGAAGAGGTAATTAAAAAAAAAAAAAAAAAGGCAATAATGGCTCTCATGGTCAACCCCTTTAATGTCCTGCTAATCTGTTTAGTGACCCAGCGGCAGCATGTGTATGCTAAAGAGTAAGGGGCCGAGGACAGAGCCCTGGGGGATACCACGGGTCAAAGTGACCACAGGGGAGGAGGCATTAACTACGGCTATTGAGAAAGTCCTACTCAATAAGTAGGGGTTTTTTTTGTGGCACATTAAAGCCTGTGGGAACTTACTAAACAGAATTATGTTACTTGATACAACCAAAAAAAATTCCATTTTCGATGAAATATAAAATGAAACTTTTGAAATATGAAATATGATGAAATATGAAATATGATGATGATACTATGTATCATTTTATGTTAAATTTAGTGTCTAAGGTATTAAAATACTAAATGAAATATGCAAATATATTAAAGAATTAAAGCAACGATGTTTAAAACCTGACATTAAAGGAACTCAAAATGCTATTCCTGTCCACTACTATCCATCTACAGTAATTCAAAATACAGTTTTGGTTTTTTTTTTTAAAGTGTCCAATGTGCTACAATTCCCTCAATAATTTTCACCAGGGCCATCCAATTTCACCCCGCTGTCAAACCCTGTTTTTCCAAGGACACATGACAGATTTGGCTCAGAGAATTCCCTTCTTACCCAACCCAGACCGCAGCAGAACTATTAAAAAATAATAAAGCTGCTTCATTTTCATTTCAGTTTTTTCATATATACCACAGTGGCATTAACTCTAATGAGCGTATTATTTTCGGTCTGTCAATCGGAATAAGAGGCAACATTGATCTCTTGTCATCGTTCTCCTAATAGATTTTTGTAGATCCCTTCCGATGAATTCCGGCGGGAGCCGCTTTCACGTCTTAATCTCTCCACTTAAAGAAAAAAGAAAGAAAATGTGCTTTTCTTCACAGGCGACGCTAATCGTTACGGTTGCTGGACTGGATTGTGTTGCAGTCAGTCGCATATTCCTAGGCGGTGGGAAACTCGGATTGCCGTACTTCTCAAACTGACAGGGATTTATCTCTGTGGAAAAGTTGCTTTCTCTAAACAAACAGCGTGAGATCAATTTAAAACTCAAATCCCTGAATGAGACAAGGCAATTTTATTATATGCACTGTCTGAGCACGACTTTACAACTCAATGCACTGTCTGAATATTTCTGCTGATATTAAAACTGAGCTGAACTCATATTGCCGAGTGATGAAAGGACCTGAAAAAAAAAAAATCTATGAGGCATAGATTAAAATGGACAATGTGCTACAGCTGACAGCCTCCGCCTCTCTCCTGTGATTGCTCTGACTGGTTTCTATTATTTTCAATTTGCACGCAATGTTGGGATAATAGTTAACGTTTTATGGGTAAATTCAGAACCAGAACCATTTAGGGAGAGTTGCATGAAAGATAATTAAACCAGAATTATATCCCCTGAAAAGTCGGGATATGGAATCATTTTTAAATTTTATTCCCCAATATATGTTAGTGCGAGGAGGAACAGGATTGATTTTAGGAAAGGTTGGTTGTATATTTCACACACAAATACCCCTTTTTCACCAGAAATAACCTGGTGCTAGTTCGGTGCTGGTGCTAGTCCAGGTGCTTAGTTGGTTCAACTCCCGCACCTCCTAGGAACCTGTTTGCTTTTCCGTTGGGAATGAGCCAAGTCCGAGCCACGCCCCCGTCACCGTATAACGCATCGGTTCTTGGCGGAGGACCATCAAAGCGTTGGCCCATGTCTGGCACCGGTTTTGAGAGCCAGGAGCTGGTGTTTGGACTGTCGAAAAGCAAAGAACTGGTGGTAAGTCAGGCCCTGGCTCCGAACTAGCCCTGGAATCAGCTACCTGGAAAAGGGTATATGTGGAACTTTATCTTTAGTCTAAATTGGACGTATATAAATCGAAATGTTTTCATATTTTACTGAATAGGGGAGCTTTCCCCCCCAAAAAACAAAACATTTCTTGAATATCTTGAATTTCTAAAGCCAAGTTATTCCCTGATCAAGGTCAATAAGCTCCAGGAAATCCATCGTTAGTCATCAGATCAGTGTTTTTTCTTCAAATTTTGAGTTTATCATCATTTGTATTATTTGTATCGTTTAAGTAATAAGGTATGGTTTGTTACATTTCTGCATTATTTTTAGTTCTATAGTGATGGATGGTTGTTGATTGATGTCCAAGTATCATTAAAACAATCAGTAACTAAGAACTCAAGCTTTCGCATGGTGATTAAAGGCGACGTATATTTGACTCTAATAGTTCATATTTTACTCTAGAAGGTGAGCAATTATATGAAAAAACACAGTTTGTTGGTCAAAACTTCAAATTTAATTTAAGGATTTCAATCAGGCGGATTGCTCGTACATTACAGGGGACCGGGGGCTTTTCAGGGACTGTCGGGGATGACAGCAGAGGGCCCAGTTTTTTCTGTGTGTCTGATGATAATCAGTCCCATTTCTAGTGTTCCGGCGCGTCTGATCTGCCAGAGGAGTTTTTGTGAACCGTACAAATGTTTTCCACTGATTTAATTTTTTCAGGGACGATCTCTTTGAGTGGAAACACCCTCCTGCCCCGTATTATCTCTCAGACGGAAACGCTCGCTGTGCTCTCTATGAATAATCATTTTATGAACATCACAATGAGTGCAAGCATCCACTTAGCCCAGTGCTTGATTACAGAGTCTATTTGACAGACTGTAGAGGACAGCGAGAGTTCTGCTCTCGCCCTGGGGACACACTCGGCCCTGCCAGGAAAAAAGCACCGGCTAATGGAGGCAGAGGCCCTCGTCTCCCCAGAAGGGTTTTTTTATTTATTTTTATATATAGGCAATCCAGACGTTTATGGTAATCATAAAGTAGGGCTAAATGGAAGTCTAAGCTTCATAAAAAAAAAAGAAAAACACAGCCTTGTTTACAGCTGCGGTGGAGTAACGCCTGAAACCTCAAGTTCAAGCAGGAAGCAGGTGTCCACGCATTCCTGATGCAGGAAAAGCTCTCATGAGGACCGCAACCCCTGCCTCCCCGTGACTGCTTTTGTCACTCGTTCACTTTCTCACTCTCTATCACAGTGTTTATGTATAATCTTAAGGGGGGACAGTTTATAAAAAAAATTAACATCTGCATCAAGTTGAATGTTAAATCTTTTTTTTCTCCCTTCAAATGCATTGACATCATGCGTTTCCAGTGCCTTCGAGCAAATAGGTCAACTCCGAAGGAGCAGAGGTTGTTCAAGAAGGGAAGTGGGAAGAGTCCCTGGTGAATCGTTATTACTTAATTAAAATTCAGGTTTAAATGTGGATGTGTGTAGCTGCTCCACCGCGATTGCAGCACAGCCTGGAGCCGGATGCTAATTCATCTTTCTCATCTTCCTAGCTTGTAAATCATCATAGCTGGGAGCACCCATCTCCCTGCCAGAGCCGATGAAAAGCTACACATAGTTGTCCTCACGGTGCCAACGTGGGTGCGAGAGGTAGATCGAAATAATTCACAAAAAATTAAGCCTGATTGTTGCCGAGGTATGCAGATTTTTTCTGCTTGCAACCGTTCTAAAATTGCCTTTCCTTTGGCTTCGGATGTTCGGAATGCACATGACACGTTACACGTCCCACAATGTTACCAACAAAGAAGAGGAAGGAAAGTGACTGCGGTCTGTGGGAGCTCCAAGATCTGGACATTGAAGTTTTTTTTCCCGAGGTGTATTTGATAAAAGTTGTAAAATAATTACCTTAATATACTGTAACTACTTTTGATGCTGCAAAGATATTGTGCAAAGCTACCTGACAGGCTGACTGTCTGGCTAACTGTCTAGCTAACTGTCAGGCTAATGGTCTGGCTAACTGCCTAATTAACTGTCTGGCTAACTGTCAGGCTGACAGTCTGGTTAACTATGTTTCTTAGTTTTTGCTGAATCAGATTTCCAGAAAAACTGACCTTTGGGAAAGGAAGTGAATTATACCACTAACTCTCTGCAGCACTGCCGGATTAGTTGACTCTATAAACAAAAATATGTCAAAGAAAATCCAAGATTGTACATTGGCAAGTATGTTTTATACGACATTATTGTAATATATGCTTATCCAATTCGTTTAACTGAAATACTACCTTTCCGGCTTTTATCCGCTGTTTAAGCATCGATTTTGATCGTATTTTCTCTCCTACTGTTTATGCACTTTGACAGTGTTTGTACATTTATGTTGGCAAAAAAAAGTATATTTATATATATATATATCACCTTTTGACTGCTAATATATGCTAAAATATATTAAATATATTGTCTGATTTTTGGCTTCAAAACGTCTTAAAGTGCATACTGTCAAGGTTAGAACAAACGCACAATGCCCATTGGGTCAAATAAGAGCATGCTTTTCAACTAAAAACAGGAAAATAGAATACTAAGCTGTGATTAGATAAATGATCATATTAAAGTGCATGGGGCTTGATGTTAAAACGCTCTTTGATACACTTATCCGATGACTCACGATAGAAAAACCCAGAGAGAGAGATCAGTCACAGCACAGACGCCGCCGCAGATAGCCTGTCTGATTCTGTTCGGCTGGATGTTACATTCTTCTGGGTGTGGAGACTTTATAGTTAAGCAGTGGGGAATCATTCATAAATGACTGAGTGGCTCATTCACCAGCATAGGTGGTAAAATCTGCAAAGAATCCAGGAGCCGTGAAGTGAGAGCAAGGAGACCGCAGAGGGCATATTAAACAAAATGGCAATCACTTTTCAGCCAATTTCCTACCAACTTAAGAAATTCAATCAGCGACGTAGACCTATTTGACTTGAACAGGATTATGGGAGCACAGCCACATTTTGCCACCCACAACAGGCTGACGAGGGCAATAATAACGCGGCCTGTGAGAGCGGACATGTATCTGAAGCTGAATTTAATCTCAGTCCACAGGAATTACATCCAGAGACCAATTCAAATACACAGTTAGACAACGTAATCCATATCCATGGCCTTACAAATCCCTCTGTGCATTAATTCATCCCATACAGCCCACAAGATTAATAGCAGGCCAGCGCGAGATGTGATAAAGCCAGCAGAATTCATTGTCCCATTTGCCAACCAGAGCTAATTTGTATGGTGCTCAGTACAATGGTCATTGTTAAGATTGATCAAATTTCATACACGCAAGCTCTATGATCTCTTTGAGGGACAAGTGTTTGCTTTTTTTTCCTCCTGATATGAAACCCAGTAAGAGCATTACGTCCTGTCAGCACTCGAGGATGAGTGTGGGAGGGATGGTTTCAGCGAAAGCGAGGGCAGGAGCACCGGGTCAAGACCTGTGGCTAGTCAGGTGGAGGTCTGCGACGTACACAGCGCCACTTAATATAAGTTTTCGGTAGCGTAGCCAATCCACGCCTAGTTTCGGCCCCAAGCCAGGATAAATGGGTTGTGTCAGAAAAGGGCAATCAGTCGTAAAACCTACGCTAAATCAATGTGCAGAACAGGAGACCGATATCTAAACCGCAACGACAACCGCTGGCGTTGTTAACCAACAGGGTGCAGGCGGGCGCTATGCTAGTGTTGGTTGAGGAAAAAGAAGACGGGGGACGAGTGACAGGAGAGAGCGAGAGATGAGGAAAGGCAGATGTTGGGGTGAAAGTAGAAACTTTAGATGTTGGATGTTAAATATAGACGGAACTATTGTCTGTCTAAGAGACCCGGTGGAAAGTCAGCATGGCTAGAAGCATTGGAGGACAGTACAAACTGTTTTATCATGGTGTTGATGGGAAGAGAAACAGGGTTATTCTTAAGGAGGAGCATTTGAAGAGTGTTCTGGAGTATGAAGACATAAATTGTAGGTCTTATGATTAACGTTTTCAGCACTCATGCCAAACAAAATTTCTGGAGTGAGCTGGATGATGTGATGGGGAGTAAATCCAGTACTGATAGAGTTGTGGTTGGAGGGGGCTTCAATGGGTATGTTGGTGAAGAGAACAGAGGAGATGAGGAGTTGATGGACAGATGGCTGTACATCTTGCGACAAGGGTAAAGATGCCTGCGGTGATCCCGTATTTCAATAAGAGGGAGGAGCATAGGGTGACATATAAGAGCTTGTCTTACTTATATGTCACCCTGAGGTTGTTTTTACAGCAGGAACTAGAAAACAACCAATGAGCACAAACACAACAAGGCAGGTCAATTCTTCCATTATCTTATCACACATGAGATCAATAGTCTATGTGATAGTTTTCACTCATGATATGATGAAATCTATATCTCAAGTCAAATGTGACACCTAACCCAATCAGCACAGTTTGATTAGAGTTTGACATCATAATAAAGGACGTGACAGAAAAGTCATGGATCCTCAACTAAATATGTATCCACTCCAAATTGAATGGATTGCTCCTTTATACCTTATATTGCGTCTCCCATATTTCAAACTCGGCTACCTTACAACAAAAGGAGAAGTAATGGATTTGTGGATATGTTGCGTCTTTAAGTGCAATTCATCTACATCAGTTCTACAACAAAATTACATCTGTGCTTACTAGTTAGCCTGTAACTCAACTAAACTAGCACATTTCTGTGACATCACTACAACATCAACCAATCACCATTATTTGAGGTATATCTTGTAAAATTGATAGTAGCCCCTCTATTTATCTGAAATAAAAAAAAACAGATTCTGCACTACTTCCATGTTGTTTTCCACCGGTGTTCGTTAATGACGTCACACGGTTGCTCTTATTCTGCTACGAGTTTACTATATTCAGTCATCTTTATCAACTCTGACTAATTTACGATAGAGGAGCTGCAATTTTTCAACAAGCATCTATTGACATGAACATCAAGGATTAATTGTAGAGCCAACCAGCAGCAACCGCTTTGGTTTAAAGGCGTTTGAAAGTGGATCACGGAGGAGACCATTTGTCAAACTCGCAATATTCCACACTAATACCACAAAACTGACAAACTCTCTGTGGATCCTTGACTTCACGAAACTCACTGAACTTCGACGGAGGTCATAGTTGATTGGGTATTACCAAAGCTTTCAGAGGAGAGTCTAAATATGAATTTTTTTCTCCATTAATGAATTTTTTATAATCACACCATAATCAGATTTAAACTATAAAGGTGGGGTAAAATTAACAGAGGACAATAAAATTGATAATAGTAATTATTTCTCTGAGAATTAATGGTCAGCTGTAGTTTTATGATCATGACAGCCCTTGTGTGTGTGCTGCATTACGTCGGCGCTGGAGCATCGATGTGGGCTCATAATTACATCCCCGAAAAGTTTAGCTTATAGAATCATCATCGCCGCGGCTGCTGCTACTGCAGGTTCTTCATTTTAACGCAGTAACTCCAGAACTATTTCATGGATCGTTTTCAAATTTCACAGACCGTAGTGCTTAAAAAGACGTGATCTGATTTCGGCCACTAGGGGGAGTTTTATCTGCGTTGGTCTGATGTTGTCCAATAATGGTGCATATAAAACAAATTTAGGAGTTTTTTTTTTATATTTATCAGATTTTACTCAATTAGGTAAGCATTCATTTATTCATTTTTTACAGACATTACTTCTTTCGCATTTAAGTTGAGGAGTTAAATCAGGAATTGCTTGTGCAATGCAGTGATGAAGATCTAAGCTTAAGATAAACTTAGTGATTAAAAGGAAGTTCTTGAAGAAATCTTTGATTATCATATAATTTTTTTATTAGTCAAGATACATTTTTAAATGATTCATTAAAAATAATGAAATACATAATTACTGGGATTATTCTGAAGCGGACTCCAACGAGTTCTGAAGTTCTGCTCACTTCTAGACGTTTTCGGAGCACACGACTTCACACCACTATTACACGTCACCAAATGCTTCATGCAGACGTGTAAAGTTCACAGTCTCTGCCTGAGCTTGTGAAGGGGGTTATTTCTACCAGGGCGGCACCAGATGTTAGACACCTCTTCATCACACTGACTGCAAACAGTGTCTCAGTGAATCAGAACTGGGGGGAAATTAAAAACAGTTGTAGACTAACAGATGTTGTTGAAAGATGCCGGAAATTTTGTTATCATGAATTTCTCATGCATCACTGAAGATTTCTAAGCCTTTAAACCCTCGCCCTTTTTTCCAGCGTGATGGACTCCTTCCAGACCTAGCCTCACTCCCTCACTCCCTCGCTACCCACACATGCATTGCACACATCCAACACGCTCTGACTCTGCAGCTTTTTTTTAATCCTTTCTGCATGCTCACTTGTGCACCTTTCCATATCAGGAGTGGAGATGAGGTCGGGATTGAAAGGCACTCCTGAAGTTATTAAATCATGCTTTATCCATGACATTTATGAAACATGTGTGCTAGTAGCAATACAAGGATGTCTGGGCATTGTTTAACTGGACTCCCCTCTGCAGCACATCCCACGGAGTCTCTGTGGGCTTTAGATAAGGTCAGTGACCGTGGCAAAATGTTAATTTTGTGATTTCTGAGAATGCTGCTACAAGGTCCAATCACTTCCCACTTTAAGTTTCCTGACAGCTTTTAGGTTTTCATCCAATATCTTCTGGTATTTGATGGTGTCAATGGTACCATGTCTTTTTTGCAAGTTGTCCTCTGGAAGAAAATCAGCCGCAGGGCTTCAATTCTCCACCACCAGACTTTATAGTTGGTATTAGGTGCTTTTCTTCACGGCTTTCTTTCGTCCTATGCCACATCTATCTTTGAGGATTGTTGCCGAAAAGCTCTTCATTGTTCTCATTTGACCCCTGACCTCGTTCCAGTGAAAGTCCCAGTGGTGTTTGTCAAACTGTAAGAGCTTTATCTTGTGAGTGGTTGACAGCAGAGGCTTTTTTTCTTGCTACCCTCCCACGAGCTGGTGTTGGTGTCGGCGCCATCTGATGCAGGTTAGGGAAACTTTCTGACCCCATGATTTAACTGACATCTCTAATTCTCTAGCTGTAATCCTTGGAGATTGTTTAAACTGTCGAACCAACCTCCTCAAAGTGCATGGGGAAAGTTTGTAGACACGTTCTCTCCTTGGCTGATTTTTAACTTCTGTAGTCTCTTTAAACTTCTGGATTTCTTATCTAACTGTCAAAACTCACTGATTTATGCAGCTCTATAAAATTCCTTTGCACATTATTGGTGTGTTCGCCGGCTTTTCTCATTGTGAAGAACCTTAAAGAGAAATTAGGCTTCTGTCACCTCATATTTACAACCCAGTAAAAACAAGAAGTTATAGTTCTTTCTCAAACAGATGAACTTAAAATTTAAAATAGGACTGAAAATGTACTTTGGTTATTTTGTAACAGTAATTGTTGCACACGTTTTCGAGAAAAACACATGTTATGTGTGAAAAATGTTTTTGGTTTCTGTGTCATTATGCTACTTGAGTAAAATGTTCGATTTTGTGATAAAACTGTAATCTTTAAATGTGTACTTTTTGATGCATTTTGAGGTTACGAAGAGTTTGTGTGAAACACTGTTACTCTGCTGCAAAACCTTCCGGAAATAACTCTGATATATAATTCATGCAGCTTGAAAATGTACACAAATACATGGTCTCTCGGTCTGCCACTCCGCTCTGAGATAAACAGAAAATATCCCCTTGAGGAAAAGTAACAGATGAACTGTTTGTAAGGTAGTTCAAAGGCAAAAAAAAAACAATCCCACATTCAGACCACGTTACATAGTATAGGGAAAAATGCATTTAACTTGGAGGAGAAAAGAAAGAAAAAAGATCTGATGTAAAGCCATAAAATACAATTCATCTTGTCGTGGCCCCTGCGAGGAGCGCGTAATCGCAATGACACACTGGTGTAATCCATTTGAAACACTTTGGCTCAGGCCTAGGCTGCTCTGACTTCCTCTGCAGGCTTGTGCGGGGCCTCATCTCCATTTCAGATACGTTTCACTGACTGCCTGCAATTAGCAAAATTGTGTAAGCTGCCTTGTCATCCACCTGCTCGGGTAGCCGGGCAAACATCTTGTCCTGGATGCATTGCATGACTGGCAAGATTGTGAAAGAGGGAGAGAAAAAAAAATACACCAAACGATAATCACCAACTTGTCTCAGGAAGAGGTGAAGTGCAAACCTATTCACTTGTCCAAAGACGAGTAATCTGTCTCGAGAGGTGCTCTCCCTTCTGGCACCTCTATGCTTTGACTTTTTTTTGAGGGAAGGTTACAACCCACCCAACCCGACTCGTCAATGAGCTCAGAGTAATGGTGTCTCCGGAGTGCTGCATCTCTCCGAGAGTTGCTTGAGCAAACATTATCTCACACGGAACCGTTGCTACCGTGTCTGGGGGGGGGGAGGGCCGGGGTGAGTTATTACACACTGAGAACACAGTGGAACTACACTATTGCCATTTAATGTAGGGAGACCAGAGGACAACCTGGGTCCGTTCTGTCTGCGCTCCTCTGTGCGGGATTGAGGCTAATTGAACTAATTACGCACTCATGGTTCCCAAATTAAACCTCTTGTTGGCATTAAACTGTGGATGATTTATTCCTGGCTATAAACTTTGCCCAGGATGGTTGCCCAGCACTTCTGTGTTTTGCATCGTCGGTTTAATTATGACTATTTGTAATTGGTATTCTAAGAAGCGTGGAACATTAAGAATTTTCAGTGTGACAAGGATGGATAAATAACGCCCTCGCAACAACAGGAGCTCTCATGAACGGAACCATCTTTGACGCACCTTCCAAAACGCCGCATAAAACTCTCCGCCAGGGAAAATATGGCCGATGGCAATCACCTTTTACAAGAACTCAAAGATAGAACCACAATGACTTGATTCCGTCCGTCATTTATGGATCGACTGACGTGCAAAAAGAAAAAATGGACCTGCTGCAAGTCATTACAACGGACGCCCAATAAATGTAAGTCCAGTCTCATTCCCAGAGCGTCAAACACATATGCATCGCAGATTAGACACGGGGGTTTCCTGACCAGAGGCTGACAGGTTAAGGTTGGAACTTGACGACCCATGCAGGATTCGGACACAAAAAAAAAGGAGGCCAGGCTGGTTTGAGCCGAGCTTGGTCACTAGTCTCTCTTTGACCCAAGCCAAGTTTGTATAAAGATTTTGAAATTATGTATGGGTTCAAGACAACTTGTCAGTCATCCAGACTAAGAACTTAAGTTTATGCCAAAAAGTAACAGTGAAGTTTGTAGAATTTAGTACTATATAGTGGGAAAGTTCCAAATTGCAGCCTATAGTACACCTCAGCTCACCCCTCCCTATCCAAGAATCTGTGGTGGCCTACAAGAGTGAGATCATTTTTTGTCGTCTGGAACCGAATCAAGTATCCCGTCAAGTGATGAGATACCTTTACAGGTAATGTTTATTTGCAATGTAATATAATGTTTATTTTAGATTTTCTGAGGTTTTCACATCCGAAACAAAATCCCACAATCTCTCTTGAAAATATGTCTTTTTTTAATCTTTTACCAGAATCGGTAAATAATTTATTTCAATCCAAACTCTAAGAAACAGAAATTAAATTATTTTCACCTTTGTTTGAAAGATGAAAAATTAGTTGTTTCTTCGAGTCCAAATCAATCAATTTGTGTTGCTTTTGGGAAGTCCTGCCTGAACGGCCATAACGTACCGGATCTTTTCAAAGGGAATCACTCATCTTCCAAGTAATAATGTAAACTCTTTTTTCGCTCCGAGCGCATCACTTTCCCCAAGTCAACAGTTCAATCTCGCCTTCCCTCGCCCACTTCTCTCCGAGCAGCAGATGCCATTACTTTTTCTTGCCCCCGCCTCTCACACTCCTCACCCAACTGCATTCTGGTCCAACTAGATGGATCGGCTCTCCTTCAATCCATGCTTCCTCTGCGCCTCCTCAGACGGAGAGATTGATTTTTCTACAGGATGCCTCTGCCCTTTGATATGATCCGATTACGGACGCGTGGCCCTAACCAAATTACACAATCAAAGGGGAGCCACATTAGGAGTAAGATAAGGTGTTTCCCTTTTTCCCTCACAGCATTCCTCCTCCTTTTGACGGCGGTTACGATGATTACATTCACCGTCCATCTCCTGCCCACCCTGATCGGACCGACCGGGGGAAAATAAAAGATGTGTTTTCAAAATGCACTTTGCCTAAAGGCTCTTTGAGGCAAATTTAATTTTTTGCCATACATCGATTGTTTCTTCACATCTCAATGGCTCCAATGTTATCCCTGCTGTATTTCTGGGCTGTGCAGCCATGAAGGGAAACCTCGGTGGGCAGACGTTGGAACAATATGTCTTCCTCATAATGTAAGACAACGATTGCGAAAACACTTTTCTGAGTGTCAGTTTTTTGTTTCTTTTTCTTTTATCTCTAGACATACTCCCAAAATTATCTTCTAACTACGGAACAACAAGGGAAAAAAAGATTTTCTCCCACCAGCGAAGGTCAGATGAAGCTGATTGAAGCGGAACACTTAGAAGTTCTGTTTGTGGACATTTAACTTCATACCTGGAACCAACAGAACTCTAACCCGCACTTCCTCAGAAACTGATTGTAATTACACTCAAAATAACACAAAGTCACAAGCAAGTAATTACCGGAAATTAATTATTCTATCTAAATGACAGATTTAACTGGTATTTACATTTAAATTTAGAGTAAAAATAAGCTTTTAAGCATTAAGAATGTTTTTTCTACGGTATGTAAGAAACAACTGTATGTGACAAAATGTTACCGTAAATTATAATTTTTGTCCTTTACAGTGTACAGTGACCTTCAGTGGGTCTGAAGATTGACTGAGATTGGACTATAGCAAATTTCACCTTTCTGGGGGCTTTTTTCGGGTCTTACCATGCACTGTAAAATGTTAATTATAAATGAACTTACTTCAACTACTAACCTCATTTAAATTCATTATTTTTGAGTCTAACTTATGAATCTAAGTCGTAAATACTTTATTGGTTTGAAACCAGTTGAAGTTGTTTTTTCCCTCTCTTTAACAGTGTAAAATAAGACGAAAACAGTCTGACAGAGGAGAGGACGGGTTTTGACGGATCCCTGTCTGCTTTTACTGGATTACATTGAAGGGGAAAACAAAAAAAAGGAAGGTGAGGCTTTGGGAAAAGCAGCAGGCTCTACGGTGGCTGATGGCGCCGCAGAGCCAATAAATAGTGTGAAAACACACATTAACTTGCAGGGATACACATGAGACCTGGTATCACAAGCCGCGGCACGTAACCATGCTTGTGCATGAACAGAAGGAGGGTGTTTATCTGTGGATGGGGGGGGGGGTAGGAAAGATGCAGCCTCCCCTTTTTTTTTTTTGGCAAATTGGTTCTCTTTGGTACCATTTGTTTGTCATCAGAAACTGGCACAAAACTGAGAGAGCCACAGTCTTACATCAACCCAACCCACTATGGCGCCATGTCGGGGAACTGATCCCTCCCAAAATCCTTGTTATTCACTCATGATGACGAGGGATCCAAGCCCCCACAGCCGAACATATACAGCAGGCCCGTGTGGAAGGAGGGGGTGTTCCATCAGGGCAATGGTCTAACTGCACATTTGGAATTATACACGGAACACAACTTCCTATGCTAGCGCTGTGAAAAACAAAAAATATAAATTTTTTTGGTAACGTGTTCAGCATTTTTCTTTTTTTCTATTTGTTTTAAATTCCAATTTGTTTCCTCGTCTGTGATCGATAATTTTTTTTCCCAGTCGTAGATCTATTCATAAATAGCTACGCGTACGAAACGGCGATGGATTCCTGCTCATTTACCTCGCCAAGGAAATTATAGCTGCCGATTTGACGTGACTACAAACATTTCAATGCCTCCACAAGACGGGACTTCTTTGTCAAATTGAATTTCCCCCCTTGAAGAGTAACTCCTCTATCGTCACCTACTAGATATTCATCAAGGGAGGGAAGTGGGAGAGATTTGGAAAATGTGCCCACTCTCAGGGGTGTCCACTCCCTCTCCTTTGTGTAGAGATTATCCACGGATCCTGCCAGGGGTTTGATTTACATGTCCGAGGTGTGGCTCCATCAAAAAGTGTCCTCTTTCACTCTGATCAAAGACAACAGGGCCTTTGGGTCCGGTGAAATGCATGCTGTGCACTCTCAACCTCACTATTTACAGTCCAGAGCTCAGCTGCACGATGAAATATGCATAAAGCATCAATCGCCGCATCTCTCTGGATAATCTCCTGAGGTTGTGGACATTAACTTTCTCAAAATCTTCAGGACATCCTTGCAAATATGCGTAATAGTTCACATTTTAGTCGCAGGAAGTCCACATTTGCGCCGCCACCGCTAACGTTTTCCTAGGACTGTGAGGCTGCACTTTAGCTGGCTGTGAAATAACATTAATAAGTGATGCCCTGTGGATACCGGGCTCAATGATCCCGCCGCAACAGTTGGGCTTTTTCATATTTGATGTGAGGAATCTTTTTTAATCCTGAGAGATTTATGGACCAAATACTGAATCCAGTTTTGATACAATTTGTATTTGTATACCAGAAAAATATCGGGGATATTATGGAATGGTTATTTCTGCCGCAGATCCTTCGCGTTAACGCGATAACTAGATGAAGAAATACGTAAATGTAGTTCAATTTGCAATTTCAGAAAAATGGAAAAAAATATATAAGATGGCTCATAAATATAGAACTGTAGAATACTATAGTATCGTATATGATGAAAAATATAGAACATCTTTATATACAATATATATACAATATATATATATATATATTGTATATAAAGGGTTTTTCCTTTTTTATGTGTGTTTGTATGTTTTGCCAATTTCTTTATGTTTTTTGACAAATTTTTTTGACGGTCTTTGCTTTTGTCAGTTTGAAAAAATATAATAAAACAAAATTTGACATGCAAAAAGGGTAGGTATAATAAACTGGAGCTTCAGCCGACACATTTTCGGTCAAAAAAAAGAGACTATGAACTTGTATTTCTATGTTTATATGTGTATTTCAATGTTGCTTTGTTGTATATATATATATATATATATGAATGTATGAGAATGGGAGAAATTTAAATGTCACCGAAATAAATCAAATCTGAAATCTGAAAACTTCTTCATGCACCATTTTCAGATTGTACACTCCAATATATCTTAGCACAAGGAAGAACTGTGTTGGGAAAGGTTATTTATATATTTCCGGCACTAGGGGGAGCCTGATCAAAAAAGGTTTTTGGGCAATCATTTATCAACCGTTGTTTCAATTTAGTCCAAATTTAGTGCATATGAATCGACTCTAGGAGATGTATATATCATATTTTACTCTAATAGCTCATATTTTACTCAGTAGGAGGAGATCTTTTACAAAAAACGTTTTTCCGACATAACTTCCTAACGGTTGGCCCGATTTTGTCCAAATTTGGTGAATATGAATTGATTCAAGGAGATCGGTATATACCTTATTTTACTCCAATGGCTAATATTTCAGTCAATAGAAAGAGATTTTTTTTTACAAAAAACTATGTTGTGATTTCGAGGAAGTTGAAATGAAAAACACTGTTTTTCAGAGATAACATCCAAACTTTTGGTCCAATTCAGTCCAAATTTAGTGCATGTGAGTCATCAACTTTATGAGATCTGGAATGTACCATGTTTGACTGTTTATCACGCTTGTAGTTCTTATTAACTCTATAGTGGGAGCTTTAATTCAAGGAAAAACAATTTTTTTCCGGCCATAACTTCACATTCAATATTAGTTCTATTTATACTTTGGGGGCTTATCCAGAATATACCTATATATCTACCCTCTCTGCCGGGGACGAAAGCGGAGAGGGCAGATATATAGGCCCAGTTTTCCCTTTTCTTCTCAGTTAATTAAAACTTTGGTGCTCATCACAGTACAAGGAGGTGTCGTCTTTCTCATCACTAACCTTAAAGGTCGATGAGAGCGAGATAAACCAGCAACAATGTTGGGAGAAAAAAAAAAAGACAGAGAATGGAAAGTGTCTGGAATCGTAAACAAAGATGCCTGAGATGAAAAAAAGAAAGACTAAATATTATCTCAAGGTCAGAGGCGTTTGATCTGACAAAGAGCAAAACAAACTGCCACTCCGGATCACATTCCTTTTGTGCTTTCGCTCCAGTTTTGTTTTCTCAAACGCCTTGATTTGCTCTACCCTAACCCACGGAGAAGGTCCCTGGGATGGCGAGCGAGCAGCCCTAATTGATTTCTCTTGTACGTGTCTGCCGCCTCGAGCTGTGCAGAGTACCCCGGCTCCAGCAAGCCCCAACCAGTCCTCCGATTTTTTCTTCTCTTCTTCTTCCAAATCCCGGCAGACTATATTGCCAATACCCAGCATCCTAGTGTCCTCTGAAATCATTCAGAGACACAGAAAGCATAGGAGAGTCCCAGCAGTAGAATGTATGGAGGTGAAGTATCCGCCCCGTGATGCAGCACTTGTGGCTTCCCCGAAAGGTCTCGCTGGAAACCAGCCATTATCTCAGCTAGCACCTATAGCGTCCCACAAAGACAGACCACCAATCAGCTGTGCGAACATGAAAGGGTTGGAGATCTCATAAAAGGCCTGTGCTGCACACCGCAAGGCAATATATGAGGCCTGCCATAAATATCGCAGCACTTCAGCAGCTGATCAGTGTTCACTTATTATGAGCGTGTTGTACAGCCTTTAATCGAACTTCATGATCACGTCCAGCCGAAGGGAGGGCGGAGGTTCACGATAATGTGTTCAGCCCACTTCAAAGGAAGTTTGATCCATGGGCAGCATATCCATAATCTTCTCCGCTAGTCTTAGTCCTTGTCGGAATCCATCAATTGTCTGAGTTGCTGTCAGAATGGTGAGAAAGCAACATTCAGCACAGCCTTCACTTCTGAAAGAGTTTCAAAACCACGCACGTTTGATCCGGAGTCAGAACTCTTGCTAGAGTGAGCAAGGTTGAGAAATATATTCCTTAAATATATAGTCTATATAGCCTAACACTGGCAGGTTCAGGGTAATGAATAAAAGCATAGAACTGAAAAAGGGAACAATGTCCCCTTCAACTTCAACAAAAGCATCCATGCTGAGGTACAGAAAGATCAAAACCTCCAACTGACTTAGCCCAAATATACACACTCAAATATAACAGGATCTGTTCCGTTTGAGTCAAACTTTCTCAAATGTTAGTGTTCAGCGAGAAACAGGTGGAAGTATAAGTCGTATAACTGCTAATATTGGAAAAAGTTGGACATTTGAACGCAGATGAATTTCTTTAAATGCATCACCGGTGACGCAAAGAAGGCAAGGGACCTTTGTCGATTGTTCTCAAGGAGACGATAAGCTCCAGATCAAAACGACATCAAACTTTCTGCCAGACAAGGATTAAACGAAAGTTATAGTGTGGGAGGCATGGTGGTGTAGTAAGTAGAACAGCCGCCTCACAGCAAGAAGGTTCTGGGTTCAAATCAATCTCTTATGGCTGCGTGGGTTCTGTCCAGCTATCTGACTTCCTCTTACACTCTAAAAACATGCAATGTAGGTTAGTTGGCAACCGTAAATTGCCCGTAGGTGTGAATGTGAGTGTGAATGGAATAGAAAAGGTTGGTTGTCTCTCACGTTACGGTTAGGGGCTGGTCTGTCATTGGCTCTGTCATTAGCTTAAACCCGAACCTCGACCCAGCTAATGGACGATGAGATGGATGTCGAACTGTGATTTTAATGTTCCGTCATATACTTAAAGTGGAAAAAAAACGTTTTAAACACAGTATCGTGTGTTGGGATGTCACGGAGTCGTCATGGCCGCCACCGCAGATCCTTCATGTTAACGCGATAACTCAATAAATATCTCATGGATCATTTTTCAAATTTTATACCCACATACACCTTAAGGCGAGGAAGAACTGGATTGATTTGGGCAGTTACATATAGTTTTCGGGCCATAAATTCTCAACCGTTGGTCAGATTTAATCAAAATTTGGTGAAAAACTTTGGGATTCTTCTTAAATATATTATACTTGGTTCTAAATGCTCATATATAACTTGCAAGGCGGAACTTTTCGACGTAAAACGAGACGAACGGACATGAATTCACATTTAGCTTCGGAGCTTTTCGGGGGTTTCATTTTTTTGTCAGGATAGTTTTAAAACAGAGAAACGTAAAACAGATTTTTCGTAAACATCAGCCGACACGGATTGAAAAATCTGAAAAAACTAAATTGTGTTGCTTTCAACTATTGTGTCGATGTAGCCGAAACCGATTAGTGATACTTTCTGTAAGTATTAGCATTAAGTTTTTCATATTAAATAAATAAAGGGAAATAACAAAACGTTTATTGGGTAACGGGGGCCTGCAGAGGTTTCGCATTTTACGATACCACATGCATCAGACTTAATAGCGATGGGGTCTCTCGGAGAGGCAGAACATGTTGTTTAACAACTTAACGAGAGTCTGATTTATGGCCGGAGCCACGCTCCTTATAAATAAACATCACAGGTGAGGGGGGTTTCATTTCAAGCAGCATTTTCCCATCATCAGTGGAAGATAGCGGAGACATTTTATTTACGCTTGCATTGGTGTGCATGGTCCTGTGTATGAATGTATTTGCATGTATGTGTGTGTGTGTGTGTGTCTGTGTGTGTGTGTGTGAGTGTGTGTGTGTGTTGTGGAATGAATTCAATTAATCATTTATCTCATGCTGTGTAGAGTTATTGGCATCAAATCGCGTCCTATCCTGGCTTTCCAAACATTTCATTTTTTTAAGGAACGATCACCAAGGAAGAACAAAAATTATTGTTTTTGAAGGAACTGCCCCTTTAATTCATGCCCTAAACTATGCATAGTTGTTTCTATTGCGTCTACTCCTGCGTGACATGCACGCTCCCACAGAGACCTCGATCTCGGAATCAACATTCTATCTTTTTGCCATGCAGGAATGAAAAAAAAAAAAAGGACACATTTTGGCAGCTAATGCGCCAGCTTGCACAAAATGAAGCCCATCCAAGAGCATTGATATGCGGATAAATAAATAAAACCTTGCCACCATGAGAGGAGAGGCGCTGTGACAGCGGGATGTTTATTTTTCTACTTTCATGTTGGCAGGCAGGGACATTTTATTTTGGGATGAATCACAAATTCCCCCGAAAACGCCTGCGTCAGGTGTATCTAATTATCTGACAGCACATCCTCATTATAAACCGGCCCCTGGGAGCCGGATGCTCAGGCTGCCGAGCCTTGGACCTCAATCAATGTGCTCCTTGTGGTAAAAGTGGGGGGGAACGGAGCCCATTGTCTTCCACTTTTTCGGATCAAAATTGGGCAAAATCTTGCTCCCATCCTCTCGAGTATTGCTGCTAAATCCTTATAGATGATATATATTTCATCAAAGATGTACTACGTACATACAGAAGAACGTTACAGCAAGGAGCTCTGATAAACAGGGACTTTAAAAAAGGAGTGAAGAAGCTATTAATCTATTAGAAGCTGTTATGACAGCACCTTGCCAACTCAGCCATGCCCCGATTAAGTCACCTGGTTGAAGTTTATAAAGCATAATTACAGCTTACTGCTGTTTCTCTGGGGAGGAGCAGCCGGCAGAGGAAAGAAGTAGGTGTGTTGTCAGCACAGTCAAGGCATAATTAATGGAAGCAGAAGAGATTTGCAGAAATTCAACCGCCGTTGCTGACTAGGGCTCTTGGGATCGGGGTCACGGTGAACCGGAGGAGTTCGCCGGAAAAGCGCGCCCGTCCTCGCCGCCCGCTCCTCCTAGAGCTGATGCTCGGATCCCACCCAGCCAACAGTGGCGGATGCAGGCCTGGCGAGCAGGTTTGGGGGTCTCATTCAAAGGAAGGATGGTAATGGCGTTGGTGATGGTGATGGTGACGGTGAAGGGGAATTGCAGAGGGTTACCAGTTTATAAAATTGGAATGCTCCCGGGTAATGGCAGAGGTAGGGGAGGGGATGTTTGGGGGGGGGGCTTTAATGTTGGACTGATCCTGGAAAGCTTTGCATGAGATTGGCCACTTCAAACCAAATAATTCAGATCCACTTTTGGGCTCAAAGCTGTTCTTTACATGCAAAAGGGCAAAAACCAACAACAACTCAACATTCCGCCAGTGATGCAATTTATTCAGAAAGCAATCATGTCGGATTTGTTCACTTTCTTACAGACAGACAGACAGATGGATGGATGGATGGATGGATAGATAGATAGATAGATAGATAGATAGATAGATAGATAGATAGATAGATAGATAGATAGATAGATAGATAGATAGATAGATAGATAGATAGATAGATAGATAGATAGATAGATGGATGGATGGATGGATGGATGGATAGATGGATGGATGGATGGATAGATGGATGGATGGATGGATGGATGGATGGATGGATGGATGGATGGATGTGTCCTGTGATGGGTGTTACATCCATAGCTTCACGATTCCCTGTCCTCGTCTGCTTCCCCATGCAGCTCCATTTGAAAATGCAACAGCATCCTGTCCTGCATCTCTTTGCGCTACCTCATGAGTGGCAGACCATAATGCTATTACCTCTCCTCAATGGTCATGCTCACTTAGCCCTCTGTCACTCTGTACTGCCCGAGGAAGACACATCTCTGCAGCCCCATCAGCTGCTCCTCCTCCTCCTACTGCTGCTTACATCCTCCTCTCTTCAACTCGCTCTCAAAATAAAAGAAAAATTGCAGAGGGACTCAAACTTTTCGGTGTATTATTTTGCCGTTGAGAGCCTTTCCACTTTTCTTTTTTTCTTCTCCCAGGGGGGACCGCAAAGTATATATTTTTTTTAATCCAATTAATTGGCTGGATGTCAGTCAGCAGCAGCCTGACAAATACTTTAATAGGGTTCCACACAAAGCGTGGAAAGAGTTAACTTCCTCACATACCTAGGATTGCACAGATGAGTGTGTGCGTGTGTGTTTGTGGGAGTGCGTGTGTGTTTGTGTGGTGTATGATGAAGAAGCTGGGTGGGGGTCTCTGCTCACACACCACTGCGCATGACCCACCGTCAATCACCAGTCAAATCCGACATCAAAGCCTGTCAGCAGCAAAATGGATAAACTACGTGAGTCATAGCCCACCCACCGTCACGCGCGCGCGTGCGCAGGCTCGCAGATTCACTTCATCAGCCCACATTTAAGTAAACTTTCACAACACGTCTCAGCACCGACCAACACCGGGACCAGCGCACAATCCGGAGCCACGGACTGTCACGTGATGCAAAGATGGCTCTGAGCTGTGAGAATAGAATGTGGTGCATATAAATGAAATAAAATCAAAATCAAATATCATATGTAGGTATTATGAGCACCATCTGGAGCGCGGCGGCGTGCAGCAGACCCCACGGCGCGCGCTACATGATCCATAAGGCTTTTTTTTAAGATATGGTGGTGGGGGGGGGATGCAAGAACCCCGTTCACCGTCGGATCTCAGCACGACACCGAACTTTAAGTACACACGTGAAAAAGACGTCTTTCAAACTGAAAATCACAGCATTTGAAGATGCAGGGGAAGAAAAGTCTATACTACTTACTATAAGCTCAGGTGGTAGAACGCAAAGCCCCGGGAACTGGAATTAAAATAGAGGAATGGGAAGGAAAAAAAATAAGTATGCGGTTGTTTATTTATTTATTTATATATTTATATATATTCACAAAATAGGCTCAAGGACGACAGCATGCACGTCGTTAAGTTGTTCGATGTTGTTGTTGTTTTTTAAATGAGAGAAAATAGCGTCTTACCGGGGCTGTCCGAATATATTCCTTAGGAAATTCCAGAGGAGTCCCTTCTTCCTTCTCTCAAAGTCAGAAAACAGCGACGCTTCTCTTATTCCAAAAACAGGCCCCCGTGCAACTGAAAGAGAGAAGAGACCAAACAGCTACAGCAAATTCCATCAGAAGCTTGAGTCGCCCCCCTCCCTCCCTTACAGCACCACCCAAAAAAAGTGTTGACATGAGAGGAGCAGAGGAGGAACTGACGGCGCGGCGGACGGACGGTACCTGCGCTCTTTCTCACCGGAGACGCGGACGCGGACGAGGAGAGCGGCAATAAGACGGCACTAAACTGAGAGAGCTCCGCTTTTCTCGGGAAACGCAGCCCCAGCGCGCTGTCAGCTTGCGCGAGCTCACGCGTACAAACCCGCGCGCACGCTCACACTCACTGATCCCGGCGGCGGCTGGAGAGAGAGAGGGAGGAGAGGATGAGAGCGGAGACGGGATGCTGCGCGCAGAGCTGCGCTTCCTGCTCCGGCCGCCTGATGGCCAGCTCTCTGTCCCACACTGTCCAAAAACAACCAGTAACAAACAGCAACAACAACCAACAACCACCGGCAACAACACACAACAACCACCAGTAACAACACACAACAACCAATAACCACCAGTAACAACACACAACAACCACCAACCACCAGTAACAATACAACCAACAACCACCATTAACAACACACAACAACTACCAGTAACAACACATAACAACCAACAACCACCAGTAACAACGCACAACAACCACCAGTAACAACACACAACAACCACCAGTAACAACACACAACAACCACCAGTAACAACACACAACAACCACCAGTAACAACACACAACAACCACCAGTAACAACACACAACAACCACCAATAACAACACACAACAACCACCAGTAACAACACACAACAACCAACAACCACCAGTAACAACACACAACAACCAATAACCACCAGTAACAACACACAACAACCACCAGTAACAACACACAACAACCACCAGTAACAACACACAACAACCACCAGTAACAACACACAACAACCACCATTAACAACATACAACAACCACCAGTAACAACACACAACAACCAATAACCACCAGTAACAACACACAACAACCACCAACCAGCAGTAACAATACAACCAACAACCACCATTAACAACACACAACAACTACCAGTAACAACACATAACAACCAACAACCACCAGTAACAACACACAACAACCACCAGTAACAACACACAACAACCACCGGTAACAACACACAACAACCAATAACCACCAGTAACAATACAACCAACAACCACCAGTAACAACACACAACAACCAATAACCACCAGTAACAATACAACCAACAACCACCAGTAACAACACACAACAACTACCAGTAACAACACATAACAACCAACAACCACCAGTAACAACACACAACAACCACCAGTAACAACACACAACAACCACCAGTAACAACACACAACAACCGACATCCACCAGTAACAACACAAAACAACCACCAACCACCAGTAACAATACAACCAACAACCACCAGTAACAACACACAACAACTACCAGTAACAACACATAACAACCAACAACCACCAGTAACAACACAAAACAACCACCAGTAACAACACACAACAACCACCAGTAACAACATACAACAACCAACAACCACCAGTAAAAACACACAACAACCACCAGTAACAACACACAACAACCAACAACCACCAGTAACAACACACAACTACCAACAACCACCAGTTACAACACACAACAACCACCAGTAACAACACACAACAACAACCAACAACCACCAGTAACAACACACAACAACCACCGTTAACAACACAACAACAACCACTGTTAACCACACAACAACAACCAACAACCACCAGTAACAACACACAACAACCACCAGTAACAACACACAACAACCAACAACCACCAGTAACAACACACAACAACCGACATCCACCAGTAACAACACACAACAACCACCAGTAACAACACACAACAACCACCAGTAACAACACACAACAACCACCAGTAACAACACACAACAACCACCAGTAACAACAAACACCAGTAACAACACACAACTACCAGTAACAACACACAACAACCACCAAAAACAACACACAACAACAACCAACAACCACCTGTAACAACAACCAACAACCACTAGTATCAACGCAACAACCACCAGTAACAACCCACAACAACCATAACCACCAGTAACAACACACAACAACCACCAGTAACCACACAACAACAACCAGTAACAACACACAACAACCAACATCCACCAGTAACAACACACAACAACCAGTAACCTATAACTACCAATAACGTCACACAAAACCAACAACAGCCAGAATTCTGAGATTTGAGTCAGAATTCATAGAATAAAGTCTGGTTTTCTGAAATTAAAGTTACAATTCTGAGAATAAAGATGGTATTATGTACTTTAACGTCGGGATTCAGAACTCTGGGTTTAAAGTCAGGTTTCTGAGAATGAAGTCAGAGCTCCAGAAAAAAATGTTCATGAAGCCATCCATGCACTAATCCTCTTTCGTAGTCCTCTTTCACTTTTAACTCATGGAGTGCCTAACTACTTTATTTAGATATAGTTTTATAATTCTATAAAACATGTCTACCTTTTTGATAATTCAAACACTTTAGAAGCATGTCTTTTTTATTTGATTGGACTATTTTACCTGTTCTGACAAACACATTTTTAAACTAGAGCAGGGATTATAAAGAAATCAGGAATATATGGCTGTGCTTCGGTGTTCCCTATAGATCGGCAGAGTTACAATACAAAAAAAAACCAGGAAATAATGATGAAAAGAAGTTCAATCGAATGCTGAGACAATTTCACAAATGTTTTTTTTCGAAATTTGTCAGTGGTTCCTTTGGTCTATTTTATTTTAAGTCCCTTAATCCACCTTTAAGGAGCTGGGGGTCGAGTTCTTAAGGGGTTTTAAAGACTGAAGTGTTTACATCATGAACCACATCACCGCTGTGGAATGTTACTAATCACATTTCTGTGTTACTACTCCTGTCAAATTAACATGTTACACTGAAATTAACTGCAGCGTTCTGTAAAAATTTGCTCCAAACAATGTTTTAAAGTTACTTTTATCATTTTTCACATTTACAGAAATATTTATGAGCTCATCAGAGGTAAACTTTAACTGTAAAAATCAGCTGCACTGTAAAAATCAGCTCCACTGTATAACTCAGCTCCACTGTAAAACCCAGCTGCACTTTAAAAATCAGCTCCACTTAAGTTCACATTCAGTAAATGTCATCATTTTTATAAACATAAACAACAGCAGATGCTACGAGCACTCAACATTTTTAAGGTAGGAGAAATTACAGAATTGAATCTCTCTGGTGAAAAAATGTCCTTTTAAAAAGTGTAAATGTTTGCGGTAAAGATCTTTTCTTTTTTTATTTTCACACCGAGGGTATTTGAGCATATCACAGTAAGAAAAGAGTTGGTGTAATGCTGTTGATCTGCTCGTGGTTGAACCTGCTGCCGCTCATGCTGGCCCACACCGGAACACCGGAATAAATCTATCTTCGTCTTCATTAAAATAAGCAGCACCTGCGACTCTCACACTTATTTAGTCATAAAATAAGCTGTAAAATGGTTGGTGTTGCTGTGATTACCTTCCTGACAAGTTTCTGACGACACGTTAATATTCAGTGTCAGCGAACAAATTAATTTTATCTGAAGTTGACTTTTCGCGACCAATTATTGATGCATACGGAACAACAAGTGTTTGGTTGAGTATTCAAACATCCATCAAGAGGTCTAAGATTAAAAATAGTGAATACACCGACTTTATCCACAACATTATAACCACTGACGGATGAAGTGACCCAGTCCTACGCCGTCATCGCTGACTGTGAGGGTGTATCCCCGAAAGGTCCCCGATCTCCTGAACTCCTCAAATTAAATGTGAAGTAATATCTGCAAAACGGTATTTTTTGTAGAAAAAAGTGCCCACCTATGGAGTAAAACGTGAACTATCATAGGGAAATATGATACATGCATTTATAGATCTTGTTGAGTTGCTTCATATGCATCAAAGTTGGACTCAATCAGACCAATGATGAGGAAGTTATGTTATAAAAACTTTTTTTTTTATATAAAAAAGCTCCCCCTAGTCAGTCAAATATGAAGCCTTGGAGTCAATTATGATTCATACTAAATATGATCACCTAAACTGAATATATATGCACTAAATTTGACTTAAATTGGACCGACGGTTGTGAATTTACGGCCTGATAAGATTTAGATAAAATCCCTTTAGTGTTAGAAATATTCCACCCACTTTTCCCCAAATCAATCCAGTTCTTCCTCACACTAAGGTGTACGTGGTTAGAAAATTCAAAAATGATGCAAGCAAGGGATGACCAAGACGATTCCACAATATCCGCGACAAATCGGGGATGTAGTTTTTATTTAGAAGAAAATCCGAAACACATTGTTTCATGTTTTTATACCTTAAATGACGTATATTTATATTTATGTTCTCGTAGTTTAATCACCACAATAAATGAATTTGAGCAATCAATTTGAAATTTTCCAAACTTTATAGTTTTCAGTTTTAAAAACACAAAAAGTGAAGAAAAGCTGCCGGCACTCATAAATTCCAAAAAAGGAAACTCTCAAGTTTTCACTAGTAGTTTTAAATAATAAATGTGAGCATTAAGGGTTTACAGTGTAGCTAGCAGTAGGTAACTTACTGTAACTGCTCTCTGAGAGAAAAGACAATCTCCCCGCCTGATACATATTCATTATCTCCTGGGCTGCAGACGGAAATAAAGTCAGCGTTTATAGAAGAGGACCTGCTGCCTCGGCATATTTTCAATATTCATGTCTTAATTTGATCTCGTAAAAATAAACTAAAATAGGACCGTAAATGTTGGGAAAAACACAATTTCATGTTAAAAATAGCGGGAAAAAAAACTGTGAACCTTAGAAAATTAACATTACAAGACAGTTGAAGTACTAACACTATTCAAACTTAAACTTAAACTCAGAATTGGAGGGAATAATATAAACTCCAGCATAGTGTTGATTTGAGTTAAATTAAATCTTCATTTTCAGCACATTCAGCATCAGAACTGGACCATGCAGCGACGGAAGAAGGTGGCCTGCTCCGATGAATCGTACTTTATTTCACCCACGCGGGACTGATTGGACATTTAACATTGAGTTAGCATTTAATGAACAAATAGTTCATTAAGTTAGTTAATTGCCAACAGCGTATTGGTTGAATGTGACTTTGTAAGAAATCAGTAAGCGTCAGAGGTGCTGGGCTCGGGTTCGGCTGCCTATCTGCTTCTAATCCTCGTTCTAAACTTGCGTAACAATAATCTGCGGGGTGAAGGTTAGTTAATAATCATTATTCTCTGCTTACTATCAGCATGAAAAAAAACTTCACTTCTGTGGCCGTAGCTGAAACATAACAATTGCAAATAATGCAATTTGTAATATTTGAGATATTTGTCTCAATAGCTGGAGTTTAAAAAAAAAAAATCATCAATCAAACATTTTTTTTTGACATGGAGTCATGGCCAAAAAAAAATTCACTTACATATTCATAAACATCACGTGTGACTGAGATGCGTGAAAGAATTTTATATGCAAATGAAGGCTGTCCGAGACCCATTCATTTATCACATCAGAAACTATAGGAACGATAAATGTAAAATACATCTATAAATAGAGCCGGGGGAAAAACTTCAAGCATGACTAACAAGCAGCACAGTTCTGACATGCATTATGAAAAATGCTGTCATGTATTGGGGAATAATATATGCGACCGTGTGATGGTGCCGTTAGTGGTTTGTTTTCTGGAGCGGTAGCCAGGTGGAAGAGTTCTGTTCTCATTTGAGGGTCTGCAGAGGTTTCATGAAGGGTCGGGGGGCAACGACCTGCCGCTGCTGCACAGGTGGACACAAGGAAACTTCCAGGTGTGCAAACTGCTCTTTCTGGAAATTGAGAAACAAGAGTGCACGAGGTCATAGCAGCGCTTGAATTACGCCGATAGTGTTTTTCCCGACAGCAATGGTATGTTCCCCCACGAAAAGTCCCTAATCCCCTGCGTTTTACATGCAATCTCCCTGACTGAACTGATGTGTAGAGTATTGTGGAGGTATTTTTTTGTGTAAAAGCTCCGGAAAGTAATTAAAATATAATTTTGCAGAGTAAAAAAAACGATATCTACATTATAGATGTTCTTGAGTCGATTCACTTGCACCAAATTTGGACTAAATCGGACTAACGGTTAAGAAATTATTCCAGAAAAAAAGGGGACAAAGCCCCCCACTAATGTTAGAAAATATACAACCCACCTTTCTCATAATCCATGCAGTCCTGAGAAGTTATGTCCGGAAAAAGAGCAGTTTTCCTAAAAAAGATCCCCCGATGGGTAAAATATGAATTCTTATTAGAGTGAAAAACAGATATCAACAAGATAGATTTCCTCGACTCCATTCAAAAGTACGACATTTTGAATAAATTTGAAAAACCTTTGCAGCTTAATTCCCCCCCTAGTGTCGGAAATACGCAACCAACCTTTCCCAAAATCAATGCAATTCTTCCTCGCACTGAAGTCTATGTGGGTATAAAACCTGAAAATGGTTCGTAAAACGGTTTTTGAGTTATCCCGCTGACACAAATGAGCCGCGGCGGTGGCGTGGATATAATTAGCTTGACACCCAACGTGAACATCGGCTTGAAAAGCGAACGCAGTAGTTTCCCTTGCTCCATTTTTCCAATGGGCAAAACTCCAGCATGAGTATCATATTTTGCATCACAGATAGAACTTTACCCTGGCACTTTTGATGATACACAAACAGAAACACAGAAACAATAGCACAACAGTAGGACACACACTAAATGCCGCTACACACTGTCAGATCAGTTTATTGAACGACACCTGAGGACTTTAACCTCTTACTCCAAGGACCCTTCAGCTTCCTGGAGTGTTTTAGCTTCACTCCATGAAACCATGAAACCATGAAGCAACCGACTAAAACATTACAGTTATCGTTGCAAATGAACATGCATCAAATTACAAATTAAGGGCTATAGTATATATGTAATGTATATATTATATATACACACTGTATGGTAGAATGGTGACTATTGTCACATTAATACTATTACTAGTACTGGTTTTTGTGTTGTAGTGACTACAATGACGAAATAAAGTGTGTTATGGGTTATTAATATCTTTATATTCCCGACTCGTAAGGGATACAACAGAAACGTCAGCGCCGTCAATGCTGCTGCAGCAGATCATTTGTTTCTAACGCGATTATTCAAAAACTTTTTCATGGATCGTTTTCAAAATTTCCGCTCACTCAGACCTTAGTGTGATGAAGAACTGGATTGATTTTTACTCTAATAGTTCATTTTTTTTACGCACTAGGGGCGACACTTTCTTGCCAAACCGTGAAATTCTTTGGTCCAATTTAGCTCAAAACTGGTGTATGAGAATCAACTGGAGGAGATCTATCTTCTATACATCGAGTTCTACTGGCATAGTTCATATTGTTCTCACTAGGAGGAGCTGTTTTTACGAAAAACACTGTTTTGTGGACATGACTTCACATTTCCTTTGAGTTCGATCAGAAGGGATTCCTTGCACAATGCAGTTAGGGATCACAGCGTAGCACCTAGTTATTCTACGATGTTACTGGCCAGTATGAAACCTCCCATTTCACCTCTTCTGTGACTGATGGATGTTTGCACCAAGAACGTTTTCACAGTTCTGTCTCACTCGCTGTTCCTCCTGTCAGGAAGTTGGTAACTGATAAACATCTGTTTAAAAGAAAACCAGAGGGATATAACTCACTGAGGAGCCGAAATGATCAAAAATGATCAAACATGAAAATGGATTGGAGCTGTTTTCGGGCGATCTAAACTGAAGAGTGTGCCCCGTATGCAAAATATGGATGATTAGATTGATTGAGGGGGACAGGCACAGGTGGTTGTCATTTTCCAGTGCTTTGGACTACCCAGTTTTGTTGAGAGAAAAAAATGCTGAGAACAGAGTGTTCACAGGAAGTTCAAAAGCTTGGGTTGAATTTGGGCTCACAATGAAAAAATACTGATATGTTGTTCTTTTAACTTCAAAACAACATTGGAATTACATCATTACATGTCCGTCTTACCTCATAGTAGTACTCAGATACACACAGCGCCGCAACAGAATCGCTCTGTCTAGACTGGATATGGTATCTCAGAGTTATCTTACTTTCCTACAGTCATACTTTGCATGAACACATTTCGCTTTTCACTGACTTTGCATAAGCTGAAAGCGGCGAATCCCCGAGACCGAGGATGAAAAGAGCAGGCCAAGTGAAAAAAAATGTTAATCCGTTTCTTTTCTTTATTTAATTTATGTCTACAAATCATGTCTCCATGATGCTTCCGCCTCTGTCGAATAAACTATTAGATATTTTCCCATCATCCCGAGTTGTGCTCTCTACGCAGCAAAGCTGCATCTCAAAAGTGCTCTTGACCTTTAGTGGAATGTGTGGTGAATCGTAAACAGATCATTACCTGAGCTCGCTGGGCTCTGTAAGCCTGTCTTGATTGACTATTGTAGGATTATTATTTGTAATGTGCTCTCATGAGGGACTGTCATTGAGTGCAAGTGGAAAAGAAAAACCTAAACAGTTACCGTCATGCTTTGCACACAACAACAAAAAAGAAAATCATTTACCGAATACTTCCCACTCAAAAGAAATGATTCAGCAGCGGCGTAGCATCAGGGCTAGCAAGGCAGAAGTCAACAAACATTTCAATTGGGTTTACATGTATATGAATAGTTTGTTCCCATCCGTTTCATTCATTTCATTTCTTCCAGTGAGCTCACATAGCTCTTTTTTATCCAATCAGACGTCTCTTGTTGAAACGTCGGGCTTACGCGACCAGCTTACCGGACGTGGTTTTTGTCAATGTCATATTTTTTAACCAGATTTTAATCAGATTTTGAAGTTGTCATGTAGGGAGTGTTCTTTTCCCATGACGGGGTATTCTCGCTTGCCCTAATCTAACGGCAGGCTCGGAGTGTTTGGGCCCGTCCTGCGATAAATGGGACTGATCCGCACCGGTTTTCTTTACGGTCGTGTTGTTGGACTATTTTTAAAGACAGAAAGGACCGACTCTATAGCTTCAGAAGAGGAACAGCTTTGGTTGAGTGTAATTTTTAACTATCTTAAATTGACTGTTGATTTCTGCTCGCTGAAGATGTTTGCTGGTATTGTGGTTTGAATGAGGTCCAGATTCAGTCTTACACCTGATGGCATGAACTTTTTACCAGCAGAAATTCTGTTATACATACTTACATTTGATGGCATTTTAGTTTTCTTGGTGGTCGTATGATGTTGAACCTAATTTTTACCATTTTATTACACTCGATAAACGTTACTGTCTCTTCGATTATGTGCTGGTTGCAGGTACAAGTACAGCAGCCTGTGTCTGGATTTGAAGGTAGGATGATTGCGGGAGTACAGCACTGAAGGCCCAGGTGGAAAACTCATGTCCCGCCACTGTGACACAGACAGAGCACATCAATATAGCTTCTACCTGTAATGATACACCTGCAGTGAGCAGGACACAAGCAAAACGCAAAACAAGAGAAAAATCTGTCAGGAAGGACAGTCTGTGGCCACTACCTGCAGAACCAGAACCTTTTTGAGAGTTGTCTTGCTGGTGCTTCTTCTGTCCACCTTTTGTTGCTTTAATCACTGATGCTGCCTAATTTGACAGATCCAGACCCCAGAAGTTTCCCAGTATTCTAAGTACATACTCTGTTTTATTTTGCACATCTGTGAAACACTTCAAAAACAATTTCCGGTTATTTTCCACAAAACTATTCAACTTTAGGTGAAAATCTCTCGGTCATCATGGCGAGGTTGGCTTCTTGACAATATTACTTTTATTATTATAATAATTATTATTATTATTATTATGTTGCCACACTTGTTTAACCGCACACAAAGTGGAATGCAGGAATGATGTGGAAGTACCAGTAAAGCCCAGTCCGGATGAACAAAACGGGCTTCCACTATTCAGTAGTCTTATTTTATCTCTCCGTATTAGATAGACAAAAAGATATAGCTGGAATCCTGCCATGTATGCTATATAAATAAAAGCTGAGTGGGTGAAGCTATGTTTGCCTTCTACCTGATATTCACTTTGGTTCACCCGGCGGTGCGGTAATATTTATGAGTCATTGTATTATTCTGGGCAACCGGGAAAATAAAAATGGAAACTTTACTCTCCTCATACCTTATTTTAAAAGCCATAATTCCACGAGTCCCTTCAGATCACTGCTGCGTTATACTGCAGGAACAGGCCGATTTGCATCCGCAACCATTTTATCATTTTTTGATACGCCACATTGAGAAGGATTGTGGTCCGTATTGAAAACATTATGAGAAGGATTGATGAATCTGCCCTTTCCTCAGTTAAGAGCGATGAGAGAAATCAGTTGGCAACACGCCAAACTAACGAAACAGTACAAACCTCTCTATGTTTTACTCTGTAAGACTGTTTTTGTTTTCCCCGACAAAACTCACTCAGACTTTTTTTTTTTTTTTTTTTACGCTGACAGCTGAAATTGTGCGGCAAGCACAAATGTGTTTCAGCTTGTCACAAACAATTATATTGAAATGAAGTTCCCTTGTCCTCATGTCTCCTGAGGCGCTGACTGAAAAGTGATGGAGGGCCGGTACCAAAAATCATTCAAAAGCCCAGGTCCTCAAGCTCTATCGTCCGCTTCTTGGCTGTTGAACTGAAGCGTCGCAACCTCAAGTGTAACTACTCAGTCGTTACAGCTGAGGGAGGCAGTGAGTGAGTTCAGGTCAAGCACTCATGTGTGGAGGGGTTGAGGTTGCATGAGGTGTGGCGAATTTTAAGGATTTATCATATTAAACATCCACGCCAAGTCCAGAACACATCATTTGCTACCAGGCTGCAAAGAGAGAACATGATTTGGATGCGGAAGAAAACGCCCTGATTAATGTTCTCGCAAAGAGAAAATATTATTGGGGGTGTTTACTGATTTGCAAATCATTCGCTGATTCGCTGATGCAACAGCAAAAAAAAAAAAAAATTTAAGTCGATTTTGATCAAATCAGCTCAACCTAAAAGTAAAAGATGATTTTAGAATTGTTTTGGTCACTTCTTGGACATTAGAGGTTGTATCAAGTTAAAAAATCCCACTTATCATATAAGACTTTCTCTATAGTCTTGTATATAGACCTGTGGTGTGCCCCAGGGATCCATCTTCGGCACCTCACTCATTAGCATATACATGCTGCCCCTGGGTCATATTATAAAAAGGTTCATACAAATTTTTCAATAAGAAGTAGAGACTCAAAGAGAGCTCAACCAAACAATTGAGCAGGACATTTAAGGGTTAATGAGCAATATTCGGCAATTTGCCTAGTCATTACATCAAACTTGATACAGTCTAATTGCTGTACTTCTTTCTCACCACCTGGGATCGTGGGCGAGGAAGAGGCTGGGTCTCTTCTTTTCCCAGATGGTGTATAGTCATCTTTCTTCTCCACTGCAGATGACCCAAAAATTGGAATGGAATGGATCCGTGACCCGCTTGTGAATGTCGCCTGCAAATCATCCATGTCAGTGCATGAAGAAGATTAACACCCTGAGCTATCGAGCAGGTATGGCGCTGAAAAGTATGTTTGTGTGACGTTTTGGATCAAAGTCATTGCTGAATATCCCCTGATAGCTGCAAAAGCACTGAAAGTGTTGCTTTTACGTCCAACAACTTATGCAAAATCTGGCTTTTCTGAAATGAGTGCACCGAGAGCTAAACAGTGGAATAGCCTAGACAGAAGGAACATTCACACTCCCATCGATGGGACCATCTAATTGCTGGGAAACAAGCCCAGGGCTGTGAAAGCTGGACGGTGCTCTGCTCCATTTCAGCGACAGGCTCTAAATGCAAAGCATTCTGGGAGGAATCAAGCATAATTTCATCACTTTAAGAGAATGCCAGTATTTACAGGAATGTACTTTAAACGTAACTGTCAACAGCACAACATTGTGAGCGTATGCAAAGATAAGTGTAATATGTACAGTAAAAATAAAGCACACTACAAACCGGCCCAGCCTTCTGTCACTAATTAACATAAAAGTCAATATTTTTTATTTTTTGCCCCAAATTGTCAAAATAAAACAACATCACGGAATCCTTGTCAAAACATGTTGGTATATTCTAAATACTTAGCTTTTATATTGATTTTTTTTTATATATTGAGCTTTAGTTGTAGCATCATTATAATCCTTAAGTATCGTAAAAATGGACGCATGCTTTTAATTTGAATATAGTTTAAATATCATAAACATAGAATACCTTACCGACAAAAATGTGATCAGTATTGACTTGTAAATTTAGTACAGTATTTAAGTGTATATTCAATTTTTATTTATTTTTAATAACGGATGTGTAGCCAGGTGGAGAATGTGGCACGAAATTTGACATCATAAACCCTCTGGATGCAAAGGATTCTGGGGGACCTCCAGTGGCGGGTCCCAGAGGGAAGTCCTTTCGTGTCATGTGCTTTTCTGGGGGATTTTACCTCTTAGAACCAGGTAAAAATACGTAGAACTTCATCTTCTGCTGTTAACATCATTTGATTGTAATTAAGATTGGTACGTGGATGCAACTCTTTTTTTACTTTGTTGCTCTGTATTTTTCTAGTTAGGGTCATTACAGTTAATTATTTGCTTTAGTTATTAGTTTCAATTATCTCAATGCAGTTTTGGTATTTCATGTTAAAGAAAATAAGGGATTTTATTTGCACTTTAAAGGTAAAACTAGCTGATTCTGCGATAAATTCAGATTCAGGACCGACCAGATTAAATATACATAACACATTTTTTTAAGATAATTTTTTAGCTCTTGTTATTTACCACCCTTTAACACAGTGTACCCCGCCTCTCGCCACATGCCAGCTGGGATAGGCTCCAGCCCCCGTGACCCTAAACACAATATACTGTTTGAAACTGTTTCAACCCAGCCGCAAGTCGCAATCCAGCGTCCTTCTAGTGCCGGTACCAAATTGGGACTTCGGAAAATATCGAACCCCATGGTGCCGGAACAATGCTTGGGTAAGGTTGAAACGGATAATCCGCTGAAGCGATCCATTCCAAAGAAGAATATTTACTAATTTCTTAGGCACAGTTTCTATGTGCAGAATAAAGAACCAAAAATGTATTTTTGTATCCGGTGCTGGCTTCATTTCGTCGGGTTACATACGTTCACCTATCACACTGAAGAGAAGTGATACGACTCTCTGTGTGCACTCTGAAGAAAAGTTGCAGCTATCTAGATTAATAAAAGAGAATAGAAGGAAGTCCATTAAAAACATCGCCATCAATTCTCTGTCAAGCCTTAGCCTAATTAATATAGTCCTGCACACAAAGAAGTGAGAAACGGTTGTGATTGATTCTAATTTGACCCCTATATGTTGGAGACAGTTATCTTAAAATTCAAAATAGATCCCTCAAGAATTTCTTTCCTTCTCTTTATACAATGTGGCAGAATATACCCAGCAAACGCAACGAGAGTCAAGAGATCCAGCGATATTGACAACGAGCGGACATTGTGAAGATAGTTAAAAGTTTTGCTGGAGGACTGGACAAATGTACCCCAATTAGATTCCAAGAGTCTTGGTTTCTGTCACATAGCGGATGTTTGCCCCAACGCAGAGTTACCGTCTCCCTCATTAGGGGCTGCTTGATGTCGGCAGAATGCAACCCCCGCCCCCCGATTGAGCTCCTGGTGGAGAACTGACAAACACATGAAAAGTGTTCCGCAGACAAGAGAACACATCAATGAAAGTTGTACAGCCGCGCAAATCTGGCCATGGAGACAAGACAATCTCTTCAAAGAAAGTTCAAAATGTCAGTTTCAACAGTTAGGTAAAGTAAATAATGAAGTTTAAAGAGATTGGAGATGTTAACATCCGACTGGTAAAGGATATGTCTGCAAACTGACCCCAAACGCTGTGAGGTGGATAGTTGGACTGGCAAAAGATTCTCCAAGGATTACAGCTAGAGAAGTCAGAGGTCAGGCAAAACTTGGGGTCAGAAAAGTCTCCTTAACCACCATCAGATGGCGCCGACACCAACAACAGGTGTTTGGGAGGGTAGCAAGAACAAACAAATCCACACACAAACTAAAGCTCATACAGTTTGACAAACACCACTGGGACTTTCACTGGAACAAGATCAGAGGTCTCTTTGACAAAAACCCTCAAAGATGGGTGTGGCGTAGCAAGAAATAAAGCCATAGAGAAAAGCACCTCATACCTGCTGTGAAGTCTGGTGGTGGATCATTGATGCAATGGGACGTTTTTTTCTTCCAAAGGTGCTGGACATCTTGATGAAAGACATGGTTCCATGGACTCCATCAAACACCAGCAGATACTGGATGAAGACCTAAAAGCCTGTCAGGAACCTTAAAGTGGGCCGTGGTTGGATCTTCCAGCAGGACAATGATCTGAAGTTCACCTAAACATCAACCCAAGAATAGTTCAGAGATCACAAAATAAAGGTTCTGCCATGGCCATCCCAGTCACCTGACCTAAACCCCACAGAACATCTGTGGGATGTGCTGCAGAGGAGAGTCCACAAGCGTGGACCTCAGAACCTGAAGGAGTTGGAGAGGTTCTGTATGGAGGAATGTTCTCAGATCTTCTCCATGTGTCCTCAAACCTCATCAAAGACTACAGAGGGAGACTTAGGGTGCCAATAATTGCACACAGGTTTGGGAATTTCTTTTGGTCCTAAATTAAGAAACTGATGTTTCAAGAAAAATTTAAACGACCCGTTTTCTGCTTCATATCTATTGAGTTCCATCATTATATGACGCTCTGTGGAAAACTGGGACCGACTTACTCTCCACTTTTATAAAAAGGTAGCGCAACGTTCCGGATCCATGTTCTTTAAAAGGAGAAGCCGACAGCACATCAGTGTATGACTCAACAAGCAGCTGCGGGTGACTTCTTTCTTTTGGCCGTTTCTCGGGTGCCTCTGTCGACACACACACCAACCACTGCCACATCCGCTTTGGCACTGACTATTCCAGTGTTGGTCTTTCAGGACCAGCCAGACTGAGCTGACTATCCTCTCCTGCAAGTGGTGGTGATTTTATTTCCAGAAATGATTCTCCTGGTGGAACTGCTCTGTGAGGACAGCGTAGCATAGTTTGATGTCAATGCTTCAAAGCTGGGCCGTGTTTCTGTCTAGACAAATCAGCTGCCATCCCCCCCCCCCCCTAGAGGAAGACCATGACTTTGTCTTTCTCAGACATGAGGACGACCCTATGGCCTCATTCTCCGCTGAGGCGGGAAACCCCGACTCCCCGAGGAAATAAATATCCAGTAGGTTGCATGAACTGGAAGGCTGTCCACTTCAACTTTGAAGCAGAAGTTTGCTTTAGAAGCAAATTATGTGTGAAAGGATTATTACTAACTTAATTTTTTTCCAGTTAGCTCAAATGCTAACACGATCAAGAGCAAAGCTCTATAATATAGACACTTTCTTTGGAAGCCTTTTTTCTCAAAATCACAGTTCAGTTAGTTCAATATGATGTGACTTGCTTAATATTTGGAGCACAAACACAATATTGTGATGTCTGTAGAGTACTAAGAACCTCTTTCCAACAGTATTTGAAACTCAAAATGTGTTTTGGAGTGAATGTAACTGAAATGGTTCACTAATATAAGTCACAAATGTTTAAAAAAAGTTTCACAAAACATTCACATTTTGTTTACCATTGCTTTGGGAAATTTGATTGAATAAATGACATTTTTTGTAAGGTAACGCCTAAACTTTTTCATTACTTGATTATAACATATAACCTACTCTTAGCAGCTTGTCAAAACAATGCTATTTACTGCTTTTTATAAAGAAATCTATATCCTAATAACCCTGAACCCCCCAAAATGGTTGGACACCATGTACAACTTACTTGAAATCTATTATCTTAATTTTATAATACTTTTTTTGACATGCAATCAAGGGTTACGGTGCAAAAACAGGATAATTGATAATGGATAAATGGGTATGAAAGAGGAATCCAAACATGACTCAGCAAGAATTAGGTCGGTCCAAACAGGAGACAAAATCTGTGATATTATCTCGACAAATTGAAAAAAAAAAACATGGCAAGAAACTGCAGAAGAGCTGAAATATCTTCTGGGAAAGTGTCCATGCAGTTTTTTTTCAAAACAAATGTCAAATAAAGATGAAAATAAAGACCAGATGAAGGATTTATTTCCACAGAAGACGTGTGATGACTGGTCAGTTAGAAGGTTTTTGAATGTGGTCCAAGGGGTCTCTGCCCCTCAATGCAGCAGCAGCAGCGGCGTTGAATACCCCATGAAGCAGGTAACAATTACATTAATGTAATCGTTCTGATATACTTTATGTGGTTTTAAATACATTTCTTATTCAAAATAAAATCATTTCCTGAAAATTACATGTAAGTCAATCTCGTTAAATTGAACCCATTGAATCTTTTTTGTTCAACAATGAAACTTGAATGGAAAATGAATACATACATCCACAGTTGAAACAGTGGAAACAGCTAAATTTGTTATATTATAATAAGCATCTGAATATAAGTGGAATCAAGAGTTTTATAATAAATGTCAGAGGGACCTCTGTGTGTGACCGGTAAACAAAAACAAACATCTTTAACTGGGTATCTTTTACCACGGCCACCTTTTAACTCTGGTTGTTTCAAGTGTCCAATATGTTTGATTATGCATGTTTACCCTTAAAAAATGTCAAGATGTTCTTCTGTGCAGCTGAAGATCTATGTTCCATTGTGCTCTTGCTGTTCAGCTGATGCCCCTCCAGGTTTGATGATTGAGTGCGCTTCATCATACAAAAAGGAAAAATCCATCCGCCGCATTTCCCCAAAGCGTATGCCCTCCATTATTTTCTTCAGTCCTTTATTTAATCAGGCAGTCTCATTTTGATCTAGATCGCTTTTCCATGAAGTGGATATATGCAGATTGAAAATGTAGACGGAAACACAGTTCATGAAATAGGAGAACCTTTTGTAGTTTCGTAATCTACTTCCGCCATGTTCAATGTGAGCGAGATGTTGTCCATCGCTGCCTGGACGCCACTGATGGACACCTATTATAATAAATAAGTCATGGGCGGCTGTGGTTCGCTGACTCGCAAGAACTCCCCCCAGAAATTGATGGAGACAGCATGACTCCAAACTCAAGAAGCCGATCCCTCCACCTTTCACATAGTAACAGTGCTCCCGCTATGTTAACAACTATTATGATGGTAGAGTTGTGTATTTGTGAACACATTTATTACATGAAGTGTTGGTAGGTAGTTTTTTCAAAGGTGTCTAGAAATCAAAATCCAAAGGACAGCCTTAGTGGACAGACGTGTGTATTTAATGTAACGCTATATTAGCAGGGTGTCGTAACGACGTAACAATCCAGATATCCAAACTCGGCAAGTTCCCTGAGCCAAGAGGTTGCGAGGTTTCGTTTTTTTGGCTCGCTGCTACCTCTATGGGTTCTTTCAGCCGACACACCCGACACGCATGGTTCCTGCAGGCAATCATCTTTATTTTTTTAACAAAAAATCTCTTTCCATTGGCGGATCAGGCCTCAGTGATGTGTCTCTGTTCCAGGCAGCTAGCGCAGATTAAATCAAAGGAGAGCTTGATTAGCTCACTCAACCCAGCTGTGCTAATCAACTCACCTGGTTATGCTCCTGTGAGCTCTCTCTCTCTCTCCCTCCCTCCCTCTCTATCTCTCCCTTTACTTCTCTCTGTTTACCTCTCTCTTTCTATACCTCTCTACCTCTCTCGCTCTATCTCTCTCTCTCTACCTCTCTCTCTACCTCTCTCTCGCTCCCTCTACCTCTCTCTCTACCTCTCTCTCTACCTCTGCATGTGTCTCTGTTTCTCTCTCTCTCTCTCTCTCTCTGTATGTGCTTCTCTGGGGGTCTCTCTGTCTCTTCCTCTCTCCCTGCAGCTCCGTAACAAACCCCACCCACTTACACTGGTTACAATCCCTGTATGAGGCAAACGAAGATAAATTCTAGGGAGGATCCCTCCTTACATGCTTCCTGATTTCACATTGATAGACCATTAGATGCGAAAGGGTAAGTACGCCTACGCCGTCGTTCTCGACAGCAAAGGAATGTCCACTAAAAGCCCCCAAACGCCTGTGTTGTACAAGCGCATTGACTGAACTCCGGAAATTAACCTTTTAGATCCTCACCTTGAAAAAAAAGCTCAGTCAGTCATAGTCCGGATGTCCTTCCTGACACACCGCTGTCCATTTATCTGGTCCCGGACCTGGAACTAGATGTACAGATGTTTAAGACCGCTATTTTTTTGCAAAAATGCACCCGTAGTGAGTGAAATATGAACAGTTAAAGTTCAATTTAAACGTGAAAGATAGACCTCCTTAAGGTGGTTCATATGAGATAAATTTGAAGTAAATCCAACCAACGGTAAGAAAGTTTTGCCCAAAAATGTTATGTCCAGAAAACCTTGTTTTTTGTGTGAAAAAGGCTCCTCCTGGTGAGTAAAATATAAACTGTTAAAGTAAAAGTATGATATTTGCACGATATTTATCATCAACTCGATTCACAGGCACATAATTTGGACTAAATCGGACAAATTGTGTCGAAATAACGGCCCTAAAACTGAGATAAAGATGCTTATGGTGGCGTAAATAGGTAACTGACCATTCCCAAAATCAATCCAGTTCTTCCTCACACTAAGGTCTATACACTTGAAAATTACCCATTTAATAATTTTAGAGTTATCATGTTAGCACAAAGGATCCGCGCCGGCGCAAACGGACATGGCGCAGTGATGACGGTTCTATAATATCCCAAACTTTTGTGATAGCAGCGATTTCTTTCTCAGACAGTTGATGACAGCGTACTTTCTGCTTACAAGTTACTGTGAACTAAACAACAACTTGAACTTAACGTCTCATCCCCAACTACAGCCAAACTCATTAAAGTCAGTCTCCACACTTATCAGTCCGCTGAGGTCCAATATATATATATTTTGACAAGCAGTAAATGCTTAAAAGATTGCTTCCACTCCGTGTTCTGAGAATACCAAACAGCTTCCTGTGATGCCTGAGCTGCATCAGAAAAACGGAAAAAAAAACGGAAGCATACCGCCCGCCGTCAATCATCCCTGGGAATGTAAATGTGTTCGATCTTGACACTATCAGCGCTTCGATTTTTAATGCAATTTTTTTTTACCATTAATGCAATTTCTGCTGAGAATCTTTTCCCCGCTTAAATTACAGCCAAAAGTATGTGCGATAAGGACATCTGCATATTGAATCTTTGCCAACCCCTTTATCGCCCCAGAAAACCGGTTATCAGGCAACTCACCTGTTGAGAACGCTTTAAAAAAAAAATAAAAAAGGAACTCTGCAAAGCATTTATATTCATCCCTATTACCATTTTAGTAGCTGTGAAGACTGCTATTTTATATTAAATAGGCTATTTTAGGTAATTCACACCCAACGGACAGCATTTTATGAGGAAATCTCACTAATCAATAATTAACAATCGGCTGGAGGCAGACAATGACCGGAGAGAATATCGTTTGAGTTTAAAGCCGGTGCTTTAGCGAGCTACAAAATGCTTGGGTGAGTCCTGACATCATCAAAATCACTATAATTCACAGGATAAATGAACCGGAATGAAGTCATAATTTGTCCTTTGTGTTATAAATGGAAAAAATGTGAGCTGTCTCTTTTTGCAGCATCGGAGAGAGTACTTGAACAGATAATCCTGACATTTAGCAGAGGCTCTAAACATGGTTGCACAACCAGTAATCACATTGTGTTGGGACTTTGATAATAGCTCCCTCTGACAGCCCGGCACCACTCTTTGGCACCGGTGCCGTGCATTTTGGCACCTTAAGTTATATTTATCTTTTTGAATAAAGGTTGAGAGTTGTCTGCACTATACCAGCGGTTCCCCTCACTAAAAGCCCGGTTGTACCATCATATTTCGGTGCAATTGATTTTTCGCCCAGAACAAGAACTGCAACTCCACTGACATTATGGATTCAGTGAGTTGAGGCTTAAAGACTAAGCTGTATGACCCTACACTAAGGCTAGTGAAGGAGTCATTTACTCTATCAATAGGAGCCGTGTTGTTCTGTGACATAGTGATGTTTGAAGGCATTGATCCTGTACATTTTCCTGCAATCGATACAAGAGAACCTCGTCGGGTTCCAGGGAAGGTCTGTACTGGTTCACTTGCTGCGGGACAAGCCGACTTGAGATCAAATGAGATGCAAAAAAATGTCATTATTGTCTGAACCCGTGATCTTTAATTTCAATTATACAAAATATGACCTTTTTTTTCACATTGCAAAATAAAACCTTTATTTTGTGATGTCTGAACCTTTCCTGGGTTGATTCTGATTCCACGGCCCACTTCAAGGTTCCCGACAGAGACTTTTAGATATTGATTCAGTTTCTGCTGGTGTTTGACACAAGTCCATAGAAACACGTCTTTTAACAAAATATCCAGGGTGTTTGGAAGAAAAACAGAGATCCGTCACCAGACTTCACAGTGGGTATGAGGCTCTTTTCTTTATTGCTTTTATTTCTTCTCACTCCCATCTCAGATATTTGTTGTCAAAAAGCTCTACTTTGGTCTAATCTGACCTTTGACCTTGTTCCAGTGAAAGTCTCAGTGGGGTTTTTCAAACGGGAGGAGCTTTAGCTTGTGTGTGGACGACAGCGGAGGCTTTTTTCTTGCTATCCTCCGAAACAGCTGGTGTTGGTGTCGGCGCCATCTGATGGTGGTTAAGGAGACTTTCTTACCCCAGGATTCCTTCTTACGGTACGTGTCCGTTTGCAGACACATCCTCTTCCAGGCTGCTTTGTAAGATCTCTCGTCTCTTTAAACTTCTTCATTATTGAACTAACTGTTTCAACGGACATTTTGAACTGCTGACAGATGTTTTCTTCTCCAATGCCAGATTTGTGCAGCTCTACAACTTTTCTTTGCTCCTCATTGCTGCGTTCTCTGTTCCTTCCCATCGTGAAGAACGTCAAAGAGAAGTAGGCCTGTGTCACCTCATATTTATTCCCCAGTGAAACAGTTAGTCGTTGTTCAACACTTCGGAGCTCCTTCTCAAACAATTGAGCATAATAAAATATAAATACAACAGGAAATAAGATTCCTTTCCCCGGTGGGAATAATCGTAGTGCAAATGTTTTAGAGGAAAGAATGTGGTTTATGTTAGAACGTTTTTTTTAAATCTATTTTATCACTTGAATAAAAATTTAGATTTTTGTCAATAATCTTTATTGAAGATCATGGGTATAGACAATAAACACATGTTTTGCATTTTATTTGAATCATTTTAAAAAATACCCCATAACTCTCGTGGTTTTGGAGTTGCTGTAACGTAGTTTTGTTGCCATCAAAATGTTGCCCTTGTCAGAGTCGCTCAGATCTTTATGCTTGAATATCTTTCCGGGTTCCACCACATCAACCTCCAGGAGAAACGGTTCCGTTGCTGCCTCATATATCTCACCACTGACAGATGCCAGTGCAACGAGATAATCCAAGTCATTCAACTCACCTGTCAGTGATTATTATCTTGTCGTAGGAGCCCAATCTTTCATGAAAATAAATATGCTTTGGTGTTTCAAAAAACAAATATTGAAAAACCAATGGTAGGTTATTCGATTTTTTTGGTTTTGAGATGCAAGAATCAGAATGGAAAAACAAGCTTTTTACCTTTTTCAACATCAAATATGGATGAGAGAAATAAAAAAAATGGTTTGATTTTGCATTTTCTAATTTCATGAAGGGAAAAATAGATAGAAACGAAGAAAGGGTTAGTTTTTTAGTTTTTCTGAGACCGGATGTGGTCGTTCACAAGACAATGACAGCCGCACATTTAGAGCTGTCAATCATCACATCACTTTCACTTACAATGTCAAAGCAATAGAAGAAGTTATGATTTGGATTTTAAGCTCCTCCTACTGGTTTTGTCTGCATCAATTTCTAAGGTCTTTACTCTTAACATGAAATAAGTCAGCAGACCTGACATCGAGGTCCAAACCGCTGACACATACACCGGTCAGCCACAACATTAACACCATTTAAGAATTTCAAATTTTGTGGTTGAATGTTGTATATTCTACACAGCTGGAAACGGAGGTCATTTTCCAACAGTGCGCCCGTGTCCCATAGTAAATGATGGATTTGGCTGCAGTCCGTCATATCCGTATGAGGATTTATGTCCTGGTCGATCTGCAGACTGACAGCAGCTACCGACACTCCAACGGCAAGATCCATCCTGGAGATGATGAGATATCAGTGGTTCAGGTGGTTTATGGTTCTAAAGATGCCAGGTGGAGTGGACTCCAGACAAGCTCTGAACATGTGTCATGCTGCCTCGTCGTGGCATGGACCGCAGTAAAATAGGATGTTGTGATTGGTCCAGCAATTTGTATGCCATCTTTTTCTGTCTGGACCAGAAAGTCGTTTTTGGCTTTGTGGGGTATTTTAATGAACCAGTGACTGGTTGTAATGTCGTGGGTTGATGATGGCATTCGCAGGTATAATCACGATAACCTGAATTCAGAGCTGATCATGTATTTATAGGGGCGGCTGTGGCTCAGTGGGTAGAGCGGCTGTGTCCCAATCAGAAGATTGGAAGGTAGCCGGTTCGAATCCCACCAGGGTCTACTTGTCGTAGGGTCCTTGAGCAAGACCCTGAATCCTTAGCTCCCCGGGCGCTCCACGAGGGGCTGCCCACTGCTCCCTCAGGAATGGGTCAAATGCAGAGAAGTAATTTCACTATGTTGTACTGTATGACTATGTGACGAATAAAGGATTCTTTCTATTTCCTATTTGCCGCCATCTCTCAGCAGCACCGCCCTCATTGGTGAGCTTGTGAATGTAGCATTGTACCATTAGGGTTTCGCAATAAGCCAGTGGGATCTTAGGATCCAGACAGGAACCCGACATCTTGGACATCAAATCTGTGAGTAATCTACTTAACGATCATAATTTAGGTTCAAAGAAACTATGTTTTGTTTGTTTCTTGGTGATAAATATATCGCTAGATGAATATAAAGGGGAAGCCATAAGTATTACCGGCCGATTGGCCGAAACCCCATCTTTGTTTAAACAGGTTTTTATTCGTAAGGTGGCTGCATTCACAATCACAGACTTTATTAATCTTCATTTTATGTGCGAGCTATTTCGATCCACAGCTGGCGAAATGATTACAAGTCAACTTTGCAGTGAATTCCCAATACTGCACTATAAAACGCAGATACATGCTATCCTAATTTAAAAACCAGTGTGCTAAATCTGCTGGCAACGCATTCACAAAACAACAATTTATTTGTCTAATGAGGGTAAGTGAAAAGCACTGTGCGTAATAGAACAGCTCCATCACTTTCCGAGACGGCCCGTTCAAACGCCGTTGCTCCTCCCGGCGGTATGAAAATGCACCAGACTTGTTATTATTCCCACATGATCCACTTCAGTGTTTATCATTAGTCAAAATCATACAGGCATGTGAAGTGGAGAGTGATGGAGAGATAATTACATTCTGTCACACGCAGCTCCAAGACGGATGCTCTGAATGGATGGTGACAGTATCAGATGGAAATTTCACCGATCCTTTCCCTTCAATTTGTCAAACTGAACTCCCCTTTAGGCAAACGGACCAACATTAATTGCCGCCGGCAAAGGCTATATTCTCCCTCTTTTGTTTGTTTCACCTCCTCGCTGAGCGCCACTCGATACTCTAGCATATATGGTGTACTCTCCTCACGCCCTGAGGTTTAGCCAGTGTGCCAATTAGCTTCACCCATGGGCCTTTAATCCCTTAACTTTGGAGCCACTGCCCTGCTACTGTGTGACACAGCAGCACCGCTCAGCAGACGGTTCCTGGTTATTGCTCTAGCCGTATATAAACTCAAAAAAAGTTTGCGTGGACACAGAATGTCGGAATGGGAACTATTTAAAGCTAGTGGTAAAAGCGTATCCCTGAAAAGCCCCCAATACCATGCGTTGTACAAGCGACCCACTTGATTGAACTCCTCAAATTAATTGTGAGTCACTAATAATCTTAAACAATCTCAGTCTATTTCTTTGAAGTCAGCAACATGCTTTAAGATCGGATCCCATAGGGACTCAATAATGAAGAAAAGTACAGGGTTTTTTTTCTGAGCTCAGTACTTGACTCATGGTTGGAAAGTTAAGGATGAGAAACTGTGTTGTTGTTTTTTTTACAAAAAGCTCCCCCAATGAGTAATATCGAAAATATTATAGTGAAATTATATACATTCACTATAAATCTTCTCCATACTTCCATCCTTGCAGATTCAACTGAGGCCAATTTCGACATAATCGGACAAAATACAAGCTAGATATCTTTGAGGCAGCTCATTAGAGGTACATTTGTACGAAATCAAACCAGGGGTTAAGAGATTATGTACGAAACACATAAAAAAATACAAGATATATCTTCTCCTGTTGATTCATATGCATAAAATGGACCAACGGATTGCAGATTTTGGAGATAAAGCTCGCTCTAGTGGCGGAAATACGCACACGACCTCTCCCTAAATCAATCCCCTTCTTCCTTGCACTGAGATCTGTGAAGGCATAAAATCTGAAAATGATCCACGAAATGGTTTTTGAGTTAAGGCATCATAGGATCTGCGGCGGTGGCGACGATGAAGCGTTTCATTGACATCACATATCTGCATGTCTTTGTCAGGCATGAGAGCAGACATACATGAACTAAGAATAGATCACGTTTCAGAACCCTAGCAGTCGCTCAGAGCGTCATCTCTCCGTTACTGATGTCTGGTGTCTCGTTGTGATGGGAACATAAATCCAGTTGATAAATCATATGAACCTGTTTACAAGTAAACAGGAACTCCGGCTTCCACTGTGCGTTTTGAGAATCCAGCAGATAGATAGAGCTTCCACGTAGCGGACACAGCAGAGTCGGATACATAATGTAAGGTATAAGCAGCACAATGCTGTTTAATGCAGTGGTGAGCAAGAAGCAGGATCTCCGTGAGCACACGCATAATTATGAATCCTATCGCTTAACTTCAGAGCAACAGCAGACTTTGGCGCAACATATGGACCATCTGTCTTCAACAAACTGAATCAGCTAACCAGCTGTCCTCAAGTTGTCACTACAGCCCCGGCTCATGATCCAGTTAAACTCCGCCGACAGCTGGTGGAAAGAAGATGTATGCATAACTCCAAAAGTAAACTATTGAGCTTTAATGCTTCGAAAACAATATCTCGCTCCTCATTCCTTCTTTTTGTGGGAAATGTCTTCATGGACTGAGTGATGTAGCAGTTAAACATACACCGCCCTCCAGAATAACAGGCTGCCTGTCAAAAGAAATGAGTAAAAAGAGATGCAAAAAAAATAAAAAAATCCCTTTTTTGTCTCTAAACATGGTCTTTAATTCAAATTATTCACAAACAGGTAACATCTAATTCAAGTTTAAAATTTTTTTAAAAATTCTAAAACATCTGATGGAGTTAATGAGGAATTTCTGACCTTAAGTATCAACTGGCATCTGCGATCCAATCCTTGGAGAGTCTTTTGCCAGTTGCACCATCCTCTTCAAAGTCCATGGGGTCAGTGTGTAGACACGTCCTCTTCCAGGGTGATTTCTAACATTAACATTAAAACATAACACAGCTTTTCTTTGCTGTGTTCTCTGGTCTTTCCCCGATGTGAAGAACGTCAAGCAGAATTGCATCTTTATCACCTCATATTTACACCCCTGTGAAAGAGGAATCCATTTTTCACCACTCGAAACTCCGACTCCAAGAGGAGAACCTAAAAATACAAAATAGGACTGGAAACATGCTTCCGTTACATTTAATCACATGATTGATGTGACAATAATTGTTGCACACATGTTAGAGAATCATCTGTGTTGAGAATGTAATAACATTTTTTTGTATGACTTGAATAAAAAGTGTGATTATTGTGGGTAATTTGAATTAAAGGGACACTGTACACCATGACCAAACAAAAACAAGTAGTCTGTCCTACTTTTACCCTTCAAAATGAAGCGCCGACTGAAACAGATTCCCTCGGATGTTAGAATACAATGATAAAGTGGAGCATAATCTCTTTTTCCTCAGGCCAGTTCAAGAAGATGCCCGTTGAAGTAGTGTCATTACAGCGACATATGCCACAGAGGTCGGCCACCACAGCGAGAGGCTTTCTTATTAATTGCCTGTCACACGCGGTTCTCAGGTGTGGCCGTGGCAGATGGCCAGCAAGGCTCAAACTCCGCGGTTCTTCTCCGCTCTGTGTGGGACCTTACAGTCACATGGAGATAAATGTGTTTGGTCAACAACAAGACGGTCGGTTTAAAGCAGCTTTTTTAGTTTTTTTTTTCTTATTTTACAGTTCTCAAAAGCAATACTTGACACAACTTCCAGTACAGTATTTGATCCATTTTTATAAACACCATTTCCTGGCAGTAGGTATGTTAGGAATATCCTCAGAAATGCTGTCAGATAATTCTAGATCGTGCCAACATTGCCCTATTGGACAGGTCAAATCAATTATAAGGTAAGGCCATGAAACATGATGCATAATTGAATCTGTATATCAATAAAAATGCACAGTTTTAAGACTGAATAATTCAAAAGCTCCCCTAAAGATCAGATAAAAATATATATCATGGGTTCCAGGAACAGTGTCTTCAAATAGCAGATTTCATAAGTCAACTTCATGTTTTGGAAATCATACGTTACATTCAATCAGGGAGGACAGATCGTCTTAAATAATTACCACTCAGAAGCAGGAAAAGCACGCAAGATATTCACATTTGTCCCACTTTCCTTCGTGTATATTAATTATTGGTGCACAAATGCACAATTCTGACGTACAGTATTTGTGTGTTTTTTAAAATAACCTTTTAAAAATACAATAAAAATTATATAACATTATATTATCTGTTCGCAAGTAGCTAAAAACAATGAAAATGATTACAGATAACGAATGAAGGTATGAAATTTTTACGTTAGATGAGAAATCAATTTCAACATAGTGTGAATATTTGAAAAAATAAATAAATAGGTGGACTTAGACCATAAATGGGCACTGAGACCATATCCGGTCATTCCGTCTTTTATCCAAAAACAATTGGCTTTACAGTGCTTAGTCTCTTGCTCACTGGATCTTGCAATGATTTGCTTTAATAAACCAAGCTTATCGCCTTTCGTGATGCGTTTTATTATTCCTAAAAGGCATGATACAAAACCCAGGGTTGCAAAAAGTATTTCTCTGGCCTTCACAAGTGCTTGCTGTTTGCATTGATTATCAAGCTAAATTGAAGGAGCCTTGTTAATTGTATTTATTTGTGATCAGAATAAAAGAAAAAAACATGATAACTAATGTCTTATAATGGACTTTGGATACAATTTTGCCCTGGAGACTGAAAAGGAAATATGGCTAAATGGCAGCACTGAGGTCCAACCAGTAGAGATTTTCTAAGGCAAATAAAGGGTTATTTGGTTATTTCTATGAATTTTGTCTGACCACTGTTGACTTTAAAGAAATGAAAGAAAACAAATTAAGCTCATAGGGAAGTAATGGAGGTTTTCGTAAGTTAGTAAGTTTGTTTGAAATCAATATCTCGTAATTGCTGATTTCTTGTCATCCGTCACTGAGCCCTGAAAGTCGTAAATTTACCTGACAAAAAGATTTCCTGTCAAGCAACTATTCTTTTTCTAGCCGGCAAGAAGTAGTCGTAGTACTTTACTCGCGCTGTGAGAATTCTCTGCTAATTTTTCTCTCGTAACATTAAGTTGTCTCTAGTTGTTAACTCTAGATGTCAGGGAATTTGTACTGAAATAAAAAAAACTGCTGTACTTTCCTCTGATATGTAATGGAGGTTTAAAGTGTAAATTTTAAAAGTTCATGTACATCAAAGTTCTACATTTTTTAAGGAAATGTACTTTACAGTCCATCACTGGTGTATAAAAAAAGTCGTTAAAAATAACTGTTGTAACACGAGATTGTTTTCACATGTCCTTTTTGAACAAGTATTTGTGATATCTAAAGAAAACGCAATTTTAAGAAGACATGTTAGAGTGGTAGAGGATATGTAAGGGAACAGCATGACAGCGGTGAGGTGTGTTGTAAGAGTGAAAGATGGGTTCAAGGTGGAGGTGGAACTGCACCAAGGATTGACTCTGAGCCCCTTCTTGTTTGCTGCTGTGATGGAAAGGCTGACAGATGAGGTCAGCCAGGAGTCTCCATGGACTATGATGTTGGTGGAGGACATTGTGACCTGTAGTGAGAGCAGGGAGCCGGTGGAGGAGAGCTGGACAGAGGTGGAGATATGCGCTGGAGAGAATAGGAATGACGACAGAATACATGAATGTAAAAGAAATTGAGGGAGGTGGAACGGTGAGGATGATGGAGTGGAGGTTGACGAGCTGCTGGAGTTTAAGTACTTGGGCCCAACGGGAGGTGTGGACCGAAGTTGTGCAGGTTGGATAAAGTGGGTGGAGAAGAGTGTCGATAGTTATCTGTGACAGGAGTGTAGAAGTAGGAGTGAAGGGAAAGGTTTACAAGATGGTGGTGAGAGCAGCTCTGCCTGTATGGTTTAGAGACGGTGGTTCTGACCAGAAGACAGGAGGCAGAGATGAAGATGTTGAGATGATCTTTGGGAGTGAGGAGGATGGACAGGACTAGAAAGGAGGATATCAGAGGGACAGCCAATGCTGGACGTCTGAGAGGAAAAGTCAGAGAGGTCAGATTGAGATGGTTTGGACCCATGAAGACGAGGGATAGTGGATCTACTGGTAGAAGGATGCTGGAGATGGAGCTGATAGGCAGGAGAAAGACGAAAAGGAGGAGGTTTCTGGATGTGGTGAAAGAGGTCATGCAGTTGGTTGTTGTGACAGAGGAAGATAAAGAAGACAGTGCGTGATGGAAACAAATGATTTCTAAAGGAAACAGCCTAAAAATGAAGAAGAATTTGTGATATTTTAAAACATTTCTCCGTTTTTTAAGGATTTCAGATTTTCAGATTTGGATGATTTAGGATAATTCATATTTCAAACCTGAGCGCCGCTCCACCTCCAGCACATCTTTTTTGCTTTCTTCTCTTTTTACGGTGGGCATTATGGGAGGGAAAAAAAATCATCTGTCATCCACATGACATGATAATAAAAAGTAAAACACAGAAAATATCCTTTCATGATCCCTGTCAAAATAACCAGAGGCGTCTAAAATTATACGTGACAAGCGTAACCAGGATTCATTTTAGTACTCGGTGATACTCCTGAAGTGGGTTCACATAAAACAGTAGCGTTAGCCGGAAGCAGAATTGGAAAAAACAAAAAAACAAAATATGTAATAAAGTAAAAGCTGCCCTTGTTTATGGGTGAAATATAGCTTCGTGCGTCACTGTCACTCCACCTATGAGAGGTGAGTCAACCTGATCACCATCTTGGTTCCAACTGCAGTGGACATACAATTATTCTGCTACACTTACTCCCAGCACAAGCTGTGTTCAAGGTCGCCCAAAGAAACGCTCCATGACTGATACCGACATTGATTTCCCTCCCTCTCATGCTAGTCGATCCGTTGAGCCCCTGCTAAGCATCACCAGATTACAGGAATATTCTTTTCTATAATTTGCGATGCCATGAAGCATTTGCTAACACCGCTTTCTGGAAAGAAAAGCCAAAATGTTAGTGCGGATGTGGTTAAAACGCCCCGAGTCATTCTTGATACATAGATATATATATATATATATACATATATATATGTATATATATATATATGTATATATATAATGTTGTTGTTTTTTGGGTTTCGACATCCCAGGTAATAGATCTTGTGTTTTCCTGCCTTTGTTCATTTTTTCCTCTGCCAATCTTCAAAGGGAGTGATTTCTCTCCTTGTTTAATATCTGAAGATATTGGTCTGAGTGTTGGTGGAAAAACTCTTGAGCAATATCTTTCTCCACCGCGCCCTTCACCCCCGTCAAAAATTCAATAACATCCCAATAAGTTGGATCTTTGAAGTCAACTAGCAGAGGCTTGAGGGGGAAAAAAAAAGAAAAGAAAAAAAAAGTCAGATGATGTGGAAGGGCTTATACACTTTCTTCAATGAGCAATTATATCAGAGAAATGTGTCAGATATCATGTCGGAGGATCGGGCATGAAACTCCTGGCTCGGCTTTACGCCATCGTACGTCAAATTTGAGCCTTTATTCACTGTTGTTGTGGACAGAACGGTTTTCTATTTTTTTTAGGGCGACAAACTTCCATGTTTTCATATGCACCAAATGGAGAAAAAAAAGGAATATATTCAGGGTAGTGTTTTGTTCCGCGGTCCTTACTGTGCCACAAGCAGTGTGGTCGGCTGAGGCGTAGGAAATTAAACCTCTTTTCCTTTTTTTTGTCCCCACAGCCACCCATCCTCTCCCACTCGCTCCCTTACTCGCTCGCTGCCATGTGTGTCTCCGTCTCTCTCCAAACATTTGCTCTGCTGGGCACACTTTCTGATGTGTGAACTGAATTATAGATTTCTAATTTCATCTAAACTTCAGGCCAATAGGCCTTTGGTGAATAGCATGGATATTTTATCACAAATGAAAAAGTAAATAAAAAACACAACTGCCTCAGGGTGCGACGGAAAGCCATACTTTTTGAGAGGATAAATGAAGGGAATTTTGACAGTAACAAAGTTTCAGTCATTTCCTCTGGGTTCGGTGCAAAAATAATACAAGCGGGATGCTTCCACACTTGGTTATAATATACAAAACATTGGTTCTTATCTCGGTCCTTTTCCCGAAAGCTTTAGCCAGCCGTACTATAAACTTACAACACATTGCAGAGGGGAAATGTTGCTTAATTTCCTGTCCGAGCAGAGACAAGAGTGGACGAGGAGAAGCTGATGCATCACTAATTAACTTACCTGCTGTAACCTATCGGGAGGTCAGCCGTAAGGCGAGGCAGTGGCAGCCAATCAGGCTTTGTTTAACACGAGCTGGCAACTAATGGGAGTAAAGTTAGAGCAATTTCCACACTTTGCAGCAATGTTTATGGTCTGCCGGACTCTTTTCTTGCCTTCTGAGAACGAACTATGGTTTGTCAGCAAGCCTATGTCCCACCACCAGCCTTAATTAGACTGGTGTACTAAAACAGGCATGAGCATACTAATTATTGTAGATGATATGGTCGGGTGTGCATAATGATGATTCCAACGGGCTTTGGAATGAGACCGAAAGACAGAGTGTGAGAGAGAGAGAGAGAGAGAGAGAGAGAGAGAGAGAGAGAGAGTGGGTATGGAGAGTGGGAGGAAAAAGATGTTGAATTGGCTGAAATGACAAAAATATGAGTGGAGAGGAGAGAGGGAGGGTGCGGTCCAGATGCAAGTGTATGATCGCTCTTATATGGAGCCATCTGAATTCACATTCTGATTGTGTTTCATTTGTAAACATTTGGATTCAACCACCGTGGAGCTTGTTGACAGGAAACAATCAAAGTGCTTGTTGACAAATGTGAATTATGGAGGCAAAAATCCAGCCATGGTTGGTTGTTCATTGGTAGGGTAGATTATCAAGTCTGAACGCACACATAGATGTGCGTAGAGTAACTTTCTACTCTGTAGAACGCTCATCAACCATTCAAGCCCAACTCCACCTGCATAAAAACCATAAACTTCATGCGGTGCATTGGCTCAATATCCCTAAACGAAGACGTAGATTCGTCCAACCACCAGGGCTGAGTATTACTGAAAACTTTTGCATTCCAATATATATCCATATTTTTCGGCATATTGCCAGATGGTGTTGCCAAACTCCTCCTCTGACATAAGACGCACTGATATACTTGATCTAAATATTAATTATCCTTGAAATAATCTCTCTAACTTCTGACCTGACTCCCCAAGTTTTAAATAAACTGAGCAGCAGCTGAGCCTTCAACGCAGTCTGAGAGCAGAAACGGCATGAGAGGACGTCCTTCTGCTGTCAACAAAAAACACTGCTTCTGATCTCTTCCTCAGACTCGATTCAAAATAATGCTTTAGCTGGTTGAGAACTAAACAACGTTTATATAAGTGATGATACACTCGACATCAGGCGTGTTTAATTGAAGATGTTTAGGGTCTGATGTTTAGTTACTTCCGAAAACTATGTTTTTCTGCCTTGTGATAACGTCTATCTTAGTCTCACTTAACATATATGGTATTATTACCTCAGAGAAAGAGGCTCTTGGCGAAAGTTCAGTCAGGAAGACTATCCTCTTACACACTCGGGCGTTAGTCATCCCTCATGTCGCTCTGTTATTCACAGCTTTCATGCACTCTCAGTCTAAATTAAATGCCTTCTACGACTCCCTCTTTATCTCCACCAAATCTTTGTAGGACCATTAACCCCATAATTCATCAGGGTCAGCCGAATCATCAGCCGCCACCACCAGATTCCAATTTGTGATAAACCTGCTGCTGCTCAGGCCAGATACCTTTGATCACAATCTTCTTGAAGACTTGAAGTGCCAAAGAATTCCCTGACAGAAAAATTATCCCATTACATAACATTGATCAATTGCACATTCCTTAATGAACTTCTTTTTACAGAAGTATATTTTGACGCACAATATTTTCATCCACAAATGATTGATTTCTGAGACAATTACAAAAGTTACAGAGTGTTAACCAAGTTTCAAGTACCGGTTTCATGCACTGTAAACCAACACAAATTCCCTTTTCTTCTTGATAAATAACAATCAGTCCCAGTATTAATACTAGTTACTGGTTATAATGTTTTGGCTTACCATTGCATGTCCATATTTTATAAACAACATTGATGTTTTCTGTTGATTAAAGACACACATCCTAACAAAGACTCAAATCCTGATATTACAATCCCATAAATTATTTATTACACACCTATGAGCCATAACATTAAGACCGGTAAGTGGTTTTAATGTTTTGGCTGATCATTTAACGATTTTATCACCTTGCCCCGGTAACGCCATAGCACCATGTTTCTGTAGGTTATACTTTAAGTTATAAATAACTGGGAATGGTATAACTCAGGTGGAATGCTGCTCCTTGACCCTCCTGCCCAAACCTGTGATTTTCAACCCACCTAAAGGTTGACCCACGCTTCAGTAGCGTCCACGGTTGATCGGAATACAAAAAAAGCACATTATTGAGCATCCTGAGTTTCATGTGCTAAAAAAAGCAGAAATCTGACAACACTGCATCCCACTGCAGCTATAAACAGAGACGGAAAACCTATCACTGCCTTTTCTCACGTATGACTGCCGAACGGTGAGTCATATTGACGACTCAAGAAGAAGAGCTCTTCGCGTTTGATTCCCCTCCATCTTCCTCGTCTTCGGCTGACGTTTTTTGGTAGATGAAACACGTTCTCCCACCAGTCTATTTTTACACGTGTTTGAAATATCTGGCTGGGATGTTGTTGATTCTTTTTACTCACATTTTCTGAATTTGATACCTGTTGGGGAAAAATACTACCAAATATCAGAAGTGATCCAATTTACATAAGCTGCTGTGATTGATTTTATTTGTGACATAATGGCTGATACTCCCTTATTTTCCTCGTCCTCTTTATCTGGATTGACGCCAGCCATCCTCACATTTTGGGCATTATGGTTGCAGAACTATTAGAAATGCATAAAATGTGTTCGCACTATAAAAACCATCAAAATCAGTAATAAACGTCAGACTTTTAGTCAGTTAGTTACTGTAGTATGAATCCCAGGAATTAGCTGGCAGCAAGAAGTAAGTAACTGTAAAATAAATCAGAGTATTTAACTTGCAGCAAGTGTTAAGTTTCAGTCATAAAGTACGCTAACACAGTTGTGATTTAATTACCGTTATTTGCAAAACTGCTAAAACATTGACTGTAATATTACACAGTTGTGATATAATTACCGTTATTTACAACACTGCTAAAACATTGACTGTAATATTTCACAGCTGTGAACGTATTAGTTCTTTACTACACTACAGGAATATTTTATTTAATGTAACACAGTTGTGAATTTGTCACTAAGATTGTCACAGAAATATTTAGAATGTATAATTTCTTTTAAGTGAATATACAGTTGATTACTGTAAAAACATTTTTACAGTAATGTACTGCTCAAATACACATTAAACTACAGCATTTTGACGTGCGTGCATACTGTGATTTTTTTATATATGGTAATGCAAATTTGATTTAGAAGGTGTTGTCTTTCCATGCTTGTCTTTTATTCAAAGTCCAATCTGTACTTTCATTTCAATCACTTTCCTCCTGAAAAAGATTTTTTCCATCTTTGCTTCAATCTCACAAACAGATTGCGACCCATTTGTCCACTTGGCAATGAAACATGGTTGCATAATGAGTAATATCCTCCAGCTTTGGATTGCATTCCTTATCTTGGACTGCTATCTTTCTTTGTACGTCTCGGTCAAACTACTACTTAGCATGGCTCAGGGGGATTTTAGGGTCTGGAGCGTCTCACACTGAACCTAGGTGGAAAGAGGAGGTTCAGCTAACTGTTAACCAATGTAAAAAGGAGTTTAGTGGTGCAGTGATGCAGCAAACGCTGTATGATAATGAGCTTAATTCCCCATTTCCCTCCAGAGAATCAAAGAAAAGTAAAAGATGCATGTGTGAAGGAAAAAAAAATGGCCATTTCACCCTCAGGGACCGTAGAGAATGAATCGCGCTGTAATAATAAAATGCATTATCTGTTAAACCCTTTAATGTCCTCACCAAAAAAAAAAAAAATGGAATTTATTTGATTAAATTGATCATTTGCAGGCATTCATTCATTTATATTGAAGACACTTCAAATAACGTGTTTTCAAACAGTAATAGCAAATATCTGACTCATAACATGAGTCAGAGGTGACATTTTGTAATTCATGAATTAAAAAAGGACTTTCCCAGCAGCCGTGGTTATTGTCCCCTCCTCAGATGCCACTTTGACTTGTGGCATCCCACAGGGATCCACCATCGGCTCCTTATTGTTTAGCACATACACGCTGCC
>JBBDHG010000065.1:150000-180000 GCA_037951165.1 Lophius americanus | reverse complement strand
AAATGTTGCTATTCATGTTTTTACTGATTTTAACACACGCCACTGATTTTAACTGTAATTGTTGTCTTTAAAAGCCCTTTGAATGGCTCCGCGTCGCAACAGTGCGATACAAATAAACCTGCCTGAAATGTAAAAGCGCAGCTGCACAGACTCCAGCTAATTAGCCTAACAAAAGCTTATTTATCTTCTATCCATTTTCTTATCTTGTTTTCATAGGGAAGAGCTCTCAGAGAGACATAAAAGAACGGGAACATTTAAACACCCCAATAAGTCACTTTTATTGTTCTGTTTGCTCCTGCGAGCTGGATCCAGCCTCGGGGAAGGCTTGGTGGGCGAACAACATGTCCTTGGTTTACTTCTCTCCGTTTCCTGTCGTCTGAAGAAGAAGCAGCGCAGCTGTTCACATACAATCAATTCTAATCAGTTGTTTCTCCTTGGAAACCCTGTCTAACAGTATGGCCTTTTTGAGAAATATTATTCACGGTTATAATGATCGGCTGGAAGTCAAAGCGGAGGCTCAGGATGAAATTGTTGATTTATGTGGTGAGAGAGGAAAAGGAGAAAAATATGTGTTTATCTCACAATGTTGTTTTGCTTTATATCGGAAATATCTGCTGACACATCGTTATTGTTCCTCGGGGTCATTCGGTGTTTCGGGTCTGGAAACATCATTCAGCATCACCCTGGGCAACAATCTGAGGTCAACTGTCAACTGCTGATTCTGGACCGTATTGGTGCCACCCGGTGTGTTTTAGGCCTCAGTCCAGCCTTAACTAGTGGAACCACTGATGGTTTCTGATGTTTGGAATGCATCATTTTTGTCATAGCAGCCCCATCCCAGTGTTTCCGGGCATCACTCGAGAATGTGGTCCATTATCTCTGCCTCGGATCATTAGTCGGATTCTTGACTTTCCCCCTCAGAAAAGGTTTGAAGGAGTTTGGAGCTCGTCATATACTGATTATACCAGAACCTTGATAAGGTCAAGGCGGAACAAGACATCCCGCTCAAGTGCATGGTTCCAGGAGCCCAAGCTCTCTGTTTGCACATCCCCACTGATGTTGTCCTGCACACCTCCTCCAGGCCGGCTCTCAACTCCTGCAACTCACATCTGCCTCTACCGCTGGAATGGATATAAGAAATGTTATTTTGCTGCCATAGCGCTGAATCCATGATGCTCGAGGAAGGTCTTGTGTTGAAGATGAGACTCAACCTGCTCCACAGCAACCCAGGCCTTTTGGTTCCTCCCATTCCCAGAACCTCTCTGGTCACCGGACTCTTTCAGAACCTCTCTTATGTGGGTGACCATGAAATCTTGTGTCACACTGCTGGATAGGAGCCTGAGTTCATTCTTCCATCAATAGGGTCCTCTGGTGATTAGACTCCTGGGGGGTCCCAGTCACCTGTGGTGGTCTGGCTGATCTTCTAGTAAAGGCTGGTAGATCCAAGTATTTAACTTGGGTCCGAAACTTGTTTCCTGCAGCTACATGGTTCACCAGTTCTCCAGCCTTGTCGCCTTAGTGGATTCTGTATCCCTAAGTGAGCTGTTTAGCACCTAAAACTGTATTTTACCTTCTGAGTAAAGAATCTGAGTACCTTATTGGGAGAAGCAGAACCGATCAGTCGTTCCCTTTTGTCATCGTAAAGGACCCGACGCCCCATTTATAACATTTGTCAGTAGGATTCTTGTCAAAATGTGGCTCACGCATATCCTCTGCCGATTTTCCCTCATAAATCCAAATCCATTCAAAATGCAGCAATACAGGTTTGAGCTTTTATTGTCTTCTGATTTTGCAGCTGCTATCCTGAGAAGGCAGGTACTCAAAAAGACACTTTTGACAATGTGAAATGGAACTTCTTGTTGGAGAAGCGGAAAAGAGAAAAGAAACGTTTGGAGGACAGACTGCAGGCAGGACAAATGCTTAAAAGGCCTTTGAGCGGCGGCAAGAGATGAACACAATGAATGCTGGGTAAAAAGGAAAACAACCTTACAACAAACCTCAAAAAGAAAAACCTGCCCTACACAGACATTGTCTTTGCTGCGGGTGGAGGAGGCGGGACATTGGACCCTCCCCTCCTGGTGAAAACCTAGTGGACATTATTGGGGAATCACCTGTGAGTGGAGTTGGGGCTCAGAGGCACACAGAAGATGTGCAGGGCGCCTGAGATGATGCATAGGTTTCTTGATTTAAGTCAAGCAAATGCATTCATGTTGTGTTCAGGCGAATACATTTATGTCAAAACCGACTGGGACTGTACATCCATCTGTTTTATTCTGCTTAACCAGGCTGGGTCTCGCTGGCAGTAGGCTAATAAGAGATTTCCAGATATCCCTCTCCATAGAAACACTCTCCAGCTCATCCTGGGGGAGCCCAAGGTGTTCCCGGGCCGGACCTCATGACCGTAGGTGAGCGTTGGAACATTGATGGACTGGTGAATTGATAGCTTTGCCTTGCAACACAGCAGAAGAAAGACAACGCTAAAATGATTGTCTTATCAGGACAAAAAAAGTTTCTGAACTCTTTTACGTCCTGCTCAGCTGTTTGCTTGAGCAAATTGTGAGTCTATATTTCTTACTGAAAAATGTGACTGAACCAGTTCTTATAATATGACCCAGTGGCAGCATGTATATGCTAAAGAGTAAGGGGCCAAAGATGGAGCCATGGGGGACACCACATGTCAAAGAGGCCACCAAGGATGAGGCATAACCAATGATTGATTGTGGTTAGATTCTTTATCAATCTAACCACATTATGGTTTGATTAATAAAGGATGTTATAAATGACTGAGTGAAACCCGCAGCCTTAAAATGGATTACGGAAGTGGGATAATGACGACTTTATTACCACAGAGTCTAGTTTAGAGCAAAGCAATCTCAGATTTGTTTTATATAACACCTAAGAGGATTCATCAAAATCATTCCAGTTTTTCCTAAATACCCGTATCATTGGAATCCCCCCAGCCTTCAGCGTACAGATGGGATCTTCTTCTCTAGTGAAGCTTCGGTATGTTTGGATCTGTCTCGTCACCAGTGAAGGAAATGATCTGGTCCCTCCTCAGACGTCCCAGTCCACATCGGGATCAGAACCGGTGTCAAACCATTCAAGAGAAAACCTCATGGGACCGGCAAACGTACCCAATGGCTGTGGAGAGAGAATGACGAATGCTCAGAGGAACTTTGAGTCGTTCTGGCGTTCACTAAACAGAGAAGCATCCAGAACAAGCTCAGCGATACGACGCTCGGAATGGATCCCTGAGGAGATGACGCCGTACGGCGACGGCGTACGGAGATACAAAGAAGACAACCAGCTGCAACGGGGTAGTTTCTCAGGTCAACTCATTTTATTAAGTCCTCCTCTTCGCCAAAGCGGATTATCTGTTTCCATCCTATTCCGTCAAACCAACTAACTCCATGTCCTCTTTCATAACATCCAGAAACCTTTCATTCGGTCAATCTTTTCTCAGCAGCTCCATCTCCAGCATCCTTCTACCGATAAATCCACTATCTCTCCTCTTCAAGTGTCCAAACCATCTCAATCTTGTATATCTGATCTTATATTGTCTCATCTTAATTTATGTTTCTGCCACAAAGCTGGGAAATACTTAAATGAGTGATGCTATACTAAAAGATCAGTGAAGCTGAAGTTCAGAGCCGAATTCAACCAAAAGTCCAGTCCTATCCGTTTTCTTCGTCTTGTTAGAGGTTGGGTCAAGGTGGTAGCAGGCCAGGAAAGGTATTTCAGACATCTTTCTCACCTGCAACACTCTCCAGCTCAGCCCAGAAAGAGATGAGATACATAATCCCTCCAACAAGTTTAGGATCTACGCCGGGGTCTCCTTTCTTTTCAGACAAACCATGGGGGACAAGCCAGCTGATATTTGCTCCCAAGAATTGCTTGGGAGCTAACGCTAATGCTAACTTATGTTAAGTATAAATAATCTTTACATTTTAGTAGCCCGTAAGCAAAATATAAAGGGCAAGTTGAACTTTAATATAGAACAAAATTGTCGTCAAAGCAAACATGTTGACTAGAAAACCATCGCTTGTAATTTCAATTACGAGAAACTGCAAATGAGAATAGAAGAAAGGGAGTCGGCAGGAAGTCGGCTGAAGAGCAATCATTCATATGGTTTTGCCCATTCGTTGCTTTCTGCTTTAATTGGAGCTCAACTTGGGGCAGGACTGGGATTTTCAGTTAATGGAGTGTCTCCTGATTCATCTAGCGCACCGTCAGCTGAGTGTTCATCTTTGATTAAGAACTGCTGGTGCAGAAACCACTACTCCACGCTAAATTGGATATCATGTTGTAAATTGCAGGCCAGGCCATCAGGGAAATAAGCAAAGTCCTGCGTACTACCCAGTGATTACTTGTTTCTGGGCAGAGTGCTAGAATCAAAATAAACCACTTGAAAAGTGATTTGGGCCCACTGGCAGATGTTTTCGTTTTCCTACACGAGAACAAACAGGGTGTCTGAACCACAGAAGTGCAGTCATGTCAATTAAATTCAATAATGTCTGTCCACATCCACCTGGGGAATTTTTCCATTCACATATTTTGTATATTCAAATGAAATTGAATCAAGTTTATTAACGTCATTTGTTTTAGCGGGGCTGGATGGTCCGTTCTTCCGTTGCCGAGGCATCCGGGCAAAAGATCCGACCCAGGGCTGTACCATCACCCTCAGACCACAGAGGGGGGTTTGATTTGTTTAGTTTGGTTATTTTGTTCATTTTATTTGGTTTACATTTGTTCTATAGATACATTTGGATTTGATTTGTGTAATGAGAGTGTTAATTATCAAACAGACTAAGGTATGTTTATTTGTGGTAAGTTAATTAGTGGGTTAGGGTTTTACGTTTTACTCCCACTTGTATTCATTTGGTTTGAGCAGCTACCTTAAATACCCGTTCATTCTTTCTTCGTCATGTCAGTTGTTCCTAGAGAGTTGTAAATAACACTGCTTTAATATATTGTTTGCATAATGCTGACTTTAGATCTGTTTATTTGACCTTTTTATGTGCCCAGTAATGTTTTGCAAGTTTTTGTAAATATTCCCCTATTTTTGGGTAAAATAAAACCCTTGTCTTCAAAATCCAACTGTGACTCCTCGGGCCTACCGGCTCGGTCCCAACAGCCATACGTGGGACTTTAATGAGAATTTTATAAATCGCTCAATGTGACTTTCACCATTATCCCTCCCAGGATTACCCACCGTGATGAGATTAGAGTCTGGGTCCATCTATGACATGGTCATCCATCTTTTGTCTATTGTCGTAGTGATGAATGTACAACCTGATGAGGAACGATCACGCAACATTTTATCATTATATGCTAACGTGGATCCAAATCATTCCAGTGGGAATTTAGTTGCAGAGCATGCTGGGATATCCTCGACCCCTGAGCCCCACCAGTGTCACTTTCCCTGATTGCCACTGTTGTGATCACTCAACTTCCAGTGGTCTCTTTTACATTCAGATCAATATCCAGCTTCAGTGATTGTTACTGGAGAGTTCTGTTCCTGAGGACTGGATTCACTTTTTCCATTAGCACCAAGCTAACGAAACCAAATCATCTCCAAACCAGAGGGCAGTGCAATGTCAGCAATTTAATCAATCCCATTCTGCCAAATCATTTCAATACCAGTTATAAGTGGAAAGAGGCAGTTGACTATAGGACTGTGAAACCAGCAGGGTCCCGGCGCCACCGACTTTTAAACATCACACTTTACGTCATGGTTCTGTTCTGGTTTATTTTATTGGAACATTGTTATTGTTATAGGTTGAACTGCCTGCTTTAGTTCTGAAGCTTTAGTTTCTCGTATGCCTTCTTCTTTCCATGTTTTTTGATAACCACGTGTCTTGCTCTGTGTTTTCCGCCGGTCTCCCTCTCTTAGTTTATCTCTCTTGTCCCCTTAACTCGGTTTATTTAAGTCTGGCTCCATTGCATTTGTTCCCCTTTGATCATCGCTACATTCCAGTTGTTTCCGCCTCGTCGATGTTCCGTCCTGGTTCCTTTTGCCCCCACTGGTTTAACCCTTTGATATAATTTGCGCAGTTCATTTCCCCGTGCAGGATTTAGAAGATTTGAACCTTTTGCACGTAAACGCCAACCCTGTGTCCCCGTTCAGCCTCAGAAAACAATCACCTCCAATTAAAAACATTAAGTAAATATACATGTTTGTGTATGATATGTAAATATGACCGATAAAAGAAAAGAAAATCTATGTATCTTTAAAACTTAGGCAATCTCAGTCGAAGCACACGGGTGAAAATCTGTCTCCACAATTACGATGTTCTTTCCCCAATAATGACAGAAATAAAGGAGGAGTCACAGGGACGCCAGTAGGAAATCTGTGAAGGGGCATTTCATGCAGTCCTTGGCAAATGTATTACATTTCCTGGCTCACACCTCGCATTGATGTGCTTTAATTCCACTGGACAACAATCAAAGATCCTGCAGATTCTAAATCCACACTTAAAGGTGAGGCTTTCACTTAAAGTTTTATTCAGTCGCGGAGGTCGGCTCGTGCCTTGAAGGACTTCCACAAGGAGGTGCTGGACGACTAGAAACACCCAACAGATGCTTCTGCGTTGCAAAGGCAACAGAAACATCGGCATAAACAGAAGGTGGAACGGCCCGACCAGTTTGGAACCTGTTCCGCGGTCCATGACTGAGTAGTTGTGAGTTGGAGCTTGGCAGTTCATTTTTCATTTTTGGCAGAAGCTGACAAAACAATGTCAAACGAACAAAGTCAACGTACTAAAAGGTTGTGGATGTTGTGGCCTTTGAGTTTAGTTTCAACGTGGAGAAAAAGCTTTTAACTAAGTTTTTGTATGACATTGTCTTCATACTGCAGAACCACGGATCCCTCTGCTTGTAACGTGTTCCTGTAGATCTCTTAGATACCCACAGGGTAGCCAGTCGTGTATTTAACAACCTAATCCATACGTTTGATTGAGCAGTGGGCCGCGAGCTCCAAACAACGGCTCTCTGAAAGATGCAAGCTTCAAAGAGGTTTAAAGTTAGAGTTAAATCCCTCAAAAGTTTGAAAGATTTCAAAAGAAACGGTTTACAGCTCATATTTTAAGATACGATAAGGTAAGATAAGATAATATAAGGTAAGATAAACCTTTATTAGTCCCACAACGGGGAAATTAGAGGGTTACAGCAGCAAGAGCATGTTACAGAATAACATTATATACAATTAGATAGAATTAAAATAAATGTGTAGTTGAAATGTGGAAATGAAACGTTTGTATTTAAATTAAATTAAATTACTCGTCTTTAAGTTGTCAAAAGTATCATATGAAACTTTTCCAAAATTGCTGTAGTAGTAATGTTAATTACATTTTGAGTTAATATGGCATTAAACTGTGGTTTAGGATTACTTAATATGTGTATAATGAAAATGTGTGGTTTATTTGAATGTTTTATTTCGGGGGGCTTTATGTCCTCCTTTATTTGGGAGGACATAAATGTTCCGACCGAAGCTGGAAGCCTTTGTCTTTCATTGAAAGAACTGTTTACCAATCTGCCAAAGTGATCCTGGTCGACTCTCCCGCCTCACCATCACTCCCGTCACATTATCATATACAGTTTCCCTTCACCCCTCAACCTGCGTCCGGGTCTGTATCTCGGTCCAAAACTCAAGCTTACAGCCGACACAACTAATAATGAGAGAATTTAAATAAGATTAGCTTCATCGTGAACAGAAGGTGTAGCCTCTGGCGCAGGGACAAAGCGGGATGTAGAGCGGTAAGGAAAGCCGTCAAAGGAATCCGATCCTTCAAAGCATGAAGGAGAATTCTGCCCGGAGCCTACAGACGCTGCTGGTGGTGGCGAGGAATGGATCTCCATGTTGGGATCTGACTTCATCGTAGGGAAAAACTTTTCATTGGAGGATTTGAAAATGGCCAGCTGCTCCAGGGTTGAGGCGATGACGGGGCGGAGGTGGGATGAAGATCTTTGCCGAAATGAGAGCGGAGAAAGAAGCCTAGAGAACACAGAATCCCACAAGGAGATAGTCCTCCTGACTGAACCGTCGCTATGCTTCGTTTTAGGCGACTTGTTTGTGGGATAAAGCCGGATTTCAACCCGGGACCTTCTTCCTTACTGCCATGAGTTCCTGCGTCGGCGTTTTATCTTTTACATTTAAAACAGATCACAAAAATAAAATCCCACACTGAAGCTGCAGACAAAATAACATCTAATTAGGCGTCACAAACAGAAAAGCTGGAGGTAACTTTTCCTTTTCCAAACTGTTTTGGGTTTTTTTTTTCAGCACCAAATGTTTATGCAGACCTTTGATCCCTGTGAGTTACTGTGTACTCACACCGCCGGCTCCCCCCGCACACTGAGTCTGAATGATTGAGCCCATATCCAAATATCCACGTTCATAACATCTGTGTTTATTGCTTGACGTCTGAGACCCCCCCCCCCCCTTGTTTTTATACAGATTCTGTCAAAGCCAATGTGACGTGAATCGGACTTAGGCCGACAGATAATGCGAATAAAACAACCGTGTCTTGATATCATCATGATAAACGTGTCGTGAGATCGGATAACAACACGACCGTGTGTCTTCTAACATCTTTATCACCCTCGCATTTATGATATAGACACCCCTCATCGCCACCTACTATAAGCTGGAGAGAACGCTCCATCAGGCAATAATTACATCAGTCCGGTACCATTCCCCGGAAGCTCTTCTTTAAACAAATCTCAAAGAATAATTACAACATCAATTGCAATTTCTACGCGTCCGCCCTTGAAGAAAGCAACAAATCCCCGAGCACGAGCGTACATATGGAAAACATTGGCCCTGCTGTTAATGAATGCATGTATGGGAGAGTGAAAATCCCCCAGGCCGTCCGACCATTCTGTGTTCCACAACTCCTTAATTGCTTGGAAGGTTGAAACTTAGCAGGCGGAGAGGCAAAGAAATGAGCTCCTTAATCATGGCCAACAAAGCTCTTTCTGTCAGCGGGGTAACCCCGTAGACCTGTCCTGTGACGGTGGGGGCGGAGCTTCTCATCTGACAGAATATCTGAAAATATGAGAAATTGTATTTCCTGCGGTTCAATCTGGACCTGAAGCTCATTTATACTTTTTTACATGATGGAACTTTGGTTGATTTCACTTCCCAGATTGGATATGCACGACCTTCCGTCCCCGAAGATTCAACACTGTATTCCCCAGAGTGCAGTTCGGCTCAGGCCGCCGCCCTGTTGTGGCCCTCGAACCACGTCTAAACCCTGTCACTTCTGTTTGCCGGCCCGCGCCCATGTTTTGGACCTGAAAATTAATTCTGTCTTGAATCGCGGCCGCTGGCCACAAGAGGGGTCTCTTCGCCTTCACAGCCGCTGGCCTTCAGAGGGGTCTTTCCTTCATCCTCGACCTCCTGACTGACTCCCCAGCTTGAGGACCTGACCCACCTCTGGAGCTCTTGCCCAGTTTAAGTGATACCCTTCCTGTCCTGTTTGCTAAAGAGGATGAACTTTGACCTCTCCCCAGCCCTCGCCTGTTGCCCATTTTAAGTCATTGTCCTGCTCCCCCACCATGTCAGTTCTTCTTTAGTTCTCCTTAGAAAACCTGCGTAACCTCCTCCGTCCTGCTCCACTGTATTTGCCTGCATGTCCTCTGGATTCTGTCCACTGCAAGATTCTGTTTCTCTCAGGAATTATTATTTGCTACTTTGTTGTTTTTTTGCCGGATCTTTACATTTGGGTCCTGTTTTTAAACTTAAACCTAACAGTAACACGCTGGAACGTATGTTGATTTGACTTCTCATACTGCTGCCTGAGAGTATGGCGTGTTAATGCGGGCCTTGTTCTGCTTTGTTCTGCTGTTGGTTTGTGAAGACACAAAGGTTCTCTAATTTTTAAGCGATAGAAAACATAATTTTGTGAGTTTTCACCTGTGATTGCATGAAAACTTATCTGGTACATTTCACTGCCGTCTGTGTAAATACTGGCCCTGATTGGTTCAGCAAAAGCAGCTTTTCAACGGTGATAATGTGGGTCATAATGAGCGGCTCTGCATGTATAGATAAAGCGCCTCCCATGACTGAATGTTTACCAGCTCTTGTGAGGTCCCGGCCCGTAGAACAGTCCCACCGGGATTTTGGGATGTTACGATTGCAACAACACACGCAAATTCAATCGATCAATCTAAATTCTGCGTAGCTTAGCAGTGTTGTCGACGCACTGTAGTTCCCCGTGTGTCCCACCAATCACAACAGTCCTGGTGTCAACTCATACATCTACAAACAAACTCCTTTTGGAGAAGTGATGTCACAATGTTGCTACTGCTGCCTTTGTTCCTTTAATTCCTTTATTGTTCCTCTGGGACTGGAGACGGGGGCTCAGTGGGCTGAACAGAGACACTGAAGTCGCACTTCAAAAAGCGAGGATTCTGTTTTCTCTGCCGGAAAACAGCGGATCACTCCTTCCACCTTCGGAGTGAGCTCCTCGTGAGTTCCTACCCCCACCTATGGTCACGGGCTCTGAGTAGCCACTGAAGGATACAAGATACAAGCAGCTGAAATGAGATTTCTCTGTGAGACGGCTGATCTCAGCCTAAGAGCTCCATCATCTGAAGGAGAGCAGAGCGGAGCTGCTGCTCCTTCACAGGGAAAATAGCCATTGGAGGTGGGTATGACATGTGATCAGGTCGCCTTTAGAGGATCAGATAGAAAAAAACCTGTGTTTCCTGGTTGCCCACTGATTTATGGCCTTCCCTCTCAGCTGGACTCAACCATTAGTCTGATCACTGCAGCCGTTAACGGCGACATAGTGTTGGTCTTTATTCTAGCCATTAGGTGATTTTGATGCTTTCTCCATCAATAAAGCACATGTCAGATTGAGCTGGCCGCAAGCTGATTCAACTTAAGACTGTACCAAAGCGTAGGGTTTGGTCTCATAGCCGATTGGTTGCCTTTTTTTTCTAATCACAACGGAGTTTGGCGAGACGCCACAGCCTCAGCCACTGTGGATAATTAATTAAAAAGGCTTGTCCATCAGCTACTGACTTCATTTCAATGACTGATTAAGTCCCTTTTCTCGCTCTTTAAATTAAATTGTCTCCATGGAGTCAAATGGAATTCTTTTGTTGGAATTCAAACCCCTCTGAAGAGCGTTGTCGCGGTTGAGTGTGGGGAAGCCCACCTGTCAGGGATTGAGCTGTTTTTGTTTCTGCACCTGCCGCAGACGTGACTCATCTTTCCGCAAATCCTCAGTCCTCACAGTGGCTCCTGTAAAGGTCAACTAAAAGAGGGCGGCGTTCGTTTACGCACAGAAGAGATCGTTCATCAGGGATTCTGATGCAGCTTTTGATGCTCAGACGTTTGACTTTGATGCTTTTTTTTTATCCAATATGTCACAGTTTCTAAGGAAAACTCATGTATTTATTTACCTCGTAAATAATATAACACACACACACACACACATGCACACACATGCACAGTGCTGGAGGAGAGTGGGCAGCGGTAAATAATTCAGCAGGAGAACAAACGTCAGGGTCTGTGTGGGGTTGACCTGACTGAGACCTGACTTCTAAGAAATCTGTAATATTATGCATTAGACTGAAGCATAAGTGAGAATGGGGACGGTTTGAAAAATTGGACTAGATTTATTCTAAGTTCTCGAGCTGCAGAAAAGTATTAAACTAATTGTACAAAATCATGCAGCCCTACTTCTGCCCTTCTAATGTGTCATTATGATGCAGAGTTCAAAATCTAGGACTGCGAATGAGATCGGTTCAACCGAGAGAGACGGAGACAAGAGTCAACGTGAACGTTTGTTTCAAAGAGAGGGAATGTGATTGTTAGTCTGTGAAAAAGTCTTTGGAGCTTAGACTGCAGTTGACTGAAGGATCCGCTCTGAGCAGCAGCAGCAAGGTCGGTATCCTTGGAGACAGGATACTGGTGGTGGCGGCAGATGACTCTGCTAAAACTGAAGATTGATGCCGTTGAAGGAACTGTGAAGACTGGGCACAGATGGGGAAGTGGGGGAAAAAAACAGCAGCATGAAAGAACAGGATGAACGGAGGGAATAATATTTTTTTTGTTATTGTCCTTTATCACCGAAAATATCATGGAATCGTCCACATCCTCCACGGATCCTTCTTGTTGGTGCGATAACTGAACAGCTATTTCATGGATTGTCTTCAAATTTTATACCCACATAGACCTTAGTGTGAGGAAGAACTGTATTGATTTTGGGAAAGGTTGGTTTTGAATTTCTGACACCAGGGGGAGCTTTATCTCCAAAAGTTTTTGTGACATAATCTCTCAACCGTTCGTCCGAATTTAGTCCAAATTTTGGGCAGCGAATGGACTTGAGGAGATCTCTGTTTTATACATCTTATTTTACTTAAGAGTTTTTATTGTACTCACTAGGGGAAATGTATTTTTTCAGGAAATACATTTTCCTGAACCATTTAGTCGTTTGGTGCAAGTCAATCAACTCCAGGAGATCTGACTTTTATTGCATTATTTGTTCATATTTTACCCAGTAGGAATTTTTTCTACGAAAAATAAAATGGAAATAACTTCCCAACCATTGATTCATTTTATTCCAGATTTAGTGCATGTTTTAATCTGATCCTTCATATTTAGCCTGGCTGTCAGGGACAGTGGCATTGTCCTAGTTTTACCTCGTGAAATCCTAAACGAGATCAAATTCTCTTTTCCAAAAGAGTCAGAACACAAGTAATTAATCGAATATGTTTCATCTATGAATGATGATATATCTTTGGAATATGTTAATCCTTTCTTGTTATACTGCAGGAAATCCTTAACAGATGGTTTTAGAAGGTGGTTTTTTGAAATGGGACTTAAAGGAGAAAACATGTGGTCCAAAATGTTCCTTGAATTGGGCCCATATTGTTAAAATAGCGGTTCACCAGGGGATTTCAGAGAGGGATCCAAGTCGCCAGAGTGAAGTTCCATCGCTCCCAATCAATTGGACTGACCAGTAAAGAGAGAAAAAACAAAACAAAGAGGATAATCAGCCCACCACAGCAGTGAAAGGGGAAATTTTGAATAGAGACACTCTCTCTCTACGTTTGCCATATTCCACAAGCCTTGACGGTAAGAGGTTTGATTTGCATCCATTCGGGTGGGTTGTAGGTGTCAAAGTTTCCGCCTGAACGACAGACCACAATGTTTCCCAGAAGAAGATTGGCCGAAGCATCGCGATGCCTCCCCCCCGGATCGTCCTCTTTCCGTACATTTACAGACAAACTCAAGCGTGAGGTCATCCATGTGACGGAAAAGAAAACGTGATTGATCCGAATGGGCTTTTTTTCTTTCATTAGCCCCGCTTTCCAGTTCTGGCGCTGACACTTCAGGGTTCGACCGCATTTGACCCGGTTTTACCAGATGAAATCTTAACTTAGATTAAAATCTCTTTTCCAAAAGGGTCAAATAACAAGTAAGTGATAAAACATGTCTCGTCTATGAACTTGCTTGAACAACGCAGGGGATTGGAGACTTTCAGGGGACACGTACTCTTGCTGTCAGGGACAACGGCGTAGGCCTGGTTTACTAGAACTGTCGCTGGCTTTAATGTTATGGCTGATAGTGGTAGCAGAAGAGATTTGAGAGAACCGTTATTAGGTTTGGGTTCTACGAAGGATCGGCTGGACAGTTTAAGATTTTTTTTTAAAAAGCCCGGTTTGCCTGAAAAGGAGGTTTTCATTTAATTCAGCGCCAAAGACACATAATGCACGTGAGAAATTGTGATGGTCTAACAGATAAACAATAAATAGATGCAATAACAGCGAAAACAATTTGTAGAAAAAAGCCCCGCGTGACCCGACAAGCTGAAGTGTCGTCCCCCCTCGTCAGTGTTTGGTGGGCACCTTTAATCAGCGCTGTATCAGGTGTAAACGAACAGAACCCAGGGATGGTGACCAATCAGAGCCGGCTCCCTGCAGACCTTCTGATTCCCGCGTCAGTCTTGGTAAATGACATCTTTGCTTTGGGGAATTAAGTGATTTACTTTCACATGGTCGTATCATCATGATGGATGTTTTTTCTCTCACTCGAGAAAGAGCGAAAGCCCTTTCTTTCTTTATTTTTCCTTCTGTTACTCTTTCTGCACCAGAGCCCACCTCCTGAAGGCAATATTCTCTCCCTAACCTCCTCTAAACCACTGATTTCATTTGATGAGCTGGGGTGGAAAAGGCTTGCTGTGAAGAAGGCCTCCTCCTCCTCCTCCTCCTCCTCCTCCTTCTTGGAATGAATTAAGATGTACACTATGCACACAGACCCAGACACGGTCTGTGCCTCCGATGGTTCCTCGCCGTATCTCAAGCCTGCAGTGCATAATTGCCAAAGACTGGGGCTTGTCTTCATTTTTAATCCAGGCAGGTGCCGCTTCCCCCGAGGAAGAAACGGGTCGGTCCACTCAATAACCAAACGGCTCCATCTGTCTTCTCCCGGAGATTTCAGCGACAGCTGAGTCTTGGACGTCAGTCGGAGTCGGTCTCTGACGCCGGCTGTTCACCTGACTCCGCTGCTTTGACTCTCACAGCTTTGGGTTCAGCTGATTCACGTATGGAAGGAAAACCTGTCTCACCAGACTTTGGAAAATAAGAAGTTTATATTTCCAGCCCTGACTGCTTTCGTTTTTGTTTGTTTCTTTGTTTGTGCATAAAAAAATGATGCGATCTGAATTTGTTGTCTCTCATTATTGTAAAACGTCCAAACTCGTTTTCAGGTCTATTTTTCTGCGGCAAATATATTTGGCCTATTGATTTTCAGAAAATTTTAAACTATAGTTTTTGATATTTTTGCTCAAAATTTGTACTTTTGGGACTGAATTGCTGAAAACTGAGAGATACAATTGAAAATAGTTTTCTCACTCTCTTTTTTTTCAAACCCGACCGGTCGTGGCAGTAGGCCGTCCACCCTGAGTCTTGGATCTGCTTGAGGTTTCTGCCTGTTAAAGGGCAGTTTTTTTCTCGCCATTGCTGCCAAGTGCTGCTCAGGGAGGAATTTGTTGGGTCCTGTAGATAATTATATAAAGAGTCTGGTCTAGACCTGTTCTTTCTGGAAACACCTTGAGACAACTGTTGTTGTGAATTGGCGCTATATAAATAAAGATTGATTGATTGATGAATTATCTTGTTACAAAAGCACCTGTCAGTGGGTGGGATTTATTAAACGTCAAATAAACATTTTTAGAGTGACTGTAGCCCAACAAGTCAATGTTGGTTCTGGTAGAAACGTGTCATAAAACACAGGACATCGTGTTTTTGACAGCAAAAGGGGACCTAAGCAATAATCGACAGGTGGTTTTAATGTTATGGCTGATCAGTGTAAATTACTGCTAGAACCAAAAGAAAAGACATTCAGAAATATGTAAAATGGGGGGAAGAAATCCTCCCAGAATCATCGGTTTGGTCTCGATTACTGTCACAACCTCTCAAAGAAAAGCAGATCTGCAAGGATTCCGGTTTCTGCAGCCAGTCACGGAAAACAATTCTGGAATCACGACCTTGCGGAACAAAGCGCTGCAAAAGCAGCATGTTACTATGTTCAGCGTTAGAAGATGAAGATATGTAGGAGTGTCTCTGATCTCTAATGCCAAATACCCTGGACTCCATGATGGCAGGGTGACATTTATTCAGAGACACGATAATCTCAGGTAACGGATGATAATGCCATTTTGTTCCGTAGCAGCTTGTGTAATTTTCTTGATAGATGAGGCGTTCCTCCAGTTTTCCTCCAGTAAATGATCTATTAATGAGCCTCGCATTGATTGTCTTTTGGCTGGTACCGGGACTTTATAACCTCTCTGTGTGTGTGCCGGGGAGAAAGAAATAAAGACCAGGCGAGACAATCTGAGCCCTGCTGTGCAGGAAACTGTGCCTCTACTGTAGAACGCCGTAGAACTCTTCATCTGATTATCATTATCTGGATGTTACACTGGAAAACACTCACGGAAAAGAAAGTAAGATAATAGTGAATGCTTTCGGCATTCAAAAGGAAAATAATGACTGATACCACTTGTTGCTGTTTATTTGTTATTTGTCCATATTATCGCCACCCGTCATGGAAATAATAACAAAAAGCTGGATTACCACTTGAATCTTCTTCATTGTGGTTTTCTAAATATCCGCCTGTTGGAGTCAGTAACAAGCCAAATGCTGTGATCATGGGATGTGTTTGGAAATGTTCCTCGCCTGACATGCGTCGTTATTGTTGCCTGTTTTCCACCACAGATCTTCCTCCCTCTGATGTTTGAAGGGGGCCGATCCTGCAAATTCACTCAGAAGCAGCGAGTGAGACGTTTGAAAGAGGCGAGCTGTGATTTACTGAAGTGTAACGCTGCCATCTAATGACAAATAATAAAGTTACAAACATCCAGCCTCCAAAAATGAGCTACAGCAATTCAACCGCAGCAATTCCAGCTGAAGAATAAGATTCGTCTTTTAAATCAAAATCGATCTTTTTTTTTCATATGATTCCAATTTAGAACGAATGTCTTCTGGAGACACTTTTCAAAAAGAGCCGGTCTGGAACGCATCCCTGATTCTTTATTCCACGGAGACCCAACAATTCCCCCATGAGAAAAGTTGAGTTGCTGACTGTTGTTTGGACGGGGGGGGGGGGGGGGGGGGGGGGGCAGTGCGAGAGAGAGAGAGAGAGAGAGAGAGAGCTTGGGTGTACAAGATAGGGTGAGGGAGGGCGAGAAAGAGGGCGAGGGAGTGCAGGATGAAGTGTGAGAGAGGTCCAGGGAGTACAGGAGAGACGTGAAGGAGGGGGGTGCGAGAGAGTAGGGTGAGGGATGGAGAGGGAGAGGGAGAGAGAGAGATAGGGCAGGGGTGTGCAATAGGGGGTGAGGGAACACGAGAGAGAAAAAGATCCCGTGGGAGTAGAGGAGAGAAGCTGAGGGTGAGCAGGAAAGAGTGAAGGACCTCAGGAACCGTCTGATCAGGATGAAAGAAGGAAATGAGTAGAAACCCGGTTAGTGGCGGTGCTGTTGTGTCATATTCCAGGGGTTAGGGTAAAACTCTATAAGCTGTGTGATGCAGAGGAGGGTGATTCTTCATCGGTTCTGGGAGGGTTTATGAAGTAGCAGGTCAAGAACAGACTTACAAAGATCCAAGTACTGACAGATTTTTGTGTTTCGGCTGCTTTATTAAGAACGACAGCGACATGTCAGACAATCGCCGCTCTGACTCGCCTTGAAGAAAGACGGCTTCTGTAAGTTTCTGTTCCTTCATCATATCTCCTCTTCTGATTCTAGCTGGTCCCTTCTGTCAGGAAAGTTAAGAAAGTCTTCTTCAGGGGTCCACTCCAGCAGTCCTCTCCCAAGCCTCTGGTCCGGATCAGAAACTTCGGCCCTGTGCCTTCCTGTCTAGCTCTGGGAGCATGGAGGCGCTGGTTAGAGGGAGCAGAACAACTATTTGTGGTGTGGGCCGATCACCAGAACCCAACCACTAAATACTTAGACTTTGTTCAGTTCCAGTATTTCCTACAGACCTGGTTCCAGGATTATTATACTAGGCTCTCTTTCCCATCAGCATTCCAGCAACCCTGAGACCTTCCTCTCTCATGTCTGATTCTGGAGGGTCCCTGTTACCCCTTTTCCACCAAAAATTACCTGCTAATAGTTGGGTGCTGGTGCTGGTGCCAGCGCTTAGTTGGGTCAACTCGCGCACCTCCAAAGAACCTGTTTGCTTTTCCATTGGCGAGGAGCCAAGTCATAACCACAAACTTACGTCACCCTGTTGGTTCTTGGGTCTAGACCATCAAAGAGTTGCTACTTGTCTGGCACCAGTATTCAGAACCAGGAGCTGGTGCTTAGGGTTCCGAAAAGCACAGAACTGGTGCTAGGTCGGGCTATGGTTCCGAATTAGCCCTGGAACCATCTCTGTGGAGAAGGGGCATTTCTTCGGGACAACCAGGTCCAGGTAAAAGTCTGCCTACCTGTTTGTTAGTCAAAGACTCGGTTCTCTCCCAGATCCTCCACCGGGTTCCTTCCTCACATTTTACCTGTCAGCCTGGAATGAATCAACCTCTCTGACTCCTCCTCCTTCTGAGGGTCCACCACGGACCCTCCCTGGGAGGAAAGACCTCTTAATTCAACAATTGGCCTCCTACTCCCTCTGTCAGACGTCAACCACAACCGGCCCCCCTCCATTCCATGGAAGCACCCAGGGGCGGATCTAGACACATCTAGTCAAGGGGGGGGGGGGGGGGGGGGCAAAAGGTCGGCACAGAGACTTTGAGGGGGGGCAAAGTGATAGATAAACAAAGGTGTCTGTATACGTCTGTCTGTTTCATCACATATTTTCCAAAAACATCGTTTTGTTTTTTCATTCGACACAACCATCCCAGCTCACTGAATGATGAGTCAAACAAGATGAAGTCCTGCTGAACTCTTATTATTTTGTTATTATTTTACTGACACCGTCTTCCAGCCCACAGCCTGGGAAACATCCAGCCTCCACCACATTCCTCCGAACACCGCCTCTGATCCGACATCACAATGAATCACTCAGGGTTCTGGCTCGCTCTTCTGATGGGGGCTTAACCCTACGTCTTTCCTCTGGTTTCCATCGGAACGCTAGAGGACAGACACTGAGGTGGAACAAGGATCAAGACACAAACCAGGATCAAGACACAAACCAGGATCAAGAGGCCAACCAGGATCAAGAGACAAACCAGGATCAAGAGACAAACCAGGATCAGGAGGTCAAAAAGGATCAAGAGACAAACCAGGATCAAGAGACAAACTAGGATCGATAGACAAACCAGGATCAAGAGACAAACCAGGATCAAGAGACAAACCAGGATCAAGAGACAAACCAGGATCAAGAGACAAACTAGGATCGAGAGACAAACCCGGATCAAGAGACAAACCAGGATCAAGAGACAAACTAGGATCGAGAGACAAACCCGGATCAAGAGACAAACCAGGATCAAGAGACAAACCAGGATCGAGAGACAAACCAGGATCAAGAGACCAACCAGGATCAAGAGACAAACCAGGATAAAGACACAAATCAGGATCAAGAGACCAACCAGGATCAAGAGGCCAACCAGGATCAAGAGACAAACCAGGATAAAGACACAAATCAGGATCAAGAGACCAACCAGGATCAAGAGGCCAACCAGGATCAAGAGACAAACCAGGATAAAGACACAAATCAGGATCAAGAGACCCACCAGGATCAGGAGGCGACGTCTCTCTGTGTCGTCTTCAACCTGGAGGTCCTGGTTAACTTAAAGTTGGAATCTCATCTCTGGGGTTTCAAACACCTGTTTCCCACCCAGGAGGGTGGGCTGGCTGGCCCAGTAGAACCATTATGTGACTGCTGACCTCCATCAGAGCCTGAGTGTAAAGCAGCTCAGAAAGTTTGACTTTTGTCCAAACGTATCCCATTAAAGACTGAAAGCAGGAAGCTTTCCCTTCAGTGGACCTTTTGTTGTGGCTCAAGTAATTAGTTCTCCGGAACAATGACCCATCATGCTGCATTCCACACGTGACAACTAAAACCAGTTTGTCACATCCCTTAGGACCCCCCCCTTTCTGATCCCCCTCCATCCATCTGGATCATCGATCAGCCCACCTATTCAGTTCTGCAATTCCTGGAGCCATCGTGGCAGAGGATACCGGTACCGGTACCGGGTGGACTGGTTTACGCGCTCAAGAAGAACTCAAGAAATGAAACATATAAGTAAGAAATATATATCAAATAAATTCATATTATCTCATTATTGACATCATATTATTATTAACAGTATTTATTAAAGGTCTCTCCCGCTCTCCTTCTCGTCCTGGACTTTTCCTGAGCAGACCCGGAGCACCACTGCAAGAGGAAAAGTTTGGGGAACAGGCGCTCGTTCTGGCGAGGTCCGTTCAGCTCCCCGGCTGAAATGAACTGGAGGAGGAGAGATGGTCCGCTCTGAAGCCACGATCTTGTGGAAGGGGTTAGGTTCCGGGCGGGGGTGAGGCGATCTGAATCTCACAGCCGGGGCGAGTTGGATCCTCCGGCCTGCTGGAAGATTTAACATCAAAAGAGTCTCTCTTTTTTTTTTGTTCTAAGTAATTAGTATGATCCTCCATTTCTTAAAACACATAGTAAAGACTTAAAAATGCACAATTCCCACTCCAGACTGTCTTGCCGACAGAACATGTTGGCGTCCATATGGACCCGCCCCATGGAGATGAAAAGTTTTTTTTCCAAACAGACTTTCCAAAACCTACTTTCAGCTGAAAGTACACAGAATCATGAATATATTATTCCATTTATTCAAAGAGATAACCCTAAACACACCATAAATACACAGCGAGCCTTTAAGAAGAACACTCCTGGTGTGGATGAACGGGACTCTGCTGCCCTCTGCTGGACACTGGAGGACTCGCGTTAATGATTTTCAGCTGCCCTCGTGATGCTTTGGCTCACTAGAACCAATGAAGCAGAACCTTTTGACCACTCAAAGGTGAAACCGCACATTGTTTGTGATCAGATTATTTCTGCTTGTCCTCCTCGCAATAAATGACAAAAACCAGAGTAGCATTAATCAGAAAATCCGGCCAGGGATGAAAGTGGACTTTTTGTATTTTTCATCTCCAAGAACTCGAACAGATGACATTAAGAAGAATCTTAGGTGTCGTTTGGCCCCAAAAAACAGCTTCAGGCTCGGGAGTAACCCCTCAGATTAACTCCCTGTGAAACAACATCAAATTAAGCCTTTTATTTCATGGCACTAAAATGATTAGCACGTACTCCGCAGCAGGGGTCAGGGAAATCAGACGTGTGTGTTGGTTTCTTTCACGAGCACGTCACACTGTTTGTGGTTTCGTTCTGCTCTGAGCAGAAACACATGGTGTTAAATAATAGAGCTTCAAATGGGATGAATGCAACTTTGTTAAATGTATGGGGAGCGTTTTTATCACAGCAGGTTTTATTTACTGTGCGTGTGTGTGTGTGTGCGTGTGTGAGTGTGTGCGTGTGTGTGTATACCTAAAATATATTCCATGATAACAAATTTCAGCTCTATGTTTTATGTTACTGGGTACATAGGACTATTTGTATTCCACTGGAACAATCTGGAATTGGAATAAGGCTGGCAATGATTTTGAGATCGTTTATTTAATAATATTCTTTTCATGCTGTTTAATTGTCCAACTTTAAAAAGACAGAAAAACGTTTCACCAAATTCAGCTGAATTATTCCCCAAAGAGACGTTTGTGAAAATGAGGACTTTTAGATTTGATCCAAATGTTAAGAACTATATAAATTAAATGTATTATTATTATTATTATTATTATTATTATTATTATTATTATTATTATTATATTTTAATCCCTGAACTTAATTAAAAAGTGAGAAAAGTAATAATTTAATAATCACTCTGTTATGTTCTATTCATAAAAATAAGATTTTTCTTTCTGTAAATTCTGTTCTTAGTTTTAGATGATCGGTTAATCGTCGATTATAACCGATCGTCGACGTTGATCGATCAAAAGTCGACGGCCAAATACCCGATGAGTTTATTAGACATGTCCTGGAAATATTCATCTCCCCTGTGGGCTTTATTAAAATAATAATATCTAATACCTAATCTTAATTTCAGCTCAACTTCATTTTTTTAAGTGAGGTTGGGTTTAAGTTCGAATACCAAAGTGGTCGAAAGTATCCCGACTAAGTAATAAATACTTTTACTCAAAAGAGAAACATTGACATTTCTACATTTGGGCTACTTTAATGAAGTATTTGGATTTCAAACATTCGGAGCTTTTTGTGCATAAAAGCATCGTCATAAAAATTATTAATATCAATAGTGTCAACAAGTGGGCCTTATAATTTATTTAAAATAGTTTAAAACACTTTTCTGTCAATACTTTATTACTTAAGTCAAATGTTGGAGGCAGCTTATATTTTTAAAGAACAATATTTCCACTTTTCCTCTTCAACGATTTAAGAATAAATTATTGAATCAGCCTGATTTTATCTTGAATGTTAAAATATGGAAACCAGGATCGTTACCAGGAGAGTTTGAAAAAATAAGATTTTAAAGTCGATAAACCAAAATGTGGTGAACCTGAAAATCAAAAAATGTAAATAGATCATTTTCTTGAAACCAGCGCAAATATTTCTAACAGGCCTACTAAAAACTTCTGTGTTTTGCGTAAATCTGCTGAATGTGAGACATTAAGTGAAAATATCCAAGATCTTCCAACTTCTTATCAAAATATTTCATTCATTTTAAATTTTAAAGTCTGCGTCTGTGGACGTTACGTCATTTAACAGAATGTGTTTCCGACACGTAAAATAGGAGGATTTTACTGACCAAAACCGGGGGAAAAACAGTTAATAAAAAATAAAACCGTGTGTCGGGCTGCGGGTTTGAATCCCTGCTCAGCGGCAGCAGCGGCGGCAGCGGAGAGCTCGAGCTGGGCTCGCGTGACAAGAGGACGGAAAACGTGATTGATTGTTTTCCTGTCCTGCAGGCGGACATTAACGTGGACCCTTTCACCGGCCTTTCTCGCCCTGCCCCGTTGCATTTGCGTTCAATCAGATCGGAGGGTCTTCAGTTCTCTGAGGAGACCCCACTCTGATGAACGAGAGGAGGAAGAGGAGGAAGAGGAGGTCACAAAACCCGCAGTACTTTCCTCTATAGACCGAAAGAAAAGAAAAAAGCCTAAATAATCATCAGGAATATTGAGGAGACCTTTTTGATCTCTGCGCCGTAAAGACTTTTTTTCATGGAAAACTCTCTCCATTCATGGATTCAGAAGGTAGAATAAGACCCCAGACAGAGGAGACCCCTCTGACGCCCCCCGCAGAGAAACTACCGATTCATCCAGAGGCAGGAACTGTGGAAAAACACGAGCCTGTGTATCGGCTAATATGACAGAAGCGCTTTGACCTCAGGGGTCAGTGAACGCCTCACAGCAGTCAGCTGCTGCCTTCAGGCTTCTTTCACTCCGGACTCATGACTCCATCTCTCCCAGCCTCACAGATGTAGGTTGGAGAAAAAGAGTGACCTTCATAATATCACTCCCTGATCATGATTCTTCTAGAATTTAGGATTCGGAAACAAATATCCTTAAAGAATCCTGGGAAAAGATTCTGGTTCCAGACTATAAATGTGTTTTGTTTTTTTTCACTTTGGTTTTATCCTACCCAACAGAAGAAGTTCTAAATTAGTGCCACAAAAATCTTCTTTTTTTTGGAGTCAGAACTCTTTAGGAATAAAGTCAGAATTCTGGTTGAACTAAAGTCGTATTTCAGCATTTAATCCTGACTTAAAAGTCCGAATTCCGACTTCATTCAATTAATTACTTCCGATATTTAAATCAGAATTCCAAATTAAATTCTCAGTGGTCATCCGACTTATAAGTTCAGAGTTCAGGCTTGTTCTGATTTTTAATTCAGAGTTCTGATTCTGACTCCCAGAGAATCAGGAATAAAAGTAGAGTCCTGGCGTAATCCTCGGAAAATCATTTCTTATTTCTTCCCCAATTACTCATTTTGAAAATCACTTTTTCTTGCCGCCTCAATACTCTTCTCTAAAAACATCATCATCAAAAGATTATCACATCCACTGCGTCACACTGTAAAAAAAAAACATTAAAGTTAAAACTTTCATTTAACTACCAGCAGCTGTAGTTCCCAGAAAGTTACTGTAAAAAAAAGAAGAAGAAAAACAAACATTTACAAGATATTTTGGTCAATTACCATTAAAAACAAGTTTAATGTCAAACTTTTCTCAGTTACATAGTTAGTTACAGAAAATGACCTAGAAATCAACGTTATAAAACCAAATATACATCATTTTTATCCTCTTTTTACTGAATAAATGATGGTATGCTCTTTCTAAACGGTTAATAATAATAATAATAATAATAATAATAATAATACATTTAATTTATGTAAGATATTTAAGTTTTATACCTAAACCAAATAATACTTTCACAATAATGACTTTGTTTATACTGTTATGGTAATTTTCCATTAATTTGACCAAAAATCTGTAATTCCACGGTAAAATTCAGGGGTTTCAACATATTCCATAAAGAATAAAGTTATGTCCTGTTTCTTTATTTAATATAATCCATTGTACCTGCAGGGATATACGGTTTTGACTTTTATAGTCTTAAACTGTCGGGATTTGACTTTCTTTTTTTTTTTACAGTAAATTCTACAGCCTATTTTTTACAGTGTGCTGTCCCTGTAAGCCATCAACAGTTTGACATTATATCTGTGTTGTAATTGTAAAGTTTGAGCACCTGTAAACATACTTTATTTGATTATTATTGAGCTGAAATCCTCCCGGTAATCAGGTGGGCCGTTGACCTTTAACCCTCTTCCTGCACCGGCTGAAGACTCCAGTCGTGTTTCAGGGAGGCTGATGTTTTTTTCTCATTGATCTCATGTCCCATAATCCTTTGGTATTTGTGGTCGGCCTGTAATCCATCACAAGCTCCTTCGTTTCCAGCCCACTCGCCCAGAGGGAGGGAGCTTGTTTCCTGTGGAGGTATGTTCTACCTGCAGGACGCTGCTCTCATCTCATGTGATTAACCCCAGCGCTTTGACATGCGGGGGAAGGAGGCGGCCATCTTTGACTCCTGTGGTGACTCCACTGCTTGATTTCTGACGATGAAGAAGCGATGATCACGTTATTTCCTCCTTTTAAAACGAGTTATAGTTACGAAGGAGTGTTAGGGCCGGGCGTCAGCGGGGAATATTAGAAGAAGAAGTTTTTTTTGTTATCTTTAATATCATTTTGAGGAAAAAAGTCGGAATGTGGAGATTAAAGTTGAACTAATAGGAAGTTGTTTATTTTAAATGTATTCTGTATTTCTTTGCCTCTGTCAGCCCGCTGTCACTCTGGGAATCCTCCCAGGTGCAGAATGGATGTGATGCAGTAGTCGGCTGTTACTTTGTTCTGTAGGTCTCCAGAAGGTCGCGACTAAAACCATTTCATTCCTTCAGCCACTGATGGAACGTCGTAATGTCATTCCAGTATCGAATTTCTCCTCCTCATACTCTCTTCTCTGATTTTATTCACAACATTTTGAGTGTTTCCCTTTGCATTACATTTTTTACATTTTTTACATTATTCGCCACATTGCGACATTATATACGATACTTCACATTTTTCTCTATTTTCAACATGTCGACTTTATTCTTGATATTTCTACTCTATTCTCGATATTTCTACTTTATTCCTGATATTTCTACTTTATTCTCGATATTTCTACTTTATTCCTGATATTTCTACTTTATTCTCAATATTTCTACTTTATTCTCGATATTTGAACTTTATTCTCGACATTTTGTCATTATTCTCGACATGCCAACTTTATTCTCGACATGTTGACTTTTTTCTCGACATGTCAACTTTATTCTTGATATTTCTACTTTATTCTCGATATTCCTACTTTGTTCTTGATATTTCAACTTTATTCTCTATATTTCTACTTTATTCTCGATATTTGAACTTTATTCTCGACATTTTGTCATTATTCTCGACATGCCAACTTTATTCTCGACATGTTGACTTTTTTCTCGACATGTCAACTTTATTCTTGATATTTCTACTCTATTCTCGATATTTCTACTTAATTCTTGATATTTCTACTTTATTCTCGATATTTCTACTTTATTCTCGATATTTGAACTTTATTCTCAACATGTTGACTTTTTTACTGACACGTCAACTTTATTCCTGATATTTCATCTTTATTCTCATCTTTATCTTCATGTCGACTTTATTCTCAAAATTTCTCCTTTTTTTCTCGAAACGCACTAAGAAGAAAAAAACCCTTCCACCTCTGACGATTGTTCTCGGGCCCGGCCCTGACACCCGGCGTACATAAAGGCATTTCTTCTGCTGTAGAGGAGAAACGTTGCTCCTCGCGGGGAGAGGGGTGGGCATGTGTGGCATTAGGCAGTAATGTGACTGAAATATCAAGGCTTTTCCTCCTTTGTGCTGAGCTGACAAGGTGGCTCTAACGGGGGTTAATTTGCCGTTCAAGGGTTAAACCAACAGGCATTAAGAGTTTATTACAGGTTAGAATCTGATGGGTTTTTCTGTAGGGACACAACGACCAAACGGAAAAGAGAGCAACGTAACAAAAAATAAGCTTGTTATTTTCTGTAAAAGACTTTTCGCGTGAAATGACAGAAGCTTTTGCCGTAAACCCCCCCCAAAAAAGCTCCCAGAATGCCTCTCACCGTGAGTTTGGGTGCAGAACGTGAGGGCTAATAGGGATTAAGTAGGAGAAGTATCTGTCACTTTCAATGCTCCTAATCTGGAGTGTTTCTTTTTGGAGTTTGTGAGCAGGTATGAAACGCAGATGAGGGAGTATTCCTGATGAGTGACGGCGGGAGCCCGGAGGTCTGTTTTCACGCGGCGAAGGACGCTGACCTGTTTGACACGCATCTGCAGGGGAAGTATGTTTGAAAAACCTCACCTGATGGGAGGTCATTTAGCAGTTTGTGTAAGAAAAACAGAAGGAATGCCCATGAGATAGAACAGCAGCTAACAACGGCGAGGAGGAGACGCGGGAGAGACCCTGAAATCGGGGGGATTGGTCTCCAGCAGCTCATCGTGGCAGAAAGAGGCCTTCTGCTCGACTGACTCCGTTACGGCCGACCTAAGACGTCTGGCCCTCCTGACCTCGTGTTCACTCCGGCTTTGTGGGCCACGTCTTCACCTCAGCTACTTGCATCTCCTATACATTCTCATAATGGGGACAGTAATGAAGGGAGGGATCCCCCGGCAGACTATTATTCACATAATGATGGTTATCCAGACTCTCTGTAAAGACTCGCTGTAGTTTATCAGTGCCGTAGATTCAGGGAACGGGCTTGAAGGGAATGAAAACAGTAGAATAACGTTATTATTCATGGTGAGAGAATGAGCCTCCCTGGGATACGACCCATGTCTTCAGCTGAGCAGCGAGAAGGTCAAGTAATAATAATAATGATAATAATAATAACAATAATAATCACATAAAGCACGTTTAGAAACTTCAGATGTTTCCAAAATACCACATTTTTTATCTGCTGCATCTATCCGCTTAGAAAACATTCTGAGTGTCGCCCAACGCTGCATGCTGTTTTCTGTTCTTAGGAGCTTTTGTTTTGTCAATGTTTGGTTGTTTTTCTCTTAGAAAGATTGCTCAAAAAAGTACACTGTAAAATGTAAAGTAAAAAAAAAAAAGTATAATTTACACTTAAATACCAGTAGATGTAGTTGCCTGAATTTTACTGTAAAATAATGCGGTGACCATGTGCCGGACATTATTATACATTACCACGAAACAAAACAGATTTAACACCAACCTGTTAACGGTTTAAAAAAAGGATATTACACTGTTAAAAAAAAATAAAAATAAAAAAAAAGTCAATTGAAATTACTGAAAAAAATTAAAATGAATAAGAATTAGTGAATAACTTTATTATTTATGGTCAGACTATGTGGTAAACTATTCTGTGCAAAGAATTTTACTGTAAAAACACAAACTTTTGTTAAAATTAATGGACAAATGTCGTATTGTCACAAGCGAGTCATTACTGTTAAATTATTAATCCGTCTAAGCGACAGATTCTTCCTGTATGAAAACTCAAATAACCACCTTTAACCATTTAGCAGGGGACATACCATAATTTCTACAGAAATAAGATGCCAAAAGGAATGGTACATATATTTTTGGAATAATGTTTATTTCTAGGTCTTAAAAATGTCACAACTTATCATAATTAACTATCTAACAGTAAAACTGGTTGACGATGAGTCGGTTTTATGGTAATTAACTGTAATGTATTTTTAATGCAACCGCAGCTGCTGCGGTTTTTTGTTTTATTACCATAAATTATACGGAATTAATTTTAGAGTGCAGGAATAATTAATACTGGATCACATGAATGATGGTTTGGGCTGCAGAACCAGCAGAATGGATGGACACAAGATTCTCTGTCCAGCATGTGTCACTCAAAAAATGTGTACGTAATTAGAGCTGATGCAGCAACAATATCAAATGATCGTTATAAGACTGTGATTACGGTGATTTGTGCGAAAAAAGTACTTTAACTACGTTTAAGTTCTTTTGCATGAGTAGCTTTTTTTTCTTTTTTTTTTACATTACTAGACTTTACGATACTTAAAACTCACATTTGACACTATTTAATGGGAGAATTTGCTTTGGATTAGTTTTAAATGTCGTATCAGCCTATAAAACAGGTAATAATCTCACAGAAAAACACTTTTATTAAATAAAAAATATCCAAAAATATCTGTCCCACATTCAAAGGTTGTTTTTTTTTCCATTGAATTTTTCTAATATAACTTTTTGACTTGTAGAAGTACAAATTTGAAGTTAAAATGAAACGTGAGGATTTAATGGAGAATTTTTTACACTGCAAAAAAAAAAAAAGTAACATTTCTAGTAACAAGTTTCACTGTAAACAATAATCAAACACATTTTACACTATAGCAGATAAAAAATCAAATGAACCCAAAGCTATTATCTAACTATTAATAGCCTTTTAATTTATTTTTACATAATCTTAATTTGCACATTTTACAAAGGAAAACAGGGGCGAAGTTTCTCGTTGCATCATAGGCAGCTTGTAAAGCTTAAGCGCCATCATTAATTAAAAGATCTTGTGCATGCCTCTCTGCGATGTTTCACAATGAGGCCCGACAGCACAGGAAGTGTTAGGTTATTGTGGCATGAGGTCATTTTCCAGCTTGCTTCCTTTCAAATGACGTAAAAAATGTGTCTGTCTGAATTATTGTTGGGGGGAAAAATTGTTGCAGACGGTAAAAAAAAAACCTAATTTCAAGGTTTTCACCCCTCGTGAAAACATCTATACAAAACATACAGTTTCCAGTCGATGTTGTGGACTAGAGTTGATGATTTGTCTTCATCTACGTTGAAATGCCGTGTAATAAATATGTAATAACACAATATAATAAAGACCACAGACTAATTTCTCCATATATTTACTCCAGACCCACAGCCGCTCTGAAAACCTGCAAGAAAAGCATAAAAACTTCATCAAACATGACGAGATCTCAAATTATTATCCCACAAACACAAAATAAGACTCAACAAGAGTCCAAAGCCTTATAGTTCGCAAACAATAGGTCCATATATCTGATGGGTTCGGTGACAACAGTAAACGAATAAGAAATGTTGTAAATCTGCTAAGTATTAATTATTATTTCGGTTGTTTTTCTTATGAAATCCTAAAAACGTTGTGAATCGTGTGGAGAAGAAACTCTCAGACACGGAGGCTGGACGTAACGGCTGCATGGAAACTGCTTTGTTATCAATGCACTCAACACTATTTCCTGTATTGGCTTCTTACTCCACTGGACGCATGAACGCACCACGCATTTACCCTTCGTTGGCTTCCTGCTGACGGTGCAATATCTGTGGTCCCAGGTCTAAACAGAAACGCTTTGAATATTAGAATAACGCAATGAAAGCCTAGATTTCCTCATACTGACTGAAATCCATCTCATTTACATATTTTTTAGACACTCTTACAAAAGAAACATGGATGTCATTTGAATAAATGATCAAATCACTATTTCATGTCGTGAGAACTAAATAATTTAAGCTTTTACGATTAAGATCAAGGAGTTTGATTGCATTTAGGACATATTACAATATTTTGGAATTATGAAATTGTGTTTAGTTAGGTCAACATATTCGTGTTTATTCCATGTACCATTACTGTGTTCAGTAAATGAAACATATATGTTGTTTTTATTACTTTTTCCTGTTGAAATAATAACATAGTAACATCCCTGAGAATTAAAACAAAGGGGTTTAATGGCATTTATGTAACAGTAAAAAGCTTTGGGATTAGATAATTTGTAAATTAAAGTCAACATAACTGCGTTTAGTACATGCAACATTATTATGTTAAATAAATGAAACAAGAATGTTGTTTTCTTCTGTTGAAACAACTAAATAGTTTCTAATTCAACAATGAAACAAGGGGGACTTC